>JAVIAB010000099.1:16296332-16687337 GCA_032433765.1 Megaustenia siamemsis | reverse complement strand
TTCATTTTCGAATGTTATTGTGACGTTTCTTGTATTTTGTCTCCATATACTGCGATATTTGTCAATCTCCATAATCGTTTATACGAAAAATGACAATAGAACTCATCGACAAGTGCTTTGTATCTCAGTTTTGGTTTGCGTTTGTCGCTCTCATCTGTGTTTCACTGTATATTTGTCTCATGTCTTGCTTGTTATCATCATTCTATGCATATGTCTAAGGCACCTTAATTTTCAACTCCTCGATGTTGTCTTAATAGATTTAACTATTTATAGCTTATAGCTATGCAGGATATCTGAGCTGGTGTCTAATTTGAATTGATGTTGTTGTCTATCTTGCTTATTATTATTATACTATATTATTTAGTCATCACAGAACATTTATAGTCAACAACGTTAATCATGACAGACTATTATCAGTCATAATTCATATTCAAGTTTATTAATCTTAACTTAGCACGTGATACATAATAGTGGAAGCACTTCTCTTAGAATTACTGTTCTTTAATTTTGGACATACAGAGGTTACCACTGGTGGTTATTCACTTATAATGTCCATAAGTACATATTGTAAATGCATCTCTCTCACAACTTTTACGACTTTGTTCTCTGAAGCACAAACTTGAAACACTTTTTTAACAACACTTTCACACTAAATATTCACTATGTTCTCATTCACTGTTCTGGTTCTTTCTACTGCTCAACTAATTGTTACTACTTTACTAACTCTGTGGCTTACTACTTCTTACTACCTTTTGACTGTGCTTCTAACTGACTTCCTTGTCTGTTCCAACTGCCTAAAACTGGAAACTACAGTTCAACTGACTGCCTTCGGCAGTTCTCGTGACTAGCCTGTCTTCTTCCTAACTGCTTAAATCTTGTGTCTAACTACTTGTCTGTTCTAAATTCGTGCCTAACTACTGAAAACATATTGTTTCGAAGCTTAAAACCCAAACAAAATCTGTGTGTGGAATATCTGCATCCAATGAAATTGTCGCGAAGTTGACCGCTCTGTGACTTCCACCTTTAAACTATCACAACAGTGGACATCTTGGTGCATTCAGTGAACTCTTACGTTTTAGGATGGTCCACACAGACTTGTTTGTGACTCCAAAGTAACCTCTGGTCAGCTTGACCTCTACTGAGTTTCAAAATAATGTTTACTTGATGACTTTTACCTGTCCTGTAAGTTGTTTGTCAACCTATTTACCACGGGTCAAGCCTCTGTGTTGACTCACACTCTCACAACAACTATACAATTTCAATTCTCCTAAACTTGCGTCTGTCCAAGTACTACCCTTCCTGCATCCCCACCTACTCATCCACTAACAGCTAGAAGAATCTTCATTCGCACAACTCTCCATTGCTTACGTACTGTCACTAACCTATTGTCAAGTCACTAACTACTGGCGTCTGTTAACTGTTATACTCTGTTAAGAAATGGATGCTGGCTGAGTTACCTGACCCATGCTTTACTTTGACCTATACTATTACACTGGTCTCATTGGCCCTGCTCTTTGGCGTTCATTATTTAAACACGATTAAACACGTCAACAGTACTTTGAGGAAGAAATGGCACTCGTATTGCTGACCTAAATGTGCTGAAATACATGAAATATGCAATTTTTTGCCTCTAATTTGCATTCAACTAACAAAGTTTTCAAGAAAAAATTATTAGTGAAAAATTCCCTGGTAATAAACTATACGATGACAATTTCTAATACTGGTGGCGGAGAATGATACATAATCACAGCGTATTTTACTCAGACATCTATGAAATGAAAGAACATATTCCAACATTTCGGATACTTAAATATCCTGTCAACGGAGTTCTGTGTAAAAAAAAAATACTAAAACAAGCAATGGAATCGAGCGAAAGAAGGTACATGAAGATCACGATTTTTGGGCGCAATAACCTATCGGCACCTCCCCCAATATCGTTCGGGCTTGGCAAATGAAAAGGAAGAAAACATAGTGACAACACTGAAGTGGCTCTGGCAACGTGAGAATAAATGTGACAACACTGAAGTGGCCCTGGCTACGTGAGAATAATGTGACAACACTGAAGTGGCCCTGGCTACGTGAGATAATGTGACAACACTGAAGTGGCCCTGGCTACGTGAGAATAATGTGACAACACTGAAGTGGCCCTGGCTACGTGAGAATAATGTGACAACAATGAAGTCAACAGATCTGACCTAAATAAATCAAATTGAAAACATTTGGGCACTGATCAAGAATCATTTGATAAAAAACGAGTGGACAGAGAGATATTGAGCTGTTAAAGACGACAACTGTAATATATGGGGCGGACTCATATATCAATACTTGTGGGAAGCATGTCTCGTCACAAATAGGCTTGGAGAAGGCACATTGAACTGAAGCCGCTGTTAGTATATAGGGCACATATCTTCTCGCGATCATGCATTAAATAAAATATATTTGCTTCTAGGAGTGTGCTGCACTGCGAAAACATGGCTGACATTTGTATTGATACGTATATACACAGTAGAAATATTGTTACTACCTTGCTGGTATTGTACTGCATATTCTTCTTGCCGCTTAATTTTTGTGTTGCTTTTGCTAATCTTTTTTTGATCGTAAGAAAGAGAGAGAAAGTGAGAGAGAGATGTAGAGAAAAGGGGGTAGAGATAGCTGGCTCTGGAGCTAAAGGTGTCTGTCAGACTAGCTGCCTATCATAGACACACTTTGGTAAATATATCATTTATAGATGTTCATCAGCAGAACATCAAGACCTGACATATAAATAGTTCACAGAGGCACAATTAGCCCACTCTTCAGTAGGCCATACATTTGGTTGCTGCTCGGACAAGACAGAAACCTGCCCACATCGGGGATTCCGGGCCGTGCTACGGAGTTCGTGCACTAGGATTCGTGCACTAGGATTCTCCTCGTATTTTCTCGAGATTATCTCCAGGGGGATATCGCAGCACCTATGGTTTCGTCCAGTGTGCAGTGATCCTAACAACAAGAGCCCACACATCAACACTTGGCACTATGTACGAATAGGCCATACTTTAGTGCTTCATACTGCTGCAGTATTGTACGTTACAGTTTACACATCAACAATTCACACTTTGCTTCACACATCAGCACCTGACACATTGCTCTTTCATGCAAATAGATATAGCACACCAGCATTTCTCGCACTAATACTTCGCGCTTGAACTGGTGTCTATGTTATACAGTCAAATACAAAAAAAAAATAAACTGAATGATGACGGAATCTCACGCTGAACCAATAATGACAAGATCTCCTAGCTGAAACAAGTGTACCAATACTGAATGTCCTGCTGCAGAGTTTGATACATCATGAGTTGCTAAGCTTCACCTCACACGGGGTAGCCAGCCAAAGAAAAGCTACTTTCAGGTCATCAGGAACTCATAATCAAGAGGTATCTAGTCTGGGATATAACTTAGAAGCTGCTACGGTCTGAGGCTGCATGGAGAGCGTGTCACCTGAAACATTCGAGAAAAAAAGAATGACTAACTATCATCGAAGAAAGACGAATAATGAAGCATCCCTCATATGTTCATTATCTCTAATAAAAACACAGAAGATCAATAATAACCAATCGTGGACCTTCGAAGGAAAACAGTCAACATCATATTTTGATATTTAAAACTGAACAAGTTAAAAGTACAAATAACAAATGGTCCCCTGTCTACGGAAATAAGTGAGAAGGCAGGCAGACTTACAAACGATGGAAATCAAAATCGGTTATGTGAAGACAGATCAATATACGAAGAGATGAAAGTTATAATTGAAAATAGTTTATGTGGGAAAAAAATGACAATCTTCTAGCTGGTGAAACCGTCAACTGCTCTTTATCAACTGGAGACCAAATGATGGTCTTCTCATGGAGACTTTCTTACCACATACACAGCTGGCACATACACATACAAGGGAGGACGTTAGGTTATGGGTATGGAAGGTCCCGGTATCACTGCAAACGAATTAAAATACATAATTGCTCAACCGCCCGTGCCAGTGGAATCATCGGATTAATATTTCATCTCCCAAACAAGGAAAGGTAGCTGTAGCCCCCATCATAGCAGTCTCAGCACACGCTAAAAGACATACGGCGAAACCGCACAGAAAGTGAACACAACCATCTGTTTCCCGTCATACTATCATCATTCATCATAAACAATCGAAATATCGAAACACGATTAAATCGGATGAAACGCACAGCTCACTGCGTGCACAGAGCACTTAATTCAGTAGCTCCTGCAACAAGCCGGACTTGGAATATGAGATAACTGCAACAAGGAACACTTTTAAGACATAGCCTTTAATGGTTCCTGCCGCCTATCCACCGTTTGCCCGGAAGTCCACGTCCTCCTGAACAACGATCATCGTCATATTTAAAAAAAATGTATAGCGCTTGATGATGTTAGGACATCGTTTTTGACTCCAATTCCGAACATATGAAAGACAGTCATTGGATTATCCCCGTCGCATATCAAACAACAGACCGTAAGATCTCCCTGCAATGTGAATTTGTGAAATATAATATTTATAGTATAGTAGTTTATTATATATATATATATGTATATACAATTTATAAAACCAGTTCACATTTCTACCCTCTATCTCACTGTAACCCTCTTGAAACCACGTCCCTCATGACTAGCATGAAACTCGAGGAGTCATCCCGCTGCTGCAAAGTTATGAACAACTCTCCGTCATTTCGCCTTTCATCATTAGCGTACGGCCGGTCTAGGAATATACGATCAGCCATCATGATGACGTAGCACGCACAACAATGGCTGCGCCCATAAATTACTCTAGTGAATTCAGCCAATAACGCAAGGGAAGACATGTCCTCAAGGACTGTCAGTTCACGACAGAAGCAGATTGATAGCAGGTCTTCATTGACTTTGAATCATGTCAGGGGAAGAGGTTTAGAACACTCGCACAAATCCACAAATAATCACAGAAAAGAGAAGAAAAAAAGACGGCCCGAAACAGGATGAAAGCCGTACTCCTCGACACAACGGCTTGCCTCGAGAAACATGTGCTAGAGCACACTGCCAGGCCAACTAAGCAATCTAAACAGTTGCTATCTCTTACAATGTCTTTTGCTTATGTGTTATCGTGACTATAACTTAGGGTTACCAACATAATTCGGTAATAAAGTGTACATCTGTACGTTCCTATTAAGACAAGCATCTCCTGGATAGAGTATTGTTGTCTATTGTTCTTTGTTTTTTTTTCTTCTGTTATTGATTATTTGTGGATTTTTCCGAGTGTTGTAAATATATCTCTTCCCCTGACATGATCATGCCTCGTTTTTCTGTGACGTCTGTCTGTTACCTGATGGTGGGAAACGTTGACCAGCTTCAACAAGAGAGATTAGCGTGTGGGGAGGGGGCAGATCTGACATCAGGACGACTTGACACAAGCCAAGCATCAATATTTCACATACCTCACACCGTTAATGCGCAACACTCCATCGCTTGGCACAGTCACATCGCGCACCAAAACTTCACATATAACAGTCTCACACATCAAGACTTGGGGGCCTCGGTAGCCTAGTTGGGAAAACCACACGACTTTACTACCGACGTTCGGACAATCCGTGTTCGATTCCCGCTGGGAGCAGTGTGAATTGTACTCGTGGTTGGAAAAAAATACCCCCATGGTCGACCCAGCCGTTGGCAGAGATGGGTACCATGGTATTATCCTGGGAAGGTTAGGAATGTCGCTTCGCATTTGAGTTGCGATGCTTGAGGCGACACTATACAGAAATCTCCGAACATTTTTGGAAAGGCGGCCGAGCACATATGGGTGGAAACTCGCGTGCTCTGACGCCGTTCAAGTCTCGTACTTGACCTTGACTTGACATCAAGACTTCACATATCAAAACTTCACATATCAAGACTTCACACATCAAGACTTCACACATCAAGACTTCATACAGATCCCGTACACACCAAAATGCCACAATGAAGACTTTGTGAATTGTTCACATCATTTGTGGTGGTAATAAATAGCGTCGTTAGTGATGTGGTAGATGTCATTGTTTCGTTGTGTGTGCAGCCTGGACACATTTTCTGCTTGAGAAATGAAAGCCGGAGCCGAGGAACGTGAACTTTCCTCATCAAGCAGATGTGACGTGACTGACATACGTTATCATACTTGTACCCAAGTTATCGTTGTCTGATTTCGCATAGACCACAACAGAATGAGATAGCTCATGAACTACACTCAAGTAAATACCACTAGTCAATGCCGCAGCAGACACAATAGCAACATATGTCTTATAAAACAGATCTTATAAAACAGATCTTATAAAACAGATCTTATAAAACAGATCTTATAAAACAGATCTTATAAAACAGATCTTATAAACAGATATATTATAAAACAGATCTTATAAAACATATCCTACAAAACACTTTACAAAATATAAATTACAAAATACATCTTCATCATCATCATCAAGTACTGGGCCTGCTGGCATAGGTTATCATGTCTCTCCACAACTTTCGATCTCGACAGTTATTTATCATTTCTGTTGTTGACCTTCTGCCAAGCCATTCTCTTAAGCTGTCTGGTATTTTTTCTCTTTGCTTCCCTCTATCTCTTCGTCCCTCATTTTTCCAGTTGTTACAATATATTCCAGTTGTTCTCATCTCATTACATGGCCAAAAAATGATGATTGTTTCTTCCTAATATTGGAAATTAGCTCTCTTTTTGCTTTGATCTCTTTCAGAACATTTTCATTACTCTTCTTAGCTGTCCATGGTATTCTCACATTCTTCTGTAAAACCACACTTCTACAGACTCCAGTGATTTTCTTGTCTGTTGCCCTATTGTCCATGATTCACATCCATATAATAAAATACATCTTACAAAACACAAATTATAAAACACATCTTACAAAACTACACATCTTACAAAACTAAACATCTTACAAAACTACACATCTTACAAACACAAATTATAAAACACATCTTACAAAACTACACATCTAACAAAACTACACATCTTACAAAACACAAATTATAAAACACATCTTACAAAACTACACATCTTACAAAACACAAATTATAAAACACATCTTACAAAACTACACATCTAACAAAACTACACATCTTAGAAACTGTCTCCAGGTCGCAGACTGAGGCATGGGGAGGAAAGTGATGTCTCTAACTGACAGAATGGATGAAAATCACCAATCAGCAACCTGAGGACAACGAGGCATTCTCTGCTCTACAACCGGAAGCAGACGGCTGTTAAGTCGCTGTTGTATCTAAAGAAAAGGCTAGGGATCCAGGCATCAAACAACTTAGTAAAGTCGACTGTAGATGACAGCCTATCTTCTCGTCGATGATTGGACAAATACACAAGCGGCGGTCAGCTGCGGAGTCACGTGACACACATGTGATTGTGTGCATCGTGTTGAATAGGACAAGTTTGCAGGGGGCGATCTCTCGTTTACAGAGGCAATTAACAGCTTTATCAGTTGAATGGTACAGTGTCTACATCAAGAACTGCTCTGCCAATACGAGTTTCATTAGTTGAGTGTGGTACAGTGTCTACATCAAGAACTGCTCTGCCAATACGAGTTTGATTAGTTGAGTGTGGTACAGTGTCTACATCAAGAACTACTCAGCCAATACGAGTTTGATTAGTTGAGTGTGGTATAGTGTCTACATCAAGAACTACTCCTCCAATACAAGTTTGTTTAGTTGAGTGTGTTACAGTGTCTACATCAAGAACTACTCAGCCAATACAAGTTTGTTTAGTTGAGCGTGTTACAGTGTCTACATCAAGAACTACTCAGCAATACAAGTTTGTTTAGTTGAGTGTGTTACAGTGTCTACATCAAGAACTACTCAGCCAATACAAGTTTGTTTAGTTGAGCGTGTTACAGTGTCTACATCAAGAACTACTCAGCCAATACGATTAGTCGGCTCCGTTCCTCTCTTACAGTAGTTCGGCTGTGTTCCTCTCTTACATTAGCTCGACTGTGTTCCTCTCTTACATTAGTTCGACTGTGTTCCTCTCTTACAGTAGCTCGGCTGTGTTCCTCTCTTACAGTAGCTCGACTGTGTTCCTCTCTTACAGTAGCTCGGCTGTGTTCCTCTCTTACAGTATCTCGACTGTGTTCCTCTCTTACAGTAGCTAGACTGTGTTCCTCTCTTACATTAGCTCGACTGTGTTCCTCTCTTACAGTATCTCAGCTGTGTTTCTCTCTTACAGTAGCTCGGCTGTGTTCCTCTCTTACAGTAGCTAGACTGTGTTCCTCTCTTACAGTATCTCGGCTGTGGTCCTCTCTTACAGTATCTCGACTGTGTTCCTCTCTTACAGTATCTCGACTGTGGTCCTCTTTTACAGTAGTTCGGCTGTGTTCCTCTCTTACATTAGCTCGACTGTGTTCCTCTCTTACATTAGTTCGACTGTGTTCCTCTCTTACAGTATCTCTGATGTGTTCCTCTCTTACAGTAGCTAGACTGTGTTCCTCTCTTACAGTATCTCGGCTGTGTTCCTCTCTTACAGTAGCTCGGCTGTGTTCCTCTCTTACAGTATCTCAGCTGTGTTCCTCTCTTACAGTATCTCAGCTGTGTTCCTCTCTTACAGTAGCTCGGCTGTGTTCCTCTCTTACAGTAGCTCGGCTGTGTTCCTCTCTTACAGTAGCTCGGCTGTGTTCCTCCTTACAGTAGCTCGGCTGTGTTTCTCTCTTACAGTAGCTCGGCTGTGTTCCTCTCTTACAGTTGCTCGGCTGTGTTCCTCTGGGATGAACCAACGAGACTGGAAAAGCGGGTTGCGGGTCTGGGACCTGGACCACCTCCATACATCTTGGACTCGGCTTGTTCCATGGGGAAGGTCATCACATTGGTGGGTTGGCTCTTGAGTGACCAGACTCATCGATTATCTCTCGAGATAGAAAGACTATTTGTTATAATTATTGTCTCATTATAATAAAGATATAACTTTGTTATTTCTTCCCAGGTGTAACTGTTACCAAGAATACAATATTAGCTTGTGGCTGAGACAATGACAGTGTGTGATTGACCTTCATGTGCATGTCAGTTACACTGACCTTGACATTCTGAATGTCCAGTCGTCCTTGACCAAAGTTCGGGCTTTCCTTATATTCACATATAGGAAGGGAGATAAACTTTATAATGGGACTGAAGGAGTTTCTAGTGTCTGCCAGGGACCGTCTGGTAAGTCTGTGCCATCTTGTGGGCCACTGTTGACAGGTTGACCGTCAGTGTAAGACCATCAGCTGTGCGTGCTTTAGTTGTGTGCTGAGTGCCTGCTCATGGATGTAGTGTTGTCGTAAAAAAACTTGCCATGAAGCTTTGAGGTTGTATAGGGGCGGAATATACATTTTGTGTGAGGGTTAGGTCATTGAGATAATGTGAGGGCGGGATAGGAATGTGTGAGAGTTGAGACATTGCGATTATGTGAGAGTGGGAGAGGAATGTATGAGAGTTGTCATTGAGATTGTGGGAGAGGAATGTGTGAGAGTTGAGTCATTGAGATTGTGTGAGGGAGGAACAGGAATGCGTGAGAGTTGAGTCATTGAGATCATGTGAGGGAGGAACAGGAATGCGTGAGAGTTGAGTCATTGAGATAATGTGAGGGCCGGACATGAATGTGTGAGAGTTGAGACATTGCGATTATGTGAGAGGAATGTGCGAGAGTTGAGTCATTGAGAGTGGGAGAGGAATGTGTGAGAGTTGAGTCATTGAGATTATGTGAGAGTGGGAGAGGAATGTGTGAGAGTTGAGTCATTGAGATTGTGTGAGAGTGGGAGAGGATGTATGAGAGTTGAGTTATTGAGATTGTGGGAGAGTGGGAGAGTAATGTATGCGAATTAGTCATTGAGATTATGTGAAAGTGGGAGAGGAATGCGTGAGAGTTGAGTCATTGAGATTGTGTGAGAGTGGGAGAGGAATGTGTGAGAGTTGAGTCATTGAGATTGTGTGAGAGTGGGAGAGGAATGTATGAGAGTTAGTCATTGAGATTATGTGAAAGTGGGAGAGGAATGCGTGAGAGTTGAGTCATTGAGATTGTGTGAGAGTGGGAGAGGAATGTGTGAGAGTTGAGTCATTGAGATTGTGTGAGAGTGGGAGAGGAATGTATGAGAGTTAGTCATTGAGATTATGTGAAAGTGGGAGAGGAATGCGTGAGAGTTGAGTCATTGAGATTGTGCGAAAATGGGAGAGGAATGTGTGAGAGTTGAGTTATTGAGATTGTGGGAGAGGAATGTGTGAGCGTTGAGTCATTGCGATTATGTGAGAGGAATGTGTGAGAGTTGAGTCATTGAGATTATGTGAGTGAGGAACAGGAATGCGTGAGAGTTGAGTCATTGAGATAATGTGAGGGCGGGACATGAATGTGTGAGAGTTGAGTCATTGAGATTATGTGAGGGAGGAACAGGAATGCGTGAGAGTTGAGTCATTGAGATAATGTGAGGGCGGGACATGAATGTGTGAGAGTTGAGACATTGCGATTATGTGAGAGTGGGAGAGGAATGTGTGAGAGTTGAGTCATTGAGATTGTGTGAGAGTGGGAGAGGAATGTGTGACAGTTGAGTCATTGAGATTGTGTGAGAGTGGGAGAGGAATGTGTGAGAGTTGAGTCATTGAGATTATGTGAGAGTGTGGAGAGGAATGTGTGAGAGTTGAGTCATTGAGATTGTGTGAGAGTGGGAGAGGATGTATGAGAGTTAGCCATTGAGATTGTGTGAAAGTGGGAGAGGAATGCGTGAGAGTTGAGTCATTGAGATTGTGTGAAAATGGGAGAGGAATGTGTGAGAGTTGAGTTATTGAGATTGTGGGAGAGGAATGTGTGAGCGTTGAGTCATTGCGATTATGTGAGAGGAATGTGTGAGAGTTGAGTCATTGAGATTATGTGAGGGAGGATCAGGAATGCGTGAGAGTTGAGTCATTGAGATTATGTGAGGGAGAACAGGAATGCGTGAGAGTTGAGTCATTGAGATTATGTGAGGGAGGAATAGGAATGTGTGAGAGTTGAGTCATTGAGGTTGTGTGAGATCGTGTTGATCATTGAGATTGTGTGAGGACGTGTTGGGTCATTGAGATTGTGAGATGTCCTGTTGGGTCAGTGAGATTGTGTAATGTCCTGTTGGGTCAGTGAGATTGTGTAATGTACTGTTGGGTCAGTGAGATTGTGTAATGTCCTGTTGGGTCAGTGAGATTGTGTAATGTACTGTTGGGTCAGTGAGATTGTGTAATGTCCTGTTGGGTCAGTGAGATTGTGTAATGTCCTGTTGGGTCAGTGAGATTGTGTCATGTACTGTTAGGTCAGTGAGATTGTGTAATGTACTGTTAGGTCAGTGAGATTGTGCGATGTCCTGTTGGGTCAGTGAGATTGTGTAATGTCCTGTTGGGTCAGTGAGATTGTGTAATGTCCTGTTAGGTCAGTGAGATTGTGCGATGTCCTGTTGGGTCAGTGAGATTGTGTAATGTCCTGTTGGGTCAGTGAGATTGTGTAATGTCCTGTTAGGTCAGTGAGATTGTGCGATGTCCTGTTGGGTCAGTGAGATTGCATGACTTTCGTATTGGGTTTAGATCACTGAGATCATGTGAGGGTGGGATACAAATTGTATGTGGGCTTGGTCATTGAGATTACGTCCTGGTTATATACATCGTCTATACACAGATCTCCAGGGGAAAAGAGGAAGACCAAGGAATTCTTGGAGAAGACAGATAGAAGCAGAGATGAAGATGATGGGGAAGACATGGAATGATCTTAAAAGAATGGCAAAAAACAAAACGACTTGGAAAGTGTTTGTTGAAGACCTATGCTCCACAGGGAGCTAAAAAGGTAGAAAAAGATACACAGATCTCAAGTACATTCCCTCTCTTTATTTTATTTTTACCAGTTGCCATCACTTACCACTTGACTGCCTCCCAGAGCACACTCTTCCTCAATCATCTCCCATAGTTGCCAGGAAAGACCAACTACAGACTGTGACTCTCAACATGTTGAAAAGGTACAACATTAACTGTGGAAACAAACATAGACTGTGACTCTCAACATGTTGAAAAGGTACAACATTAACTGTGGAAACAAACATAGACTGTGACTCTCAACATGTTGAAAAGGTACAACATTAACTGTGGAAACAAACATAGACTGTGACTCTCAACATGTTGAAAAGGTACAACATTAACTGTGGAAACAAACATAGACTGTGACTCTCAACATGTTGAAAAGGTACAACATTAACTGTGGAAACAAACATAGACTGTGACTCTCAACATGTTGAAAAGGTACAACATTAACTGTAGAAACAAAAACATAGACTGTGACATGTTTAAGAGGTAAACGATTAGCCAGGAACACTGGAACTGTTTGCAGCTGACAAATCCAGAAACAACAGAACATGATAGGTAGCCCGAACCAGTGTTTCTTTGACCCAGAGTGTTGCCACTTGAGGTTCCTTCTTTTGTGAATTCTGCCAACTTATTATCCCCATCCCCCACCAAAAAATAAATAAATGCATAAATAAATATGGTGATTTTCCCAGTTCATGAATTATTTATAGACGCAAAAGTTGTCTGAATCTATGTTGCCATGTATAGATCCGAAAAAGTCCAAGGCGAGACCCATACAGGAGCATTGCTATGTTATTCTACAATTCATGACATTCTATAGCCGTTTTTCCTAATTTGTAGCGTAATTTGATGCAGTCGCGCACGAAAACCTGTCATGACTGAAGTCGCAGAGGGCGCCGAAAGCATGTAAAAAATGTATTTGCGTTCACAGAATGCCCATTTACATCTCCTTGCTCACCCATGCTATGGGGGCCATAATACTGTCCGAGTCCAGCACTTGTTTCTAGAGCTCCCACAAGAGATCCGCGCTGCTAATTATCTTTGGCATCCCATTGTCGTTGACTACTAAGTGACCATGGCAGGGAATCTTCTTTTATATGTTGACGGTTATCAACTGTAAAATGTGCCATCTGCCTCTGAGAGCGCGAGCGCCATCTTTTCTGGTCCATACATAGTAAGGGTTAAAAGTCTGAAGTAATGATAAATACAAGGATAGGTTTTACATAAAAGCAATAACATACTACTAAAGGGAGGTCAAAAAGTAATGCACACCAATGTTTTTCTCGGCTAATAATAAAGATAGGAATATGCAATTTTGCACACTTGGAATATGACATGTTCCAATTATGTGCACCAAATTGCACAGCATTCTGATAAATATTGCGCAATCTATGAACCGTTAAAATGGAGCTTGTCAACAATGTCCGTTACAAACAGCGAATTGTCATATAATTTCTGGTTGCGGAAAAAGAAACTGTGGCAAACATTCATAAACGACTGTGTGCAGTGTACAAATGTTCTGCAGTCGATAGGAGCACAGTTAGTCGCTGGGTTCAGAGAATTAAAGCTGCAGAAAGTGTACGAGTGGAGCTGCATGATTTACCGCGTTCTGGACGTGTTGCCTCGGCTACCAGCACAGACATGTTAAACCGGGCTGATGCCATTATTCGTAAGGATAGGCGTATCACTAGTCAGCAATTGGCATTGCAGCTTACAGTCAGCAAGGGAAGTGCAATCGCAATTTTTAAAACTCTCGGATATTCAAAGATTTGCGCTCGACGGGTTCCTCGGTGCCTAACAAATGATCACAGAGTTCAAAGGAAAACATTCTGTTCTGAATTGTTGGAGCGTTTCGGTGTTGAAGGAGAAATGTTTTTGTCAAAAATTGTTACCGGTGACGAAACGTGGGCACATTAATATGAGCCTGAAACAAAAATGCAGTCAATGGAATGGCATCATCCGCAGTCACCAAAAAGAAAAAAATTCAAAACAACTCCATCAGCCGGAAAGGTGATGATCACTGTCTTCTGGGACATTGATGGTGTGATTCTTGTTGATGTAATGACAAGAGGTGGGACAATCAACTCGACAGCTTACATCAATACACTGACAAAACTCAAAAATCGGTTCCACAGAGTTCGGCCTAATAAGCCATCTGCAGATTTGTTGCTTCAACATGACAATGCACGCCCTCACACAAGTCTGGTAACACGGGAAGCAATCAACAAATTTGGTTGGACTGTACTGCCCCATCCTCCTTACAGCCCTGATCTGGCTCCCTCAGATTTCCATCTGTTTGGACCACTCAAAAAATTCCTGCGTGGGACACACTTTGACAATAATGAGGGTGTGATCCGTGCAGTTAAAAAATGGCTACGCGAGCAGGACAAAACTTGGTACAAACGAGGCATTCATGACCTAGTTTCGCGTTGGCGTAAGGCAATACGCTTGGACGGGGATTATGTTGACAAATAGGTAGTGTCAAGGGGATGCTCAGCTACAATCTGTGAAAATTTCACACATTTTGCCCGAATAGTTTCCGAGAAAAAAATTGGTGTGCATTACTTTTTGACCTCCCTACGTATATCCGAGTCTATGCCAGTAGAAAATAGCAGACGAATGCAGGACATAAAGTCAACACAAGAATGATGAATTATACCGTAAATGTACTTGTTCATACATAGCTGCAGGCTTGCTGTTGTAGATCATATATATTTTATTGTTTTGAGAGTGTCCCAGATTCACCTCGCAGAAAAAGCTGAACAAAAATAAACGGGCTAAAGTGGCCTAGATGCGTGTTCTACTTGTTCTTCGTATATGACACGACACCACACATTCAAAAATAAACAAACTTGGTTTATTATAAATAAGTCATCATTTATGATCTATATACATATAGATACTATCAGGCTATCCTTCCTAGCGTTTCTGTAAATACTTCGATCTATTCACAGTCTTGGCCGCTGAAACACTTCGACTACCGTCAGTGTTGTACCTCAGCTATTCCTATAGTGGATATTCTATCTCTCTCTCTATCTAGCTAGTGGATATTCTATCTATCTCTCTATCTAGCTAGTGGATATTCTATCTCTCTCTCTATCTAGCTAGTGGATATTCTATCTCTCTCTCTATCTAGCTAGTGGATATTCTATCTATCTCTCTATCTAGCTAGTGGATATTCTATCTATCTCTCTATCTAGCTAGTGGATATTCTATCTCTCTCTCTATCTAGCTAGTGGATATTCTATCTCTCTCTCTATCTAGCTAGTGGATATTCTATCTCTCTCTCTATCTAGCTAGTGGATATTCTATCTATCTCTTTATCTAGCTAGTGGATATTCTAGCTGTCTCTCTATCTAGCTAGTGGATATTCTAGCTGTCTCTCTATCTAGCTAGTGTATATTCTAGCTGTCTCTCTATCTAGCTAGTGGATATTCTAGCTGTCTCTCTATCTAGCTAGTGGATATTCTATCTGTCTCTCTATCTAGCTAGTGGATATTCTAGCTGTCTCTCTATCTAGCTAGTGGATATTCTAGCTGTCTCTCTATCTAGCTAGTGGATATTCTAGCTGTCTCTCTATCTAGCTAGTGGATATTCTAGCTGTCTCTCTATCTAGCTAGTGGATATTCTATCTGTCTCTCTATCTAGCTAGTGGATATTCTATCTGTCTCTCTATCTAGCTAGTGGATATTCTATCTAGCTCTCTATCTAGCTAGTGGATATTCTATCTGTCTCTCTATCTAGCTAGTGGATATTCTATCTGTCTCTCTATCTAGCTAGTGGATATTCTATCTGTCTCTCTATCTAGCTAGTGGATATTCTATCTGTCTCTCTATCTAGCTAGTGGATATTCTATCTAGCTATCTAGCTAGTGGATATTCTATCTGTCTCTCTATCTAGCTAGTGGATATTCTATCTAGCTCTCTATCTAGCTAGTGGATATTCTATCTGTCTCTCTATCTAGCTAGTGGATATTCTAGCTGTCTCTCTATCTAGCTAGTGGATATTCTATCTGTCTCTCTATCTAGCTAGTGGATATTCTATCTATCTCTCTATCTAGCTAGTGGATATTCTATCTATCTCTCTATCTAGCTAGTGGATATTCTATCTGTCTCTCTATCTAGCTAGTGGATATTCTATCTGTCTCTCTATCTAGCTAGTGGATATTCTATCTATCTCTCTATCTAGCTAGTGGATATTCTATCTATCTCTCTATCTAGCTAGTGGATATTCTATCTATCTCTCTATCTAGCTAGTGGATATTCTATCTATCTCTCTATCTAGCTAGTGGATATTCTATCTGTCTCTCTATCTAGCTAGTGGATATTCTATCTGTCTCTCTATCTAGCTAGTGGATATTCTATCTGTCTCTCTATCTAGCTAGTGGATATTCTATCTGTCTCTCTATCTAGCTAGTGGATATTCTATCTGTCTCTCTATCTAGCTAGTGGATATTCTATCTGTCTCTCTATCTATCTCTCTATCTAGCTAGTGGATATTCTATCTATCTCTCTATCTAGCTAGTGGATATTCTATCTATCTCTCTATCTAGCTAGTGGATATTCTATCTGTCTCTCTATCTAGCTAGTGGATATTCTAGCTGTCTCTCTATCTATCTCTCTATCTAGCTAGTGGATATTCTATCTGTCTCTCTATCTATCTCTCTATCTAGCTAGTGGATATTCTATCTATCTCTCTATCTAGCTAGTGGATATTCTATCTCTCTCTCTATCTAGCTAGTGGATATTATATCTATCTCTCTATCTAGCTAGTGGATATTCTAGCTGTCTCTCTATCTAGCTAGTGGATATTCTATCTATCTCTCTATCTAGCTAGTGGATATTCTATCTGTCTCTCTATCTAGCTAGTGGATATTCTCTCTATCTCTCTATCTAGCTAGTGGATATTCTATCTATCTCTCTATCTAGCTAGTGGATATTCTATCTATCTCTCTATCTAGCTAGTGGATATTCTATCTATCTCTCTATCTAGCTAGTGGATATTCTATCTGTCTCTCTATCTAGCTAGTGGATATTCTATCTATCTAGCTATCTTTCATCTGTGTCTTCTGTTTTTAACGTTCTCCAGTGGCTATCTCGATGCCGATCTCTAGTTCTCCGTCTCTCGTTCTAGTTCTCGTCCTCTAGTTCTGGTGCGTGACTTCTAATTCTGATCTGTGATTCTAATTCTGCACTCCTGTAGTTCTGCTTCTCTATTTCTAGTCTCTTCTCTAAGTTGAAGTTCTTCTGTGACTATCTCAGTTCCTATCGGTCCCTAGTGCGTGGCTACCTCTGTGTGTTCCTAAGTCGAAGTCTAAATGTAAAAGTGGAAGCCCCTCTCAAGTCTGCCCTCTAACTTTTATACTCCTGTCCCTTGACCGACAGTTAACCTTACCCCTTGCCCCTCTCCGTCCACTCGTGACAGATCTCCGAACCAAGCCCTGGAATTTTCCGAGCGGGGTCATTTGTCAAGATCGCATCGCTACTAGTAATCTCTCCTCGTGTCTTCCTCCCTGGCCAAACTTCTACCTTACTGCTAACTATTCTTTCTCCCCATAAAAATGACATCCAACACTGCTAAACTCCTTCTCTGCACTAAAGTGACCCTCTCTAACCATCTGACACTGGGTGACTAACCTTTAGTTTATGAGTTCTACGTTCCTTACCGACAGCTAAGGTCATTCTAAGTGGCCCTCCCTAACCATCTGCCACTGTGTGACCAGCCTTTAGTTTATGAGTTCTACCTTCCTTAGTGACAGCTCAGGTCATTCCCAGTTTACAACCTTGTGGTCCGTCACGGCGGTTTAACATGGTCTCTTAGTCATCCCTATACTAAATGTGTTTAGTCCTGTTTTGTCCCATGTCCTCGCTTAATTATGATCTAGATATGTATGTGTCATCATTCACGGTTACAGGCCTCTAGTAAAGCTTAGGACGAGGCACCTAACATACATTGCTCAGCAGCTGCTTCCTTTACCCGTACCGGTCGTCTTGACATTGTCATATCATTCGATCTAGCATAAATCTAGAAAAATCTACAAATCTAGAATAGTTCACGCCAAGGTGAAGATTTTACCAAGCTACCTTCTCCACTGAACCAGACACATGTCTAGAATAGTTCACGCCAAGGTGAAGATTTTACCAGGCTACTTCTCCACTTAACCAGACACATGTCTAGAATAGTTCACGCCAACCAGACACATGTCTAGAATAGTTCACGCCAAGGTGAAAATTTTACCAGGCTACTTCTCCACTGAACCAGACACATGTCTAGAATAGTTCACGCCAAGGTGAAGATTTTACCAGGCTACTTCTCCACTTAACCAGACACATGTCTAGAATAGTTCACGCCAAGGTGAAGATTTTACCAGGCTACTTCTCCACTTAACCAGACACATGTCTAGAATAGTTCACGCCAAGGTGAAGATTTTACCAAACTACCTTCTCCGCTGAACTAGACACAAGTCTAGAATAGTTCATGCCAAGGTGAAGATTTTACCAGGCTACCTTCTCCACTGAACTAGACACATGTCTAGAATAGTTCATGCCAAGGTGAAGATTTTACCAAGCTACCTTCTCCACTGAACTAGACACAAGTCTAGAATAGTTCACGCCAAGGTGAAGATTTTACCAAACTACCTTCTCCACTGAACTAGACACAAGTCTAGAATAGTTCATGCCAAGGTGAAGATTTTACCAAACTACCTTCTCCACTGAACTAGACACAAGTCTAGAATAGTTCATGCCAAGGTGAAGATTTTACCAGGCTACCTTCTCCACTGAACTAGACACATGTCTAGAATAGTTCATGCCAAGGTGAAGATTTTACCAGGCTACCTTCTCCACTGAACTAGACACATGTCTGAAGCGTTACAGTGTAGGCTGCATATGGCCTTCCCTCTTCACGTCAGCCATTGGTACACGTGAACTATTAGCACCCATTGCCCCCCCCCCTCCAACTCCCGTCAGCTTCCCACCAACCCCCAAGTTGACTGTTGAGATTCATTTCCTGGTCAGACAACCGGCGCTGTGATTGGCCAGCATCCAAACATGACATTCGTTCAACTGTGGTGAGTGTCATGCTTCTTTTTGTGTTGAGAATTGTTGCTTAGAACTAACCACCCGACATTACAATTCAGGCTGCCACAGTGGCGGTCGGTCATTAATTTTAGCAGATAATACAAAGTGCAGGCAAGTGATTGCTGCAGCTATTAGTTAAACACTTCCCTTTCCTGCCTACTTCATTATACTTCCTTACTCCTTCCATGCTTGGCTGTAAATTAGGGTCGCTTCCAGATTGTAGTTGTTTGGTTAGCGACAGCATTATTAGCTTAATTGATAGTCAGCGTTGTGTGTCCCAAGCCTGCCGTGCACAGTTCGCTCAAGGTTATTCCTTTCTCTCCCATCACCCACACTTCTTCTCATGGTTGTCTGAGGCTGCAGAATAGAGTTTTTTGTTTTGGGAGGAAGGCTAAGGAAGAATGGAGAAAATATGATGAGGTAAGAGAAATGAGAGGAGGACTGTGGCGGAAGTGGATACAGTTTGAGAGAAGCTGTGCTACATGTGGTTGGAGGAAAATATGAGGGCTGGAGGGAGGATACTTGGAACAAGCGTCAGGGGTGTGGCTGGGGGTGAAGGTGAAATTCCTAGTTTCTATATTAGGCTGCGGTCAAACAGTTACTGAAGACAATAATAAATACTCAAATAATTGAACAGTGAATATAGAACATATAACACATTGAACGTGTCATGAAACTTTGGACTGGAGACATAAATAACACAAGAACACATGCATTATTGTCTAGCACTCGCAAAAACTCACACAACAGGAAACATAGAAGACAATATGAACCAGATTTCAGACCCGTGCGTTTCGACGAAGCGCCTTGCCACTAGACGAAACCTGCCAGCTCGTTAATCCCATTATAGCAACCCAACTTTGGGTTTTCCCCATAGCAAAATGTGGCTATACTTTGTGGACACATCTGCTGACAAGCAAATCAATGTCCTTAAATTCATGTGTTAGAGAAGAACGGTCGGGACAGCATGGGCGGAGAAAAGAACAAACATGTCAGTTTGATAAGAACTTAACATTCCAGAGAGCTTGATAAAGTACATAGAAGTCATTATTATCATCGAGTGCCGTCTCCGCAATGAAGATTGGCTATCATGGATCGCCATTCCACTCTGTTTCTTGCTTTGATGGTTCAGGCTGTCATAGATTGACTTGTCCATCTTTTGATGTTACTCGTCCATGTTAGTCTTGGTCTGCCTCTTTTACCTTGTATTTTCCCTTCCAATATTACTTTTAGTAGGCTGTTGGGTCTTTAACGTGTCCCAAAAATTTCATTTGTCTTGTCTTAATTGTATTTAGTAGTTCTCTTTTTATTTTTAGTTGTTTTAAAACTTCATCATTTGTTTTCTTTTCTTTCCATCCAATTCTACCTATTCTTCTGTAAATCACATTTCAAAGGCTTTAATTTTCTGTTCTGTTTTCTTGTCTAATGTCCATGTTTCTGCATCATACAGGGATATTGAGAAGATGTAACATTTTGCTATTCTTAGTTTCAGCCCTGCTGATATTTGTTTTGTTGTTAGTATCCAGTTAGTATCCAGTTAGTATCCAGTTAGTATCCAGTTAGTATCCATAGAAGTACATGGACAATAAAATATTGTGATCGTTTAGCTCGGTTTAGTCGACATATCTTCATTGCACAAACCCTGTAGTGCTCAGATCACCTTCATAGTACGCTTCCCAAGCATGAAGTACGTTCGCTACAAACTAGCGAAATCACTGAAGATAGCTTCAGATCAGATGCACGAACTCCTTATACCAGCAAAGACATTGACTCCAACCTTCATAGTCGCCTTCACGACGTCACGTGACAGTGACTCTGTTCTCCCCTGACCACGGTCTCTGACGTTTTTATTTGTAATCATATGTCACGATGAACTAGAGAAGATAATTAGGGAAAGTATAGTTCTAGGTAAACGGGGTAAAGAGGACATTGAAGAATATGGGAGCAAAATATTACAGACGAGCTGGGATTGATTGCTTCAGACGCTGGGTATTTCGTGCAGGACAGAGAGAACTTAAGAGTGGCTGTCGTGGGAGCAAAACTCAAACATGGACAAGCCACATGATTATGATGAGTATGTGCAATCTCCTCCACACGCCCACTCCTACTGTCTTGGGTCCAGCTCTGCCAAACTACTCAAAGAAATGACACGTGACCTGCCAATCATTGTTTATTGAACTCTCCCCGTGACTCTATCAGATCTGTGTGTGACATCAAAACAAACTATCTCTGACTGCCGTTTCCCATCATGGGTCGTTGTCATCTATTCCCCAGTGATGCAATTTTTCATTCAATTCATTGTGTTCCTTCATCGATTAGTATTTCCATTTCAAATGTTCATCCATGAGTTCAGTTCGCCAAACGTATCCTTCCTGCCTTACCTCTATTGTCGTTCAACTTATCCTTCCTGCCTCACCTCTATTGTCGTTCAACTTATCCTTCCTGCCTCACCTCTATTGTCGTTCAACTTTTCCTTCCTGCCTTACCTCTATTGTCGTTCAACTTATCCTTCCTGCCTTACCTCTATTGTCGTTCAACTTATCCTTCCTGCCTCACCTCTATTGTCGTTCAACTTTTCCTTCCTGCCTTACCTCTATTGTCGTTCAACTTATCCTTCCTGCCTCACCTCTATTGTCGTTCAACTTATCCTTCCTGCCTCACCTCTATTGTCGTTCAACTTATCCTTCCTGCCTCACCTCTATTGTCGTTCAACTTATCCTTCCTGCCTCACCTCTATTGTCGTTCAACTTATCCTTCCTGCCTTACCTCTATTGTCGTTCAACTTTTCCTTCCTGCCTCACCTCTATTGTCGCTCAACTTTTCCTTCCTGCCTTACCTCTATTGTCGTTCAACTTTTCCTTCCTGCCTCACCTCTATTGTCGTTCAACTTCTCCTTCCTGCCTCACCTCTATTGTCGTTCACCTTTTCCTTCCTGCCTCACCTCTATTGTCGTTCACCTTTTCCTTCCTGCCTCACCTCTATTGTCGTTCAACTTATCCTTCCTGCCTTACCTCTATTGTCGTTCAACTTATCCTTCCTGCCTCACCTCTATTGTCGTTCAACTTATCCTTCCTGCCTCACCTCTATTGTCGTTCAACTTATCCTTCCTGCCTCACCTCTATTGTCGTTCAACTTATCCTTCCTGCCTCACCTCTATTGTCGTTCACCTTTTCCTTCCTGCCTCACCTCTATTGTCGTTCAACTTCTCCTTCCTGACTCACCTCTATTGTCGTTCAACTTCTCCTTCCTGCCTCACCTCTATTGTCGTTCACCTTTTCCTTCCTGCCTCACCTCTATTGTCGTTCACCTTTTCCTTCCTGCCTCACCTCTATTGTCGTTCAACTTCTCCTTCCTGCCTCACCTCTATTGTCGTTCAACTTCTCCTTCCTGCCTTACCTCTATTGTCGTTCAACTTATCCTTCCTGCCTCACCTCTATTGTCGTTCAACTTATCCTTCCTGCCTCACCTCTATTGTCGTTCACCTTTCCCTTCCTGCCTCACCTCTATTGTCGTTCACCTTTTCCTTCCTGCCTCACCTCTATTGTCGTTCAACTTCTCCTTCCTGACTCACCTCTATTGTCGTTCAACTTCTCCTTCCTGACTCACCTCTATTGTCGTTCAACTTCTCCTTCCTGCCTCACCTCTATTGTCGTTCAACTTATCCTTCCTGCCTCACCTCTATTGTCGTTCAACTTCTCCTTCCTGACTCACCTCTATTGTCGTTCAACTTTTCCTTCCTGCCTCACCTCTATTGTCGTTCAACTTATCCTTCCTGACTCACCTCTATTGTCGTTCAACTTTTCCTTCCTGACTCACCTCTATTGTCGTTCAACTTCTCCTTCCTGCCTCACCTCTATTGTCGTTCAACTTTTCCTTCCTGCCTTACCTCTATTGTCGTTCAACTTCTCCTTCCTGACTCACCTCTATTGTCGTTCAACTTTTCCTTCCTGACTCACCTCTATTGTCGTTCAACTTTTCCTTCCTGCCTTACCTCTATTGTCGTTCAACTTATCCTTCCTGACTCACCTCTATTGTCGTTCAACTTTTCCTTCCTGCCTCTGATCAGACTGACTCTCATTCCTTGATTACTAAATGTATCTTACCTACCCTATCTCATTGTTCATTACATTTATCTTACTGATCCTCTCTCATTGTATAAAAAAAAAAAATAAAAAAAAAAAATAAAAAAAAAAAGGAAAGTACCCCCGTCCTGCCAAGTGGCGTATAGGGAATATGATGTTAGTGACCATAAATTTTACAGACCATCGGAACATGATTTTTGGGGTAATGAGGTCAGTATTACGCCCGTGCCGCTTCACTTTCCCAGAAAAAATCCGGTACCCATTAAAGGCAGGGTGAACTCGGAAGCCGTCGGTTGGGATCGAACCCTACCTCTTGGCCTTTGTAGTCCAGTTCACTAACCACTGAGCTATCGCGGCTGCCTCTCTCATTGTGCACTAAATTTATCTTACTGATGCTCTCTACTTGTTTACTAAATTTATCTTACTGATGCTCTCTACTTGTTTACTAAATTTATCTCAGCGCGCCCATTGTACACTAAGCCGATATTTGCATATAAACTCACAAAGTATTCATCAAACCAGCTGCACACACACCAGACAAGTTTGTTTGGATGAATGTGATCAAATTTAGAAAGCTCGACTGTCTCAACAAAACAGTTCGCTGGCTACTTGCTGGCAAGGACACATTCTCCATAGCCCGCAGCTGAATACAAAGAAATGTGGTTTTTTTTATGTACGTACTTGCCTGTCGTTCTGCACTGAAAGTCAAACATTCAAATCTGAATGGTCTAAGAGAGTCACTACACATGTTGTGCACAAAACATGTGATTCTGTAGACTCACCTCGATGCAACTTTTGTAGAAATGACGAGTATAAATAATTAGTAGATATATAGGAGAAGATTATCTCAGTTATATACTAAGATATTTGTTAGGAACACGTGAAAAAATGGGATGCAGAATAGGAAGGTTGGCAGAAACATTAGGCCTGGTTGGTGCTCAGTAGAGCAAGGGGGTTGGCATAAACATTAGGCCTGGTTGGAGCTCATTAGAACAGCAAGGTTTGGCAGAAACATTAGGCCTGGTTGGAGCTCATTAGAACAGCAGGGTTGGCAGAAACATTAGGCCTGGTTGGAGCTCATTAGAACAGCAGGGTTGGCAGAAACATTAGGCCTGGTTGGAGCTCATTAGAACAACAGGGTTGGCAGAAACATTAGGCCTGGCTGGAGCTCATTAGAACAGCAGGGTTTGGCAGAAACATTAGGCCTGGTTGGAGCTCATTAGAACAACAGGGTTGGCAGAAACATTAGGCCTGGCTGGAGCTCATTAGAACAGCAGGGTTGACAGAAACATTGGGCCTGATTGGAGTTCATTAGAACAGCAGGGTTGGCAGAAACATTAGGCCTGGTTGGAGCTCATTAGAACAGCAGGGTTGGCAGAAACAGGCCTGGTTGGAGCTCAGTAGAACAGCAGGGTTGGCAGAAACATTAGATCTGTCTGAAGCTCAGTAGAACAGAAGGGTTGGCAGAAACATTAGGCCTGGCTGGAGCTAATTAGAACATCAGCCTTGACAGATACATTAGGCCTGGTTGGAGCTCATTAGAACAGCAGGGTTGGCAGAAACATTAGGCCTGGTTGGAGCTCATTAGAACAGCAGGGTTGGCAGAAACATCAGGCCTGACTGGAGCTCATTAGAACAGCAGGGTTGGCAGAAACATTAGGCCTGGTTGGAGCTCATTAGAACAGCAGGGTTGACAGAAACATTAGGCCTGATTGGAGCTCATTAGAACAGCAGGGTTGGCAGAAACATTAGGCCTGGCTGGAGCACATTAGAACAGCAGGGTTGACAGAAACATTAGGCCTGGCTGGAGCTCACTAGAACAGCAGGGTTGGCATAAACATTAGGCCTGGTTGGAGCTCATTAGAACAGCAGGGTTGGCAGAAACATTAGGCCTGACTGGAGCTCATTAGAACAGCAGGGTTGGCAGAAACATTAGGCCTGGTTGGAGCTCATTAGAACAACAGGGTTGGTAGAAACATTAGGCCTGGTTGGAGCTCATTAGAACAACAGGGTTGGTAGAAACATTAGGCCTGGTTGGAGCTCATTAGAACAACAGGGTTGGTAGAAACATTAGGCCTGGTTGGAGCTCATTAGAACAACAGGGTTGGTAGAAACATTAGGCCTGGTTGGAGCTCATTAGAACAGCAGGGTTGGTAGAAACATTAGGCCTGGTTGGAGCTCATTAGAACAACAGGGTTGGTAGAAACATTAGGCCTGGTTGGAGCTCATTAGAACAGCAGGGTTGGCAGAAACATTAGGCCTGATTGGAGCTCATTAGAACAGCAGGGTTGGCAGAAACATTAGGCCTGGCTGGAGCACATTAGAACAGCAGGGTTGACAGAAACATTAGGCCTGGCTGGAGCTCACTAGAACAGCAGGGTTGGCATAAACATTAGGCCTGGTTGGAGCTCATTAGAACAGCAGGGTTGGCAGAAACATTAGGCCTGACTGGAGCTCATTAGAACAGCAGGGTTGGCAGAAACATTAGGCCTGGTTGGAGCTCATTAGAACAACAGGGTTGGTAGAAACATTAGGCCTGGTTGGAGCTCATTAGAACAACAGGGTTGGTAGAAACATTAGGCCTGGTTGGAGCTCATTAGAACAACAGGGTTGGTAGAAACATTAGGCCTGGTTGGAGCTCATTAGAACAACAGGGTTGGTAGAAACATTAGGCCTGGTTGGAGCTCATTAGAACAGCAAGTTCCGTCATTCTAGAACACGCATTATTGTGACTTGGAGTGGCCACTATTTTCTTTGGACACACGCATATTGGACTTTACAAGTGTATACACTTAACAGTAAGGTTTAGTCAAGGAACTATCGAAGCCATCTGGTGCCTGTCATGTTCTGAAAGGATTGAGTACACTTAGGTCTGTTGCGAGTTATAGATCGTCGAGACTACCCAATATAAGCCAAGTTTGAGCTGTAGTGGCCCTAGTGATATTATTGTGCATTTGTCTTGTCCCTGGGAGAAACAAATTATAAACAACTTTAAGGTGACCTTCAACGTTGATTTATTCAAGACGGATAGAACTATATGGGTGTAAAGTGATAGCAGTGGTAAAATATAAAAGAGGGAAAACTATTGTTGTAAGGAGAGGTCTCAAACAGACCTACATTCTACCCTATGCCCTATGATTGTTCAATCTATACACGGAGCATATTTTCAAAAACATCTATGCCACAATTAATGGCTACGTATTTGATGATCTAAAGTAATGATGATGCTGTATTACTGCCATAAAGCCCAGAAAAAAACTACAAGTTTTACAAAATAAACAACATAATCATAGAATATATATTAGATATGAATATAAATGACATCAACTTTACAAGTTAACAGAGGTAACTCATAAAACTTACAAGTTTAATAACAAAGTAGATGGGAAGAACCTGGAGAGAGTGTTCCAGAAAAAAGCTATGTTGGTCAAGTTATAACAAGTGATGGAAAATGTGATACAGAAACAAACAACAGAATGGCAATAACGACATAAAAGATATATTCACATCAAAGTTAATAATACTATAACTAAAAATAATTGATAATAAAAGTGCATTTTATACTAAACATACCTCTATGGTGCAGAAACATGGACATGTTACCAATTCTGTGATCTCTGCACGTTTTTCCTACTGTTGAGATGTTCAACTAGCCGCCATGTTACCGACTCTGTGATGTCTGCACGTGTTTCCTACTTGTTGAGATGTTCAACTAACCGCCATGTTACCGACTCTGTGATGTCTGCACGTTTTTCCTACTTGTTGAGATGTTCAACTAACCGCCATGTTACCGACTCTGTGATGTCTGCACGTGTTTCCTACTTGTTGAGATGTTCAACTAGCCGCCATGTTACCGACTCTGTGATGTCTGCACGTTTTTCCTACTTGTTGAGATGTTCAACTAGCCGCCATGTTACCGACTCTGTGATGTCTGCACGTGTTTCCTACTTGTTGAGATGTTCAACTAGCCGCCATGTTACCGACTCTGTGATGTCTGCACGTTTTTCCTACTTGTTGAGATGTTCAACTAACCGCCATGTTACCGACTCTGTGATGTCTGCACGTGTTTCCTACTTGTTGAGATGTTCAACTAGCCGCCATGTTACCGACTCTGTGATGTCTGCACGTTTTTCCTACTTGTTGAGATGTTCAACTAGCCGCCATGTTACCGACTCTGTGATCTCTGCACGTTTTTCCTACTGTTGAGATGTTCAACTAGCCGCCATGTTACCGACTCTGTGATGTCTGCACGTGTTTCCTACTTGTTGAGATGTTCAACTAACCGCCATGTTACCGACTCTGTGATGTCTGCACGTTTTTCCTACTTGTTGAGATGTTCAACTAGCCGCCATGTTACCGACTCTGTGATGTCTGCACGTGTTTCCTACTTGTTGAGATGTTCAACTAACCGCCATGTTACCGACTCTGTGATGTCTGCACGTGTTTCCTACTTGTTGAGATGTTCAACTAGCCGCCATGTTACCGACTCTGTGATGTCTACACGTGTTTCCTACTTGTTGAGATGTTCAACTAGCCGCCATGTTACCGACTCTGTGATGTCTGCACGTGTTTCCTACTTGTTGAGATGTTCAACTAGCCGCCATGTTACCGACTCTGTGATGTCTGCACGTGTTTCCTACTTGTTGAGATGTTCAACTAGCCGCCATGTTACCGACTTTGTGATGTCTGCACGTGTTTCCTACTTGTTGAGATGTTCAACTAACCGCCATGTTACCGAAACTGTGGTCACGCGTGTCTGTGTCAACTGTTAGCTACAAACTGGCCATCATCATCAAGTACCCAAATACGCCTGCTGGCGTAGGTGATTATGCCTCTCTACAACTTTCGATCTCGACAGTTATTTATCATTTCTGTTGTTGACCTTCTGCCAAGCCATTCTCTTAAGCTGTCTGGTATTTTTTTCTCTTTGCTTCCCTCTACCTCTTCGTCCCTCAATGTTTTCAGTTGTTACAATATATTCCAGTTGTTCTCTTCTCATTACATGGCCAAAAAATGATGATTGTTTCTTCCTAACATTGGAAATTAGCTATCTTTTTGCTTTGACCTCTTTCAGAATGTTTTCATTACTTGTCTTAGCTGTCCATGGTATTCTCAACACCACATTTCTACAGACTCCAGTGATTTTCTTGTCTGTTGTCCTATTGTCCATGATTCACACCCATATGTTAAGACTGGCTCTACATAACATTTAAAAACTCTTTTTCTTGTTTCAGTTGTCAAAAAATGGATTGCATAGTATCTTCCTCATTTTTTTTGCAAAGCTGCTTTTGCCTGAGCCATTCTGCATCTCACCTCTTTTGTACATATTCCATCTGAGGTTAACAAAGTTCCCAAATATTTAAATTCATTTACCTTTTTTAATATTCTTCCACTTGTCTTTATTTTGCACTGAGGTGATGTCTTTTTCTTTGTTGTTACCATTACTTCTGTCTTTTTGCTATTAATCTGAGTCCTTTATTTTTGTTGTTGCTTTCTTTCACTATACTGCCAACATTTCTTGTAACTTATTTTCATTCTTAGCGATTAAGACTGTAACACCAGCATACCTTAGATTAGTTATATTATGACCTCCAA
This sequence comes from Megaustenia siamemsis, assembly GCA_032433765.1. NCBI lineage: Eukaryota > Metazoa > Mollusca > Gastropoda > Stylommatophora > Ariophantidae > Megaustenia > Megaustenia siamemsis. The sequence continues at coordinate 16,658,734 of JAVIAB010000099.1, read as the reverse complement.
TTGTTATTCCAGGCATGTCCCTTATGGATCTTAAACATGAAAAGCTTAATTCTAACAGATGACAAAATATACATGGAAAACAAACCAGTGGAAGAGATCGATCACTTTATCTATCTTGGAAGTCACATTGATCGAGAAGGGGATACAAGTAAAGAAATTAGAATCAGAATAGCTAAAGCAGCAAACTTTCAGAAGCTTTGAAAAGTTGTGGAAATCAAAACTAATCAGCACAAACACAAAACTTAGGCTATTCAAATCAAATGTACTATCAACCCTTACGTATGCGTGTGAAAGCTGGAAAACAACAAGAGATATAGAAACAAAGTTGAACGCATTCGAAAATAAATGTCCAAGGGAAATACTTGGTATAGCGTGGAACGAATTCAAAACAAACGAGGAAATTAGAGAAATCGCCAATCAACCACTAATATCTTCAGTAATAAAGAAAAGACGATGGTCATATGTTGGACATGTGATGAGAAGAGATAATAACCGAATAGCAAAGCAAGCCCTCATATGGGAAACAACAGGTAACAGAAAAAGAGGAAGACCCAGGAGACACTGAGAAGAACATTGATGAGAGAGGCAAGAGCAGCAGGAGTCGGCTCCCACAATGAGATAAAGCTGCTTGCACAGAACAGAGACAGATGGCGAGATTTGATAAAATATCTTTAAAAGAAAACTGCTAGAACAAAAATTCAGATAGGAAAAGGTGTATCTTGGTCTACGCCCTATGGGCCGGCTACGGCTTGTACACAACCTTGTCTAACACCCTGTTTTATTTGTTGAAACATTCCCAATTGGTTTCCAGTTCTTATGGCCGCTGTTTGTTGCCGGCACATGTTCTTTATTATTCTTAGATCTTTGCTGTCTACGTTTATGCTTTCTAAAATGTTGATTACTTTTTGGTGCTTTACTTTGTCAAATGCTTTGTTATAGTCTATGAAACATAGGTGTAGACCTGTTTTCACCTCTATGGCTCTCTCTACTAAAGATCTTATGATATATATAGACAAACTGGTAGTAATCTTATAATGGTTGTCAGTCCATGTTCTCATTTCTTCTACTATTTCAAACTTGTATGTCTCTTCTTCTATTTTGCGATATGCCCATTCCAATTTCATTATTCTGATTTTCTTTTTCGATTTTCACAGTCAATGTTAGCGACACTAATTGGTGATTATTTGAGGGTGATACGTCACGGTGATGCCACGAGGGTCCTAGCGTTTACAAGTTAACGATGTGCTTTCTTGTTGGACGGGACAAAAATCACTTCCTCACAGAGTTTTGTGCGGCTGAAGGAGTTTGATAGTGAATTAGAGTTGTGTTGAGTAATGAGGGATGGTTGTAGTTACAGGAGGAACAGCTCAACAGTATGGAGTTGTGACGAGTATATGTGACTCGGCGTCAGCACTAGGTTGTTGTATGGAGTCGTGACGATTATGTGTGACGCGACGTCAGCACTAGGTTGTTGCATGAAGTCATGACGATTATATGTGACGGGACGTCAGCACTAGGTTGTTGCATGAAGTCATGACGATTATATGACGCGACGTCAGCACTTGTTTAATGTAGATCCGTCAGCACCTATTAATGCAGATGAGACCATAATTATAATAATGAAGGAAGTCATTATAACCGTAACGGAAACATGGAGTCTCACTATGGAGGTGTGTGTGGTCAAGTGTAAACATCGGACATGGACCCAGTGGTGAGGAAGATCAGATACACTCGAGATGTCGTTACCGTTATATGTTTCAGCTTCAATGTTGTCAACTTTCTTGACCAATCAGCTTCTGCTGGTTTAAACATTCTCATCATTATGTGAGATACACACACACACACACACACACGCACGCACGCACGCACGCACACACACACACACTATATATATATATATATGATAGATACGAACATACACACACACTATATTTATATATATATATATATATGAGAGATACGAACACACACACACACTATATTTATATATATATATATATATATATATATATATATATATATATATGAGAGATACGAACATACACACACACACTATATATATATATATATATATATATATATATATATATATATATATATATATATATATATATATATATATATATATATATATATATATATATATATATATGAGATACGAACACACACATTATATATATATATATATAATGTGAGATAAGAACACACACTATGTGTTACTTAAAGTCTGTTTTCTAAAATTCCAGGCATTCTTAATAACATTTTAAAAATATATATAAATCTTGTTTGATTTTGAATGTATATTCGAGATTACCATATTTTATCAGCAAATTCAGTTGTGAAGTATATATCATTTGTTTTGTCGCAGGCTAACTTTGAGGCACATCCGAAGATTCACGTTGTGATTGGCAACGAGTCATGTGATCTGGACTCTGCCATCTCTGCCATCGTCTATGCTTACTTTCTACACGAGGTTAGTACTTTCTCTCTCTCTCTCTCTCTCTCTCTCTCTCTCTCTCTCTCTGTGTCTTTGTTCGTCCGCACGTCCATTATCTCTACATACTTCCACCCACTTGCTCATTCATCCATATCGACCTACATACCATCAACAAATTGATGAATTATTAGAGATGACCCCAAAGCACTCTGTCCCTTTATGTGTGCGTGTTGTTTGTTTGTTCCTGCTGAAGGCCTATTAAGCCGAAACGTCGTTTGTTTTGGTGAGAAAATAGTCTTTCTACGGATGCATTGCTGCCAGGTATGCATATAAAAAGTTCAAGAATTCTCTTCACATTAGCAAGTGGTACATTATATTCTTTCAAGTACCTGAGTACTTCATTCCATTTTCTAAATGGGGGCTTGTTACTGAACCACTCACATTCTTTTTGCAACAGATGGCCTCGCAAATAAGTAAATTCATCAAAGAACTCATCACGATTGACGTTTACAACTTCATGACACTTTGAAGATATCTGTTCTACTGCATTATCAAAATGTTTCCTTTCAGGCACTTTATCCAAGAGAAGGCAGCTCAGTTGTGACAAGTCCTCATTGTGCTTGTTCCAAGACTGCAAGTAATGTACAGCAGAATTATAGAATTCTTTACTTATTTGGAAATACCTTTCCATTTGGATGTCACCACTTTCTACTAAATCAGTTAGCAAACTCTTTACCATGTGTGGGATGAAATTTTTAGCGTGTCGAGTTTCTAATTTTATAATGAAATTGTTCACAGCTATATATATATATATATTTAATAGTGCTGATTCTGTTGCACTCTTGTCGTCGCCTTCAATCGCCTTAATTGTTTCATGGAAGAGTGATGCGTGAGAATGAGCAAAGCTGAGCCAAAGCTCTGATTCACTGTTTTCAAAGAATTGTTTCAATATTGTAGGACAGTGTGTTTCTGACAAGAAGAAAGATCTCAGTCATTGATACAGTTTCAATATTCTTTCCAAGGCTGGAAGTAATGACAACCACCTTATATTCGAATAACCTAATAATTGCTTCAACTCCTGTCCAGCAATTTCACAGAAGTCTTTTAGGCGTTCTACACGAACCGTGTAAATGTGAAAGTATCCAAATATTTTTGTTACAATCACTCCCATATCCATAGGCATGGAATCAAACGCTGTTTTTGCACAATTGTGAATTATGTGTGCGTTGCAACCAAGACCCATTATGTGTCTGTTTAACTTGGACTTTATTTTAGTTATGACATTATCTCTCCCTTTCCTCAACAAGCCTCCAAAGTTTGTATTTGTATTGTCTGCTGAGAGTCCAACAATCTTTTTGTTTAAGTCAAAATTATCAATTGCTTTCAACAATTATTCAGATATTATGTCGGACGTTTCTCCTGGGATATCTATGAAAGCAATCAGTTTGGTCCTTACTGGAGTTTCCAGCTCATAAGCCTGAAAATAACGAACTAAAATAGGAAGTAGCTTAACATGTTTATGATTAGATGTATCGCAAGACAATGTTACGAAGCTGACATATTTGAGGTCATTTTTTAGTTCATCAATAGCCCAAGGAGCAAGAAAATTGGTAATTATGGATTCACACTTTGTTCTTGCACAGAAAATTGTTTCGTTGAAAATTTCTTTTGTAGAATTGTTGTACAATCCATACTGCGGAAACTATGATTATGAAGTACAGTATGATATGCGAAGGTTCCTTCATGAACAGCTAGAGTGTATTCATCTTTTGAGGGTTCTGTTTTACACAAATAATTTGTCATACACCCAGACTGAGACTTACAAAGCAGCGCATCCTTATGCTTTTTTTTCCTGTAGATGATCAGTTATTGATGCCCTTCCACCACTTGCTATAGAAAAATTTGAACTACATTTCACTAGCGTTCCATCCTCTAAAATTGCTTGTATAATAAATGGAAATTCAGCCTTCAGCGAATCACTAAAATGACACGTTTTTTGGAAAGCATTGTTTTTATGCAACAGACGTCCACTGATCACAAATAGAAAACACGACTGCACTGAACTGTCATTACACTCGGACTGATTTGAAAATTGGCAGGGAAAGATACTTTGACGGGAGATGTCCGGAAAGGCAGGGGTGGGGGGAGATAGAGAGTGTCTGCTTTTTTAAAAATTAAACCCATCCCAATAGAAGTCAGTGGCTGGAATAGAAGTGACGTAGCACCGCGCTTCAAGAGTTCAAAGAGCTATCTTCGACACAACGCGTCCAAGTCTTCTCTTTTATCTTCCTGCTAATGCCGCTCAGTTTGGGATAAAGAACCACTACCCAGTAACGTCCTGAGTCCTAGTGATTATTTTAAAAGAGGGCCGATTCCGTGTATGAACATTTATTTATTCACTGAAATCGGGGACAACTTCTACACTTCGGGGACTGTCCCCGAAAATCGGTGACGAATGGTCACCCTACTTTACTGCAGCTTCGCATTTGTATGCATTCATTTGTATTTCTTTGCCTTAACTCCTCCCTTTAAGCCTGGTTTCTGAGGCGTCCGTTTCTAATTGTGATGTAGAGAATGTAGTGTTTGACTCTTCATTGTCACAGTGTTTGTTATTATATTGCCCACAATTGGTTAAAGAGAGAGACTTAACTCCTAGCTGTTGACAGCTCCATTGTCATTCTCTAATGTTCGCTTGATTTGAAATGTTTGCACTCAGCGTGTCACAGTTTCAACAACAGGGACAATATGTCTACATTGACTAAGTCAATAGTTTATGATTACCCGCCTATGATCATCGTTCCCCGTTTCCCTTCTACCTTCCTCCCCGTTTCACTTCTCTCCATGCACGTCACGTGATGATCCGCAAATCTCACGTGACAGAGGAGTGAACATTGCCCTCTCTTGCCACCTTCTGGCAGGGTTTTTTAAATGTTGACAGTTGTCGTCCATTATCTTTGCCTTGTTTTTTGGTTGCTTCATTCCTAGACTTTCCTTCCTTTCACACTCACTCAACCATGTATGTGTTTGTGTGTGTGTGTCTATCAGCGGCGGATATTTCGATGAGACAACGGAGGCCACGACTCCTCTAATATTTTATCACAGTACATAACCCAATCACATTCCAGCTCATTGAGCTAGACGTCAGTATACGTATTCCCTAGTATATCCGTGATATAATTCAAGTAATTGAAGTCGTTACTGATAAATAGACTTCGATGTCTTTGGAGATCAAACCTACTACAACCGTACAACGGCATCTACCGACCTTCCAATGTGTATGAGAACTAGGTCGGCCATTTCAACATTTACCTCACAGTTTCCATGGCAACAAAAGAACGACAAATCAGATGATGTTATATCCCTTGATTGAAGCACTAGAAGTAGTGTCGATGATGAGAAAAATCAATGAAGTAGTTTCTGTAACAATCACTGCGCTATGTTTTTATATAAAAATAAACCTGAACAAAACTGTAAGAGATTTTAATTAACAGCAAAACCATGCCTTTTCCTTAACTTTAATTGCAAATAACTAAAATGTTATGATGTAATTATAGTTATGTTAATTTAGGGCAGTAATTGAAGGAACTATAATTAGTTAGCGCAAACTGCTGCAATGTTTATGTCGCAAATTGTCAGGTTAAAGGTGAACCTCCAAGTTCGGTCTCATGTCTGCTTCCTCAAGTTTCAAACTCATCGTCCGCCACTGGTGTCGATATCTGTATAGGTATATACTTCATATAATAGTAAATATGATATTGCTTCGATTAATCAGACGGTAGAGTGACCAAGTAAGTTGATGAAAACCGCTGTCGATGTTGTCCAGACATACGACGTTCGATCCATGGGAGGGTCAAAATGTTCTCTCTATCGAGGAAAAAGGACGGGAAGGGGAGGTGTTGAATGAAAAACTCTATGACGACTACATAAGTTATGTGTTCATAGTTCTCATGCCCCTTATATACCCACCCCTCAGTTCCCGAAAATTGGATAAATGCCACGATGGTATATATTTAAACAAATGATTGACATGTTCTGTGAGATATCTTTGTACACACATTTGTCTTGAAGTTAGCACCAAGTGGGTGTAATATGCGTCACTACAATACGTGCCACCCAGTGCTGCGACATTTGATGTGCGTCCGGTGGTGTGCAGTCTATCTATTTATCGTTCGTTCACCTAAAGTATTGTCTATATCTGTAATGTCGTTTCCTGTATAAACTTTACTGTCTTCTGTAATTCTTGCAGTGATCCATATAGTTTTATCTGTAGTGTCCTATCTATTAGCCAATGCATTTTCCTGTCTACTATATTCAGTGCAGTCTTGAAGTATGTGTTCAGCAGTCTGGGGCGCCTGTCCACATGTACAAGTAGTTGATGTGCCGATCTTGAATTTTGTATACATGTGACTATGGAGTCGATTGTGTCCTGTTCTGAGGCGTATAATGATAACTTGTTCATATCTATTCATATTATGAAAGGCATCCTGATTTGGGGCTTATGGTCCTCAGATTGATTTGATTATCTGTTTCTTATGATGGTATGTAACCGGTGTATCTACTTGTGTGCTTGTTGCACCTTCCTTTGCCAACTGATCCGCTTTCTCGTTTCCTGGTATTCCACAGTGAGACGGGATCCACTGCAGGGCAACCCTGTGGTGCTTGCAGAGTTCAGTCAATAAGGTCTGCAGATGTGGTACTTTTCTGGATTGTAGTGCCTGGAGTACTGATCTTGCATCTGTCAAAAACACTACAGGCTGTGGGCTAGGATTACTGTTCAGCAGTTTTTCTATTGCCAACTTTATTGCTTGAATTTCTGCATCATAATTGTGACAATATTTCCCTGTTGCTATTTTATTCATATCCCTAGTGTTATTTGGGTACTCTATATATGCACCTGCTCCCCCATTCTTTACTGTATTCTGTGCTGATCCATCTGTGTACACACGAATCCATAGGTCTTGTGGGTATTCTTCATCCAGGAAACTGAGAGATATTGTTTTTCGCTGTAGACTATTTTGTTCCTCTTTGTCAACTATTCCTTTTACTTCTGTCCGTATTTGTATTGATAATCCTGATTCCTCTGTCCAGGGAGTCTGTTCTAGTATGGGCAGTAGGGGGTTAACAACTCTTGACATGTTTGGTGTTTGTCTACTAATTCGTTTGACTTGGTGGATAAAACTGCTTCTCTTAAGTCGTCCCAATGCAAGATTTTGGAATTCATTGGATGTCTTGGCATGAATGAACATTTTTCTGCCTGTATCAGCACCTTTGTGTCCCTCCGTTCTCTCAGTGCTGGTATCCTCCACAATTTCTCCATCTCCAATATTGGTGTTGATTTCATTGCTTTTTGGGTTGCCTTATTTATCTGCCGTTTCCGAGATAGTTTGTTGTCAAATGTAACTCAGAGATACGTAGCTTGTATGTCTTCTTTCACAGGCTCATTGTTTATGTAGATGGTTCCTGCTTTTTGTTTTGGAGAGAGAGTGAGAAGTGTAGTACTGCATTTGTCTTTATTGATGCTGATAAACCATCTATTTGTCCATGAATTCAGTGTATTCGTAGCTCTTTGTAGCAATATGGAGGCCACTGTTGCATACTCCTCTGTGCACCACATTACCAAGTCATCTGCATACATTGACACTTTGATACCATGTGGTAGCTCAGTAACTAGGTCATTGATGTAGACTAGAAAACGTGTTGGGGATAGTAGCCCTAATCTTCAAGGCTATGTTCAGATGGGTTTCCTGCAAACAGCATAGGCTTACTTGTTCTTCATGCAGGATATTTTCTAACTCTATCTTTGACAGTGTATCGTGGTGTGCAGTGTTGTCTGACAGCAACTAAATGTTTGACTCCATCAGTTGATGAGTCAGATTCCTGCACCAGTACTAGAGCACTTATTTGAGAACAAAATGCTGGCTGAAATCGGATGCACTGGGCCACTGGCGCAGAACACATTGCACCGTTTTAACAAGTAATCAATCAGAGTGGATCAGCTGACTTCATGAGAGAGTCTGGAATCCTACTCTGATTGAGTCTTGATCGCAAAGAGAGAGATAGAGATTTGAGGACGTACTTTTGTTACCGATTTCACTTGGGCAGTAGTTCCAGCCCTTGACACGCTCAACATAACTCCAGATTAGCTCTGATGACTTCAGATTAGTTAAATAAAGAAACAACAAATAAAATGATTTGGCCACGTGATAAGACACAAAAGATCAAACCACAACATAAAGAGCATTTAATAAACCTTGCGAAAACACCAGACTCATGAGTCGACTATGAAACAGGATTGATGAGATATTGGAAACACTGGGAAGCTTAACTGCAGAAGAAGCCATCAATAGAGCAAAAGACCACAAATGATATCTCTCTCGACTCTGAAAGACAAATGGGGAAGGAAACATGCAAGACAACAGGAAGGAAAGAAGAAGAGAACGATTGTATGCTTTTCACCCCATAGATGTGATCTCGATTTCACTGAAGATCTCTTTAGTTGGAACTTTTGACCGCCCCCTAGGCTCATCTTATACACAGTATCACGATTGTGATATGACCTGTTATTCTTGTGAACGAAGATATGAATTTTTAAATAATGTATTTCTCATTATTTAACTTATTAATTTGTTGTATTATTTGTGTCCAGTTTGCCGATAAAGACTTTAAGTCGAAACGTTCTGTTTTTGTTTTCCGTGTGTTGCCTGTAAGGCGGTAACATACATGTTATGCTATTATTTTCCTTGTAGCTATAGACACATTGGAAGGATTGTTATGGATAAAGATGGCACAATGATGTTTGGAAGCAGTTGAAAATGGAGTAAGAACAAACAATTAAATACATAGATGGCAACAAAAATAACAAAAATTGTGGGAATTGAATACCTTAACTATGACACTAAAAGTGGTGTAAAATATCAGAAGTAAGCATGCATGCGCCAGCAAGAAATGGGGTCTAAGAGAGATCAATCACAATTGAGGCATGAGACAGTAAAAGTCACTCTATTTTTGTCAATCTTCGATGTTGTTGCAGCTCTAGATGATGGTAAAGCGGAAACTGTAGAGGAAGAGGTCAGAAAAACCGGAAGTCGATCGATAATGTTAAGAATAGAAATAGGTGGTGAATAGTGGAGAACAAAGTACACATCTTTGTGGGTGTGTGTTTGCTGTTGTAGGTGTTGATGTCAAGGTTATGTTTACGTGTGGCGAACACGGCCCCAATGTTCTATCTACCAAATAATATTTGTCTACAACACTCACTGCTCGCCATCACGCCCATTATCCTGCCCTTGCCTTGGGGCTCGGATTTTGGAGACAAAGAAGGGTGGAGCAGTAACAACAAAAAATCAATTTCTCGTGGTCTCTTAGAATTGTGAGATGTCTGTCAATAGTGAACGAAATGGCAGAATATTGCCACAGCATCCAGAGAACGTGTGGGAGAAAGGACAAGTAAGCCGACGAGCGTCGGATAAAGGAAGGGAGAATGGAGGAGAGAAATACAGATCTCAAAGTTGTTGATCGTCGGGGACTGCCATAGTTCAGTGGTTAGCGAACTCAGCTAGTAAGGACAAGTAAGCCGACGAGCGTCGGATAAAGGAAGGGAGAATGGAGGAGAGAAATACAGATCTCAAAGTTGTTGATCGTCGGGGACTGCCATAGTTCAGTGGTTAGCGAACTCAGCTAGTAAGCACAAGAGGTCGGGTTCGATCCTGGGTGTACCCAGATGTAGATGAGTATTTTTGTGTGTGAAAGTAAAGCTGCCATCAAAAATGGCGGAGCAGAATCCTGACCAGTTTAGACATCAAAGGTAGAGCCCAAGCTGCCAGAAAAGGCTAATGAGAGCGTGTTCTTACATGTCATCTGTTATTACTGTCAGAATCTCATCTATGATTGCTGTATGAGGTGAAGCCTTTCACCTATCACCGGCAGTATGTGAGAGATTGTATCATATAAATGATTGACATAACCACCATCTTTATTTGAGAAGTTGATGTCGTTTAATAAGAACAGAAAAAGAGAAACAAACATTTTAGTGTTTTTCTTTCTTTCTGTGTGTGTGTGTGTGTTCTAATTATTGCTGCATTTTGTGCTGAGACTGTTATGTTCTCATGTTATTTATTATCTGCAGTTGATAAAATCTATATCACCTTCATTTTTGGCGATAAGTGAGCCAGGATTTTGTCCGCTGTGGAGGCTCAATCTTGGACATTACCTCCCGTGATTGCTCTCTTTTAGCGCTCACACCGTGCGCTGGACACACACATCGATTAATTACTGTCTTCGATTTGATTGTCTGTTTTGAGATTCGCCGATTTAATCCACCCATCATCCCTCTCTCTCTCTCTCTCTCTCTCTCTCTCTCTCTCTCTCTCTCTCTCTCTCTCTCTAGCACAATTCTCCTCATCTCTCGCTTTTCGTGTCCTCTATATCTGTACAAATGATGCCTACTGATTGCCTGTATTGTCTCTCGCTGTTTAAGTTCCGACTATTCTTGTTCTGTTTTTTTGCTCGCAGGAGAATTGATTAAAAGGAAGTGTATTGAGGGTGGATTGATACTCTCTCTCTCTCTCTCTCTCTCTCTCTCTCTCTCTCTCTCTCTGCGTTCAGGACTCAATCAGAGTAATGATTCCAGACTCTCATATGAAGTCAGCTGTCAGGCTAAGTGTGTTGATCGCCCCCACAGACAGAACATCACAATTAGAGTCTGTCAGATCCACTCTGACTGAACACCCGTTAATACGTTGCACTGTGATCTGCGCCAGTGGCCCAGTGCATCCGATTTCAGCCAGCATTTTTTCAGGTTTGCTTTCCTTAGCCTTTGATTGTCCCCAATCTTCCTGCAAGGCAGCAGTTGATCTTTTCTGTCGGGGGATTCTGCCCTTAGATGGTCGGCCTTCCCAGGTTTACGAGCACCATCTGCCCGAGTCACTAGAGGTGACTAACACAGACATGCGACTTGTAATATGAGAAACTGCAACAAGGAACACATTTCATGCGTAGCCTCCATTTGTTCCCGCCGCCTATCCCCATATACCGGTAAGTCACGTCCTCCCGAAAATGATGATCATCGTAGCACTTGATGATGTTAGGCCATCGTTGATGACTCCAATTCCGAACATATAGACACACAGTCAGTCGTCAATTTATTCTTGTTGCACATCAAACAGCAGGATTGATACAGATTATAATCTCGTAATGGCGAAGCAATCACTCACCAATATAATTTGTTTCTCTTCTCATTAACAAGTAATCAGTAAAGTAGACAACGGGCAGTCACTCACCTTTAACATTTGTTTCTCTTCTCATTAACAAGTAATCAATAAAGTAGACAACGGGCAGTCACTCACCTTTAACATTTGTTTCTCTTCTCATTAACAAGTAATCAGTAAAGTAGACAACGGGCAGTCACTCACCTTTAACATTTGTTTCTCTTCTCATTAACAAGTAATCAGTAAAGTAGACAATGGGCAGTCACTCACCTTTAACATTTGTTTCTCTTCTCATTAACAAGTAATCAGTAAAGTAGACAACGGGCAGTCACCTTTGACATTTGTTTCTCTTCTCATTAACAAGTAATCAGTAAAGTAGACAACGGGCAGTCACTCACCTTTAACATTTGTTTCTCTTCTCATTAACAAGTAATCAGTAAAGTAGACAATGGGCAGTCACTCACCTTTAACATTTGTTTCTCTTCTCATTAACAAGTAATCAGTAAAGTAGACAACGGGCAGTCACCTTAACATTTGTTTCTCTTCTCATTAACAAGTAATCAATAAAGTAGACAACGGGCAGTCACCTTTAACATTTGTTTCTCTTCTCATTAACAAGTAATCAATAAAGTAGACAGCGGGCAGTCACTCACCTTTAACATTTGTTTCTCTTCTCATTAACAAGTAATCAATAAAGTATACAACGGGCAGTCACCTTTAACATTTGTTTCTCTTCTCATTAACAAGTAATCAATAAAGTAAACAACGGGCAGTCACTCACCTTTAACATTTGTTTCTCTTCTCATTAACAAGTAATCAGTAAAGTAGACAACGGGCAGTCACCTTTAACATTTGTTTCTCTTCTCATTAACAAGTAATCAGTAAAGTAGACAGCGGGCAGTCACTCACCTTTAACATTTGTTTCTCTTCTCATTAACAAGTAATCAGTAAAGTAGACAATGGGCAGTCACTCACCTTTAACATTTGTTTCTCTTCTCATTAACAAGTAATCAATAAAGTAGACAACGGGCAGTCACCTTTAACATTTGTTTCTCTTCTCATTAACAAGTAATCAATAAAGTAGACAACGGGCAGTCACCTTTAACATTTGTTTCTCTTCTCATTAACAAGTAATCAATAAAGTAGACAACGGGCAGTCACTTACCTTTAACATTTGTTTCTCTTCTCATTAACAAGTAATCAGTAAAGTAGACAGCGGGCAGTCACTCACCTTTAACATTTGTTTCTCTTCTCATTAACAAGTAATCAGTAAAGTAGACAGCGGGCAGTCACTCACTTTAACATTTGTTTCTCTTCTCATTAACAAGTAATCAGTAAAGTAGACAATGGGCAGTCACTCACCTTTAACATTTGTTTCTCTTCTCATTAACAAGTAATCAGTAAAGTAGACAACGGGCAGTCACCTTTAACATTTGTTTCTCTTCTCATTAACAAGTAATCAATAAAGTAGACAACGGGCAGTCACTCACCTTTAACATTTGTTTCTCTTCTCATTAACAAGTAATAAGTAAAGTAGACAACGGGCAGTCACTCACCTTTAGAATTTGATGAAATACTTTAGTAGAGGAATGACTCGATCCTTCAAACTGTTTCATTAGAGAGACATCACGGTCTTAGAGAGATGACGCGATCTACTGAACTATTTGATTAGTGAGATGACACGATCTACTGAACTATTTGATTAGTGAGATGACACGATCTACTGAACTATTTGATTAGTGAGATGACACGATCTACTGAACTATTTGATTAGTGAGATGACACGATCTACTGAACTGTTTGATTAGTGAGATGACACGATCTACTGAACTATTTGATTAGTGAGATGACGCGATCTACTGAACTGTTTGATTAGTGAGATGACACGATCTACTGAACTATTTGATTAGTGAGATGACGCGATCTACTGAACTGTTTGATTAGTGAGATGACGCGATCTACTGAACTATTTGATTAGTGAGATGACGCGATCTACTGAACTGTTTGATTAGTGAGATGACACGATCTACTGAACTGTTTGATTAGTGAGATGACGCGATCTACTGAACAATTTGATTAGTGAGATGACGCGATCTACTGAACTATTTGATTAGTGAGATGACGCGATCTACTGAACTATTTGATTAGTGAGATGACACGATCTACTGAACTGTTTGATTAGTGAGATGACACGATCTACTGAACTGTTTGATTAGTGAGATGACACGATCTACTGAACTGTTTGATTAGTGAGATGACGCGATCTACTGAACTATTTGATTAGTGAGATGACACGATCTACTGAACTATTTGATTAGTGAGATGACACGATCTACTGAACTGTTTGATTAGTGAGATGACACGATCTACTGAACTGTTTGATTAGTGAGATGACACGATCTACTGAACTGTTTGATTAGTGAGATGACGCGATCTACTGAACTGTTTGATTAGTGAGATGACACGATCTACTGAACTATTTGATTAGTGAGATGACACGATCTACTGAACTATTTGATTAGTGAGATGACACGATCTACTGAACTATTTGATTAGTGAGATGACACGATCTACTGAACTGTTTGATTAGTGAGATGACACGATCTACTGAACTGTTTGATTAGTGAGATGACGCGATCTACTGAACTATTTGATTAGTGAGATGACACGATCTACTGAACTATTTGATTAGTGAGATGACGCGATCTACTGAACTATTTGATTAGTGAGATGACGCGATCTACTGAACTGTTTGATTAGTGAGATGACGCGATCTACTGAACTATTTGATTAGTGAGATGACACGATCTACTGAACTGTTTGATTAGTGAGATGACGCGATCTACTGAACTGTTTGATTAGTGAGATGAAACGATCTACTGAACTATTTGATTAGTGAGATGACACGATCTACTGAACTATTTGATTAGTGAGATGACGCGATCTACTGAACTGTTTGATTAGTGAGATGACGCGATAGTAGTATATTAAGGGATCAATGGTGCTAGATGGTATCGATGGTATATTTAATAGGTGTGGGTGTTGGTGAGGTAAACCAACGGTATTGTTGTTGCGTTCGCCAGCTTTCAACTCTGACGAAGTCCCTAGAGACTAGGAACTGAGTTTTGCGTGTTAATCCATTTTTACTTGGCTGCCGCGTGCACCGGGGTCCCTCACCGCACAGGCAGATAACCTCGAATTCGGAGGTACTCATGTTTTTTTCCGTCGATAACTGACGTTTCAAGCCGGGCCTCGCTGCTGAAACCTGGGATGGTTGTCAAAGAGAGAAATCATAAATAAAACTCCCAACGAATGATATAATATGAGAATAGTGAAGGAGAACTATCCCATAAATGTAAAAATAAATAAAGCTGACCGGCAAATGTGATTAAAAACTAAAGCTGATTGATGGAAAAGATGGACATTTTATTTGTATGTTTTACAAAAAAAACATCTTAAGGAGTGCATGAGGGTGACGAAGTAGGGTTGGTTGTAAGATAGAAAATGTGATAGGCCAACCAAAGCTGCCCGATGGAAAGATGGAATTTTATTTTAATAACTTTCTTAATTGATTTGAAATATACGGATTGATATGTGGGGGGAAAGATAGAAGGTGGTGCGGAGCAAAAGCAGATCCGATGAAAAAAGGATTGTGGGGGCTGTTGTCGTCTCTCTAATGGAACTGTTCAGGAGATCATCTACTCTCTCTAATGGAACTGTTCAGGAGATCATCTAGTCTCTCTAATGGAACTGTTCAGGAGATCATCTAGTCTCTCTAATGGAACTGTTCCAGAGATGTGTCGTCTCTCTTATGGAACTGTTCCAGAGATGTGTCGTCTCTCTTATGGAACTGTTCAAGAGATGTGTCGTCTCTCTAATGGAACAGTTCAAGTGATGTGTCGTCTCTTTAATGGAAATGTTCAAGAGATGTGTCGTCTCTCTTATGGAACTGTTCAAGAGATGATCTAGTCTCTCTAATGGAACTGTTCAAGAGATCATGTAGTCTCTCTAATGGAACTGTTCAGGAGATCATCTAGTCTCTCTAATGGAACTGTTCAAGAGATCATGTAGTCTCTCTAAT
Organism: Megaustenia siamemsis; assembly: GCA_032433765.1. NCBI lineage: Eukaryota > Metazoa > Mollusca > Gastropoda > Stylommatophora > Ariophantidae > Megaustenia > Megaustenia siamemsis. Next base: position 16,643,010 of record JAVIAB010000099.1, on the reverse strand, counting down.
GGAACTGTTCACGGAGATCATGTAGTCTCTCTAATGGAACTGTTCACGAGATCATCTAGTCTGTCTAATGGAACTGTTCAGGAGATAATGTAGTCTCTCTAATGGAACTGTTCCAGAGATCATCTAGTCTCTCTAATGGAACTGTTCAAGAGATCATGTAGTCTCTCTAATGGAACTGTTCAAGAGATCATGTAGTCTTTCTAATGGAACTGTTCAGGAGATAATGTAGTCTTTCTAATGGAACTGTTCAAGAGATCATGTAGTCTCTCTAATGGAACTGTTCCAGAGATCATCTAGTCTCTCTAATGGAACTGTTCAAGAGATCATGTAGTCTCTCTAATGGAACTGTTCACGGAGATCATGTAGTCTCTCTAATGGAACTGTTCAGGAGATCATCTAGTCTGTCTAATGGAACTGTTCAGGAGATAATGTAGTCTCTCTAATGGAACTGTTCAGGAGATCGTGTAGTCTCTCTAATGAAACTGTTCAGGAGATCATGTAGTCTCTCTAATGGAACTGTTCAGGAGATCATGTAGTCTCTCTAATGGAACTGTTCAGGAGATCGTGTAGTCTCTCTAATGAAACTGTTCAGGAGATCATGTAGTCTCTCTAATGGAACTGTTCAAGAGATAATGTAGTCTTTCTAATGGAACTGTTCAGAAGATCGTGTAGTCTCTCTAATGGAACTGTTCAGGAGATCATGTAGTCTCTCTAATGGAACTGTTCAAGAGATAATTTAGTCTCTCTAATAGAACTGTTCAGAAGATCATGTGGTCTCTCTGATGGAACTGTTCAGGAGATCATCTAGTCTCTCTAATGGAACTGTTCAAGAGATGTGTCGTCTCTCTAATGGAACTGTTCAAGAGATGTGTTGTCTCTCTTATGGAACTGTTCAGGAGATCATGTAGTCTCTCTAATGGAACTGTTCAAGAGATAATGTAGTCTTTCTAATGGAACTGTTCAGGAGATCATGCAGTCTCTCTAATAGAACTGTTCAAGAGATCATGTAGTCTCTCTAATGGAACTGTTCAGGAGATCATGTAGTCTTTCTAGTGGAACTGTTCAGGAGATCATCTAGTCTCTCTAATGTAACTGTTCAGGAGATCATGTAGTCTTTCTAATGGAACTGTTCAGGAGATGTGTCGTCTCTCTAATGTAACTGTTCAGGAGATGTGTCGTCTCTCTAATGGAACTGTTCAGGAGATCATGTAGTCTTTCTAGTGGAACTGTTCAGGAGATCATCTAGTCTCTCTAATGGAACTGTTCAGGAGATCATCTAGTCTCTCTAATGGAACTGTTCAGGAGATCATGTAGTCTTTCTAGTGGAACTGTTCAAGAGATCATCTAGTCTCTCTAATGGAACTGTTCAGGAGATCATCTAGTCTCTCTAATGGAACTGTTCAGGAGATCATGTAGTCTCTCTAATGGAACTGTTCAGGAGATGTGTCGTCTCTCTAATGTAACTGTTCACGAGATGTGTCGTCTCTCTAATGGAACTGTTCAGTAGATCATGTAGTCTCTCTAATGGAACTGTTCAGTAGATCATGTAGTCTCTCTAATGAAACTGTTCACGAGATGTGTCGTCTCTCTAATGGAACTGTTCAGGAGATGTGTCGTCTCTCTAATGGAACTGTTCAAGAGATGTGTTGTCTCTCTTATGGAACTGTTCAGGAGATCATGTAGTCTCTCTAATGGAACTGTTCAAGAGATCATGTAGTCTTTCTAATGGAACTGTTCAGGAGATCATGTAGTCTCTCTAATGGAACTGTTCAGGAGATCATGTAGTCTCTCTAATGGAACTGTTCACGAGATGTGTCGTCTCTCTAATGGAACTGTTCAGGAGATCATGTAATCTCTCTAATGGAACTGTTCAGTAGATCATGTAGTCTCTCTAATGGAGCTGTTCAGGAGATCATGTAGTCTTTCTAATGGAACTGTTCAGGAGATCATGTAGTCTTTCTAATGGAACTGTTCAAGAGATGTGTCGTCTCTCTAATGGAACAGTTCAAGTGATGTGTCGTCTCTTTAATGGAAATGTTCAAAAGATGTGTCGTCTCTCTAATGGAACAGTTCAAGAGATGTGTCGTCTCTATAATGGAACTGTTCCAGAGATGTGTCGTCTCTATAATTGAACTGTTCAAGAGATGTGTCGTCTCTCTAATGGAACAGTTCAAGAGATGTGTCGTCTCTATAATGGAACTGTTCAAGAGATGTGTCGTCTCTATAATGGAACTGTTCAGGAGATCATCTAGTCTCTCTAATGGAACTGTTCAGGAGATCGTCTAGTCTCTCTAATGAATGGAACTGTTCAAGAGACGTGTCGTCTCTCTAATGGAACAGTTAAAGAGATGTGTCGTCTCTCTAATGGAACTGTTCAATGTCGTCTCTCTAATGGAACTGTTCAAGAGATGTGTCGTCTCTCTAATGGAACTGTTCAAGAGATGTGTCGTCTCTCTAATGGAACTGTTCAGGAGATCATCTAGTCTCTCTAATGGAACTGTTCAGGAGATCATCTAGTCTCTCTAATGGAACTGTTCAGGAGATCATCTAGTCTGTCTAATGGAACTGTTCAGGAGATCATCTAGTCTCTCTAATGGAACTGTTCAGGAGATCATGTAGTCTCTCTAATGGAACTGTTCACGAGATGTGTCGTCTCTCTAATGGAACTGTTCAGGAGATCATGTAGTCTTTCTAATGGAACTGTTCAGGAGATCATGTAGTCTCTCTAATGGAACTGTTCAGGAGATCATGTAGTCTCTCTAATGGAACTGTTCAGGAGATCATGTAGTCTTTCTAATGGAACTGTTCAGGAGATCATGTAGTCTTTCTAATGGAACTGTTCAAGAGATGTGTCGTCTCTCTAATGGAACTGTTCAAGAGATGTGTCGTCTCTCAAATGGAACTGTTCAAGAGACGTGTCGTCTCTCTAATGGAACTGTTCAGGAGATCATGTAGTCTCTCTAATGGAACTGTTCAGTAGATCATGTAGTCTCTCTAATGGAACTGTTCAGTAGATAATGTAGTCTCTCTAATGGAACTGTTCAAGAGATCGTGTAGTCTCTCTAATGGCACTGTTCAAGAGATCATGTAGTCTCTCTAATGGAACTGTTCAAGAGATCATGTAGTCTCTCTAATGGCACTGTTCAGGAGATCATGTAGTCTTTCTAATGGAACTGTTCAAGAGATGTGTCGTCTCTCTAATGGAACTGCTCAAGAGATGTGTCGTCTCTCAAATGGAACTGTTCAAGAGACGTGTAGTCTCTCTAATGGAACTGTTCAGGAGATCATGTAGTCTTTCTAATGGAACTGTTCAAGAGATGTGTCGTCTCTCTAATGGAAATGTTCAAGAGATGTGTCGTCTCTCAAATGGAACTGTTCAAGAGACGTGTCGTCTCTCTAATGGAACTGTTCAAGAGATCATGTAGTCTCTCTAATGGAACTGTTCAAGAGATGTGTCGTCTCTCTAATGGAACTGTTCAGGAGATCATCTAGTCTCTCTATTGGTACTGTTCAGGAGATCATCTAGTCTCTCTAATGAATAACTGTTCAATAGATGTGTCGTCTCTCTAATGGAAATGTTCATGAGATGTGTCGTCTCTCTAATGGAACTGTTCAGGAGATGTGTCGTCTCTCTAGTGGAACAGTTCAAGAGATGTGTCGTCTCTCTAATGGAACAGTTCAAGTGATGTGTCGTCTCTTTAATGGAAATGTTCAAGAGATGTATCGTCTCTCTAATGGAACAGTTCAAGAGATGTGTCGTCTCTATAATGGAACTGTTCAAGAGATGTGTCGTCTCTATAATGGAACTGTTCAAGAGATGTGTCGTCTCTCTAATGGAACAGTTCAAGAGATGTGTCGTCTCTATAATGGAACTGTTCAAGAGATGTGTCGTCTCTATAATGGAACTGTTCAGGAGATCATCTAGTCTCTCTAATGGAACTGTTCAGGAGATCGTCTAGTCTCTCTAATGAATGGAACTGTTCAAGAGATGTGTCGTCTCTCTAATGGAACTGTTCAATGTCGTCTCTCTAATGGAACTGTTCAAGAGATGTGTCGTCTCTCTAATGGAACTGTTCAAGAGATGTGTCGTCTCTCTAATGGAACTGTTCAAGAGATGTGTCGCCTCTCTAATGGAACTGTTCAAGAGATGTGTCGTCTCTCTAATGGAACTGTTCAGTAGATCATGTAGTCTCTTAATGGAACTGTTTAAGAGATGTGTCGTCTCTCTAATGGAATTGTTCAGGAGATCATGCAGTCTCTCTAATGGAACTGTTCAGGAGATCATGCAGTCTCTCTAATGGAACTATTCAGGAGATCATGTAGTCTCTCTAATGGAACTGTTCAGAGGATCGGGTCGTCTCTCTAATGAAGCAGTTCAGGAAATCATGCCGTCTCTTTACTGAAACTCAGTTCAGGAAACTCGTGCCGTGTTACTGTGTGAATATGCAATAACTCTCCTGTGTCACTGTCTAAATATGTCACAGCTTTCCTGTGTCACTGTCTAAATATGTCACAGCTTTCCTGTGTCACTGTCTAAATGTGTCACAGCTCTCCTTTGTCACTGTCTCAATGTACCACACCTCTCCTGTGTCACTGTCTAAATGTGTCACAACTCTCCTGTGTCACTCCTGAAAGTGTCACATCTGTCGTATGTCACTTTTTGAATGTGCCACAGCTGCTGTGTATCACTGCCTGAATGTGCCACTATTGTCATAGGTCACTCTCTGAATGTATTACAACTATCCTGTGAAACAACCTGAAATGGTCACAACTCTCCCTTGTAACTGTGTGAATGTGTCACAACTCTCCCTTGTAGCTGCCTGAATTTGTCACAACTCTCCTGTGTAACTGTGAATGTGTCAAAATTCTCATTTGTCACTGTCTGAAAACGTCACAACTCTCCTGTGTCACTGTCTAAATGCATCACAACTCTCCTGTGTCACTGTCTATATGTGTCACAACTCTCTTGTGTCACTATCAGAATGTGTCACAACCCTCCATTGTAACTGTCTAAATGTGTCACAACTCTCCTGTGTCATTGTATGAATGTGTCACAACTCTCCTGTGTAACTGTCTAAATGTGTCACAACTCTCCTGTGTAACTGACTAACTGTGTCACAACTCTCCTATGCAACTGTCTAAATGTGTCACAACTCTCCTGTGTAACTGTCTGTGTGTGTCATAACTCTCCTTTGTAACTGTCTGTGTGTGTCACAACTCTCCTGGTAACTGTCTGTATGTGTCACAACTCTCCTGTGTAACTGTCTAAATGTGTCACAACTCCCCTGTGTCATTGTCTGAATGTATCACAACTCTCCTGTGTAACTGTCTAAATGTGTTGCAACTCTCCTGTGTAACTGTCTTATGTGTCACAACTCTCCTTTGTAACTGTCTGTATGTGTCACAACTCTCCTGTGTAACTGTCTGTATGTGTCACAACTCTCCTTTGTAACTGTCTAAATGTGTCACAACTCTCCTTTGTAACTGTCTGTATGTGTCACAACTCTCCTTTGTAACTGTCTGTATGTGTCACAACTTCCCTGTGTCATTGTCTGAATGTATCACAAATCTCCTGTGTAACTGTCTAAATGCGCCACAACTCTCCTGTGTAACTGTCTAAATGTGTCACGACTCTCCTGTGTAACTATCTGAATGTGTAACAACTCTCCTGTATCACTGTCTGAGTGTGTCACAATTTTCATTTGTCACTGTCTGAAAACGTCACAACTCTCCTGTGTCACTGCCTGAATGTGTCACAACTCTCCTGTGTCACTGTCTGAATGTGTCACAATTCTCATTTGTCATTGTCTGAAAACGTCACAGCTCTCCTGTGTCACTGTCTGAATGTGTAACAACTCTCCTGTGTCTCTATCTGAATGTGTAACAACTCTCCTGTATCACTGTCTGAATGTGGTACAACTCTCCTTTGTCACTGTGTGAATATGTAACAACTCTCCTGTGTCACTGTCTGAATGTGTCACAACTCTCCTGTGTCACTGTCTATATGTGTCACATCTCTCCTGTGTCACTGTCTATATGTGTCACGACTCTTATGTGTTACTGTGTGAATGTGTAACAACTCTCCTGTGTCACTGTCTGAATGTGTAACAACTCTCCTGTGTCACTGTCTGAATGTGTAACAACTCTCCTGTGTCACTGTCTGAATGTGTAACAACTCTCCTGTGTCACTGTCTATATGTGTAACAACTCTCCTGTTTCGCTGTCTGAATATGTAACAACTCTACTGTGTCACTGTGTGAATGTACCACAACTCTCCTGTGTCACTGTCGATATGTGTCACAACTCTCCTGTGTCACTGTTTGAATGTGTCACAACTCTCATGTGTCACTGTTTGTATGTGTCACAACTCTCCTGTGTCGCTGTCTGTATGTGTCACAACTCTCCTGTATCACTTTTTCAATGTGTCACAACTCTCCTGTATCACTGTCTGTATGTGTCACAACTCTCATGTATCACTGTCTCTATGCTTACAACTCTCCTGTATCACTGTCTCTATGTGTCACAACTCTCCTGTATCACTGTCTGAATGTGTCACAACTCTCCTGTATCGCTGTCTCTATGTGTCACAACTCTCCTGTGTCACTGTCTCTATGTGTCACAACTCTCCTTTATCACTGTCTCTATGTGTCAGAACTCTTCTGTATCACTGTCTCTATGTGTCACAACGCTCCTGTATCACTGTCTCTATGTGTCACAACTCTCCTGTATCACTGTCTGTATGTGTCACAACTCTCCTCTATCACTGTCTCTATGTGTCACAACTCTCCTGTATCACTGTCTCTATGTGTCACAACTCTCCTGTATCACTGTCTCTATGTGTCACAACTCTCCTCTATCACTGTCTCTATGTGTCACAACTCTCCTGTATCACTGTCTCTATGTGTCACAACTGTCCTGTATCACTGTCTCTATGTGTCACAACTGTCCTGTATCACTGTCTCTATGTGTCACAACTCTCCTGTATCACTGACTCTATGTGTCACAACTCTCCTGTATCACTGTCTGTATTTGTCACAACTCTCCTCTATCACTGTCTCTATGTGTCACAACGCTCCTGTAGCACTGTCTCTATGTGTCACAACTCTCCTTTATCACTGTCTCTATGTGTCAGAACTCTCCTGTATCACTGTCTCTATGTGTCACAACGCTCCTGTATCACTGTCTCTATGTGTCACAACTCTCCTGTATCACTGTCTCTATGTGTCACAACTCTCCTGTATCACTGTCTGTATTTGTCACAACTCTCCTCTATCACTGTCTCTATGTGTCACAACTCTCCTCTATCACTGTCTCTATGTGTCACAACTCTCCTGTATCACTGTCTCTATGTGTCACAACTGTCCTGTATCACTGTCTGTATGTGTCACAACGCTCCTGTATCACTGTCTCTATGTGTCACAACTCTCCTCTATCACTGTCTCTATGTGTCACAACGCTCCTGTATCACTGTCTCTATGTGTCACAACTCTCCTCTATCACTGTCTCTATGTGTCACAACGCTCCTGTAGCACTGTCTCTATGTGTCACAACTCTCCTCTATCACTGTCTCTATGTCTCACAACGCTCCTGTATCACTGTCTCTATGTGTCACAACTCTCCTGTATCACTGTCTCTATTTGTCACAACTCTCATCTATCACTGTCTCTATGTGTCACAACTATCCTCTATCACTGTCTCTATGTGTCACAACTCTCCTGTATCACTGTCTCTATGTGTCACAACTCTCCTCTATCACTGTCTCTATGTGCCACAACGCTCCTGTATCACTGTCTCTATGTGTCACAACTCTCCTGTATCACTGTCTGTATTTGTCACAACTCTCCTCTATCACTGTCTCTATGTGTCACAACTCTCCTGTATCACTGTCTGTATGTGTCACAACTCTCCTGTATCACTGTCTCTATGTGTCACAACTCTTCTGTATCACTGTCTGTATGTGTCACAACTCTCCTGTATCACTGTCTGTATGTGTCACAACTCTCCTGTATCACTGTCTCTATGTGTCACAACTCTCCTGTATCACTGTCTGTATGTGTCACAGCTCTCCTGTATCACTGACTCTATGTATCACAACTCTCCTGTATCACTGTCTGTATTTGTCACAACTCTCCTCTATCACTGTCTCTATGTGTCACAACTCTCCTGTATCACTGTCTCTATGTGTCACAACTCTCCTGTATCACTGTCTGTATTTGTCACAACTCTCCTCTATCACTGTCTCTATGTGTCACAACTGTCCTGTATCACTGTCTCTATGTGTCACAACTGTCCTGTATCACTGTCTCTATGTGTCACAACTCTCCTGTATCACTGTCTCTATGTGTCACAACTCTCCTCTATCACTGTCTCTATGTGTCACAACTCTCCTGTTTCACTGTCTCTATGTGTCACAACTGTCCTGTATCACTGTCTCTATGTGTCACAACTCTCCTGTTTCACTGTCTCTATGTGTCACAACTGTCCTGTATCACTGTCTCTATGTGTCACAACTGTCCTGTATCACTGTCTCTATGTGTCACAACTCTCCTGTATCACTGTCTCTATGTGTCACAACTCTCCTATATCACTGTCTGTATGTGTCACAACTCTCCTGTTTCACTGTCTCTATGTGTCACAACTGTCCTGTATCACTGTCTCTATGTGTCACAACTCTCCTGTTTCACTGTCTCTATGTGTCACAACTGTCCTGTATCACTGTCTCTATGTGTCACAACTGTCCTGTATCACCGTCTCTATGTGTCACAACTCTCCTGTATCACTGTCTCTATGTGTCACAACTCTCCTATATCACTGTCTGTATGTGTCACAACTCTCCTGTTTCACTGTCTCTATGTGTCACAACTGTCCTGTATCACTGTCTCTATGTGTCACAACTCTCCTGTTTCACTGTCTCTATGTGTCACAACTGTCCTGTATCACTGTCTCTATGTGTCACAACTGTCCTGTATCACTGTCTCTATGTGTCACAACTCTCCTGTATCACTGTCTCTATGTGTCACAACTCTCCTATATCACTGTCTGTATGTGTCACAACTCTCCTGTTTCACTGTCTCTATGTGTCACAACTGTCCTGTATCACTGTCTCTATGTGTCACAACTCTCCTGTTTCACTGTCTCTGTGTGTCACAACTGTCCTGTATCACTGTCTCTATGTGTCACAACTGTCCTGTATCACTGTCTCTATGTGTCACAACTCTCCTGTATCACTGTCTCTATGTGTCACAACTCTCCTATATCACTGTCTGTATGTGTCACAACTCTCCTGTTTCACTGTCTCTATGTGTCACAACTGTCCTGTATCACTGTCTCTATGTGTCACAACTCTCCTGTTTCACTGTCTCTATGTGTCACAACTGTCCTGTATCACTGTCTCTATGTGTCACAACTGTCCTGTATCACTGTCTCTATGTGTCACAACTGTCCTGTATCACTGTCTCTATGTGTCACAACTGTCCTGTATCACTGTCTCTATGTGTCACAACTGTCCTGTATCACTGTCTCTATGTGTCACAACTGTCCTGTATCACTGTCTCTATGTGTCACAACTGTCCTGTATCACTGTCTCTATGTGTCACAACTCTCCTGTTTCACTGTCTCTATGTGTCACAACTGTCCTGTATCACTGTCTCTATGTGTCACAACTGTCCTGTATCACTGTCTCTATGTGTCACAACTGTCCTGTATCACTGTCTCTATGTGTCACAACTGTCCTGTATCACTGTCTCTATGTGTCACAACTGTCCTGTATCACTGTCTCTATGTGTCACAACTGTCCTGTATCACTGTCTCTATGTGTCACAACTGTCCTGTATCACTGTCTCTATGTGTCACAACTCTCCTATATTAATCCCTGAATGTTAGTTACACTACTGTCCCATGCACATTTCATCATATTCCCGTGACTATTTTTAGCTCTATCTAGAAATGTGAATTTATCTCAGTCGAACGACCTCTGCCAGAACTTCACTCATCTTCCGGCTGATATCGATTACTTCTGATTATCCTCAATCTGTTAGGTTCAGCTTCTCAGGCACACGCCATTGTCCTACGCCTACCTTCTACACGTTTTTCCACATACAAATAGAGAGAGAGAAAGAGAAACATAGAGAGAAATGTAGAAAGAAATGGGAAGAAATTTGAAATAGAGTCATCAAATGTAAATTGGGAAAGAAAAGAAAAGGTAGAAAAATCGATGTTTCGGTGGGTGGGTGGGATGACGGCTGAATGGGTGATTGGGTGGCAAGAGAAAAATGGAAATGATGTTGGAGAAAATGGAAATATGGAGATAATATCGAAAGTGGGAAAGATAAGAATAGACAGGAAGACAGAGGGAGGAGTAAGTGATTTCGGATGTATGGATGGATGGAGGGGGGGACGGATGAACGAACAAACAATATGGGTCTTGGGTGATTCAGTGCATAAACCGATAGATAGATGAATGGGTAGTTGGTTGGAGAATGAAAGGAAGAAAATATTCTGTTTAAAGTTATAGGGAGAAGGAATAGAATAGGTGTGAAGAGAAGGGAGCGACATAGAGCAGAAGGGAAATAATAAATATGTGAAAAGATATTCGAAAATGATGATAGGATATTATAGGGGTGAAATGGGAGAAGAAGAGAGTGAGTGGGAGATGAGGAGGAAATACACTGCATAGATGATAGACTGAGGGAGAAATGAATTAGAAGTAACAGGGGAATGACATCTCAATGTTTTGGAACTATTGGCTGCTTTGTGTTGTGTTCCATCTCGTTTAACAGAAAGTAAATGTATGCATGCAGCTGCACAATGTCAAACTGCATCTACTATCTCGCTGCATGTGTTCGTGCTCCATTAGAATCTCTTGTTTATCACTCTCATGTGACATCATCTCAGCAGCGCTTGACTGCCGTTGCCCGGCGTACCCACTACTGCTGATCTTTCTCAGATGTCTGAAGCTATGAACCGAGTAACGTGACCGAGGTGATGTCTCCGTGCTTGGCAGGACAGAGCCACTACAGTGACATGAGATGAAGAGTCATGAAAGACAAATTAGCAGTGACAATATTCTACTACTCACAATTGGTATTTGTCGAGTGCGTGCCCGTGAGCCTGGTACAGTATTATTGATTGATGGACTAGACATGAAGCGTCTGTTGGTGCGCTTTGATGGACTAGACATGAAACGTTTGTTGGTGCGCTTTGATGGACTAGACATGAAGAGTTTGTTGGTGCGCTTTGATGGACTAGACATGAAGCGTTTGTTGGTGCGCTTTGATGGACTAGACATGAAGCGTCTGTTGGTGCGCTTTGATGGACTAGACATGAAACGTTTGTTGGTGCGCTTGGATGGACTAGACATGAAGCGTCTGTTGGTGCGCTTTGATGGACTAGACATGAAGCGTCTGTTGGTGCGCTTTGATGGACTAGACATGCAGCGTTTGTTGGTGCGCTTTGATGGACTAGACATGAACCGTTTGTTGGTGCGCTTTGATGGACTAGACATGAACCGTTTGTTGGTGCGCTTTGATGGACTAGACATGAAGCGTTTGTTGGTGCGCTTTGATGGACTAGACATGAAGCGTTTGTTGGTGCGCTTTGATGGACTAGACATGACGCGTTTGTTGGTGCGCTTTGATGGACTAGACATGAAGAGTTTGTTGGTGCGCTTTGATGGACTAGACATGAAGCGTTTGTTGGTGCGCTTTGATGGACTAGACATGCAGCGTTTGTTGGTGCGCTTTGATGGACTAGACATGAAGCGTTTGTTGGTGCGCTTTGATGGACTAGACATGAACCGTTTGTTGGTGCGCTTTGATGGACTAGACATGCAGCGTTTGTTGGTGCGCTTTGATGGACTAGACATGAAGCGTCTGTTGGTGCGCTTTGATGGACTAGACATGAAGCGTTTGTTGGTGCGCTTTGATGGACTAGACATGACGCGTTTGTTGGTGCGCTTTGATGGACTAGACATGAAGCGTTTGTTGGTGCGCTTTGATGGACTAGACATGAAGCGTTTGTTGGTGCGCTTTGATGGACTAGACATGCAGCGTTTGTTGGTGCGCTTTGATGGACTAGACATGAAGCGTTTGTTGGTGCGCTTTGATGGACTAGACATGAAGAGTTTGTTGGTGCGCTTTGATGGACTAGACATGAAGCGTTTGTTGGTGCGCTTTGATGGACTAGACATGCAGCGTTTGTTGGGGCGCTTGGATGGACTAGACATGAAGAGTTTGTTGGTGCGCTTTGATGGACTAGACATGAAGAGTTTCTTGGTGCGCTTTGATGGACTAGACATGAAGCGTCTGTTGGTGCGCTTTGATGGACTAGACATGAAGCGTTTGTTGGTGCGCTTTGATGGACTAGACATGAAGCGTTTGTTGGTGTGCTTTGATGGACTAGACATGAAGAGTTTGTTGGTGCGCTTTGATGGACTAGACATGAAGAGTTTGTTGGTGCGCTTTGATGGACTAGACATGAAGCGTTTGTTGGTGCGCTTTGATGGACTAGACATGATGCGTTTGTTGGTGCGCTTGGATGGACTAGACATGAAGAGTTTGTTGGTGCGCTTTGATGGACTAGACATGAAGAGTTTCTTGGTGCGCTTTGATGGACTAGACATGAAGCGTCTGTTGGTGCGCTTTGATGGACTAGACATGCAGCGTTTGTTGGTGCGCTTTGATGGACTAGACATGAAGAGTTTGTTGGTGCGCTTTGATGGACTAGACATGCAGCGTTTGTTGGTGCGCTTTGATGGACTAGACATGAAGAGTTTGTTGGTGTGCTTTGATGGACTAGACATGCAGCGTTTGTTGGTGCGCTTTGATGGACTAGACATGCAGCGTTTGTTGGTGCGCTTTGATGGACTAGACATGAAGCGTTTGTTGGTGCGCTTGATGGACTAGACATGAAGCGTTTGTTGGTGCGCTTTGATGGACTAGACATGAAGCGTTTGTTGGTGCGCTTTGATGGACTAGACATGAAGCGTTTGTTGGTGCGCTTTGATGGACTAGACATGACGCGTTTGTTGGTGCGCTTTGATGGACTAGACATGAAGCGTTTGTTGGTGCGCTTTGATGGACTAGACATGAAGCGTTTGTTGGTGCGCTTTGATGCACTAGACATGCAGCGTTTGTTGGTGCGCTTTGATGGACTAGACATGAAGCGTTTGTTGGTGCGCTTTGATGGACTAGACATGAAGCGTTTGTTGGTGCGCTTTGATGGACTAGACATGAAGCGTTTGTTGGTGCGCTTTGATGGACTAGACATGAAGCGTTTGTTGGTGTGCTTTGATGGACTAGACATGACGCGTTTGTTTGTGCGCTTTGATGGACTAGACATGAAGCGTTTGTTGGTGCGCTTTGATGGACTAGACATGAAGCGTTTGTTGGTGCGCTTTGATGGACTAGACATGCAGCGTTTGTTGGTGCGCTTTGATGGACTAGACATGAAGCGTTTGTTGGTTCGCTTTGATGGACTAGACATGAAGCGTTTGTTGGTGCGCTTTGATGGACTAGACATGAAGCGTTTGTTGGTGCGCTTTGATGGACTAGACATGAAGCATCTGTTGGTGTGCTTTGATGGACTAGACATGAAGCGTTTGTTGGTGCGCTTTGATGGACTAGACATGCAGCGTTTGTTGGTGTGCTTTGATGGATTAGACATGAAGCGTCTGTTGGTGCGCTTTGATGGACTAGACATGAAGCGTTTGTTGGTGCGCTTTGATGGACTAGACATGCAGCGTTTGTTGGTGCACTTTGATGGACTAGACATGCAGCGTTTGTTGGTGCGCTTTGATGGACTAGACATGAAGCGTTTGTTGGTGCGCTTTGATGGACTAGACATGAAGAGTTTGTTGGTGCGCTTTGATGGACTAGACATGCAGCGTTTGTTGGTGCGCTTTGATGGACTAGACATGAAGAGTTTGTTGGTGCGCTTTGATGGACTAGACATGAAGAGTTTGTTGGTGCGCTTTGATGGACTAGACATGCAGCGTTTGTTGGTGCGCTTTGATGGACTAGACATGAAGAGTTTGTTGGTGCGCTTTGATGGACTAGACATGCAGCGTTTGTTGGTGCGCTTTGATGGACTAGACATGCAGCGTTTGTTGGTGCGCTTTGATGGACTAGACATGAAGAGTTTGTTGGTGCGCTTTGATGGACTAGACATGCAGCGTTTGTTGGTGCGCTTTGATGGACTAGACATGAAGAGTTTGTTGGTGCGCTTTGATGGACTAGACATGCAGCGTTTGTTGGTGCGCTTTGATGGACTAGACATGAAGAGTTTGTTGGTGCGCTTTGATGGACTAGACATGCAGCGTTTGTTGGTGCGCTTTGATGGACTAGGGTAGCTATTTATTTTAGTTCCAATGTTAGTATCTCAGATCATTAGCCATCAATTATATAATGGCCCAGAGAAACACTGAGAAGAACATTGATCAGGGAGGCAAAGGCAGTAGGAATCGGCTCCCACAATGAGATAGAGATGCTTGCACGGAACAGAGACAAATGGCGAGATTTGATAAAAGATTTTTCCAAGGATTGAGACTGCTAGAAAGACAATTTAGAAACAGGGAAAGAGTATGAGAGTGCATTCCCTGTGGGTCAACTATGGCTCGACAGGTCGATAGATACTACATGCTGACATTATATATGACACCTGGTTACTACCAGTTAACGAAAAAAAAACCTACATACACAATTTTCAACCGATCACACTTTCTGCAAAATTGATTATAAAAGACCATGCACTTCCTAATGACCAAAACCCAACATTGGCGTCACCATGGATAGCATAATGACATGGATAAATCAGACAGACAAAGTAAACAAAACAGACAGAAAACGAACAGATAATATGAAGACATTGACAGGAACATACTGGGGAGCTGACAGCAATATCTTGAAATAACTATACGTAGGAAGAGTAAAACCAGTCCTAGAATGGAGTCACAGCCTGGGCTACAGCTTCCAAATCACAGCTTAGCAAAATTGACAGAACACAAAACCAGTCTGCCCGTATCATCACTGGTGCTATGAAATCTACACCTATCGTGACTCTAGAAACAGTAACAGGTTTACAACCCTTAGAAGACAGATGGAAAACTAAAGTAATGCAACAAGCGGAGAAATATAAAAGGCTCCTTAGCCACCCCATGCACCAAAGAATAACTGGTTTCGGAAAAGTAAGACTAAAGAGGAGCAACTTCGCTGCAATCTCCAAAGAACTGGCAACTAGTGACCCAGTACTGTCCCAAACAATGCCGAAACCCATAAGCCCATCTGATATGACTCCTCATAGGAAACATGAAATACCAGAACTTAAGGTAGACATAATAGGAACCATGAAAAAAGGCACCCATCTAGACACAGAGAGAAAACACATACACCATACCTACCCACAGGACTCTTGGTCCCACATATACACAGATGGCTCTGCTACAAATGCCACCAGAAATGGAGGAGGTATGTTCTTGACGCTGAATAATCAGGACGAGATCACCAAGTCAATAGCTACTGGGAAATTCTCAAACAACTTTAAATCAGAAACTGAGGCCCTAAAAGATGCTGCAACACTGGCTATCCATCACAAAAATAACATACACAAGAAATTGGTGATACTGACTGATGCACTGTCAGTCCTAACAGCTCTGAAAAACCCACAGGAACAGTGAGCTAGATGACTTGAGAACAACCCTGGACCAACTATGCAATAACTTCCAGAGAGTGGTCATGAAGTGGATACCATCACACTGTAATATACACGGGAACCAACGCGCAGACAAATTAGCTAAAGAGGGAGGGAGATTACCACAAGAGAACCATCTGGTCAGCTACGACAAAGCAAAATCCATCATCAAAGGCCAGTACCATGAAAAATGGAAACAAGAACAAACAAAGTATAACGAGAGGGATGGATACCTCCAACTATCAAGGAGGGATCAAGTCATCATACTTTGCCTAAGCACTGGCCACAACAGAATGAGAAACCACATGTTCACCAAACTCAAAATAGGAACTACTAGCCTATGCCACAATACACTGGACAATATGACTACAAAACATGTTCTACAGGATTGCCCTCAGTACACAGACCTGAGAAGGACAATGTGGTCCACACCCACCTCCCTGGAGGAGAAACTAAAAGAGGCAATCGAATCACTTAAACAGACAGCTGCCTTCATAAGAGAGTCTGGAATCCTATTCTGAATGAGCCATGATCGTAGAAGAAGAGAAGAAGCTATTCTGATTCTAATTTAACCATCAACTACTTGGTGTCAGTCCTACAATTAGACATGCTTGTTGACTTGAGGAATCAACACATAGTTGGTGTTAGTCCTACCAATTAGACATGCTTGTTGACTTGATGAATCAACAGATAGCTGATGTTAGTCCTACCAATTAGACATGCTTGTTGACTTGATGAATCAACAGATAGCTGATGTTAGTCCTACGAATTAGACATGCTTGTTGACTTGATGAATCAACACATAGTTGGTGTTAGTCCTACCAATTAGACATGCTTGTTGACTTGATGAATCAACACATAGTTGGTGTTAGTCCTACCAATCAGACATGCTTGTTGACTTGATGAATCAACACATAGTTGGTGTTAGTCCTACAATTAGACATGCTTGTTGACTTGAGGAATCAACAGATAGTTGGTGTTAGTCCAACCAATTAGACTTGCTTGTTGACTTGAGGAATCAACACATAGTTGGTGTTAGTCCAACCAATTAGACATGCTTGTTGACTTGAGGAATCAACACATAGTTGGTGTTAGTCCAACCAATTAGACATGCTTGTTGACTTGAGGAATCAACACATAGTTGGTGTTAGTCCAACCAATTAGACATGCTTGTTGACTTGATGAATCAACACATAGTTGGTGTTAGTCCTACAATTAGACATGCTTGTTGACTTGAGGAATCAACACATAGTTGGTGTTAGTCCAACCAATTAGACATGCTTGTTGACTTGAGGAATCAACAGATAGTTGGTGTTAGTCCAACCAATTAGACATGCTTGTTGACTTGAGGAATCAACAGATAGTTGGTGTTAGTCCAACCAATTAGACATGCTTGTTGACTTGAGGAATCAACACATAGTTGGTGTTAGTCTTACCAATTAGACATGCTTGTTGACTTGATGAATCAACAGATAGTTTGTGTTAGTCCTACAATTAGACATGCTTGTTGACTTGATGAATCAACAGATAGTTGGTGTTAGTCTTACCAATTAGACATGCTTGTTGACTTGATGAATCAACAGATAGTTTGTTTTTGTCCTACCAATTAGACATGCTTGTTGACTTGATGAATCAACAGATAGTTTGTGTTAGTCCTACCAATTAGACATGCTTGTTGACTTGATGAATCAACAGATAGTTGGTGTTAGTCTTACCAATTAGACATGCTTGTTGACTTGATGAATCAACAGATAGTTGGTGTTAGTCCTACCAATTAGACATGCTTGTTGACTTGATGAATCAACAGATAGTTGGTGTTAGTCTTACCAATTAGACATGCTTGTTGACTTGATGAATCAGCAGATAGTTGGTGTTAGTCTTACCAATTATACATGCTTGTTGACTTGATGAATCAACAGATAGTTTGTGTTAGTCCTACCAATTAGACATGCTTGTTGACTTGATGAATCAACAGATAGTTGGTGTTAGTCTTACCAATTAGACATGCTTGTTGACTTGAGGAATCAATAGATAGTTTGTGTTAGTCCTACCAATTAGACATGCTTGTTGACATGATGAATCAACAGATAGTTGGTGTTAGTCTTACCAATTAGACATGCTTGTTGACTTGATGAATCAACAGATAGTTTGTGTTAGTCCTACAATCAGACATGCTTGTTGACTTGATGAATCAACAGATAGTTGGTGTTAGTCTTACCAATTAGACATGCTTGTTGACTTGATGAATCAACAGATAGTTGGTGTTAGTCCTACCAATTAGACATGCTTGTTGACTTGATGAATCAACACATAGTTGAAGTTAGTCCTACCAATTAGACATGCTTGTTGACTTGATTAATCAACACATAGTTGGTGTTAGTCCTACCAATTAGACATGCTTGTTGACTTGATGAACCAACACATAGTTGGTGTTAGTCCTACCAATTAGACATGCTTGTTGACTTGATGAATCAACACATAGTAGGTGTTAGTCATACAATTAAACATGCTTGTTGACTTGATGAATCAACAGATAGTTGGTGTTAGTCTTACCAATTAGACATGCTTGTTGACTTGATGAATCAACAGATAGTTGGTGTTAGTCTTACCAATTAGACATGCTTGTTGACTTGATGAATCAGCAGATAGTTGGTGTTAGTCTTACCAATTATACATGCTTGTTGACTTGATGAATCAACAGATAGTTTGTGTTAGTCCTACCAATTAGACATGCTTGTTGACTTGATGAATCAACAGATAGTTGGTGTTAGTCTTACCAATTAGACATGCTTGTTGACTTGAGGAATCAATAGATAGTTTGTGTTAGTCCTACCAATTAGACATGCTTGTTGACATGATGAATCAACAGATAGTTGGTGTTAGTCTTACCAATTAGACATGCTTGTTGACTTGATGAATCAACAGATAGTTTGTGTTAGTCCTACAATCAGACATGCTTGTTGACTTGATGAATCAACAGATAGTTGGTGTTAGTCTTACCAATTAGACATGCTTGTTGACTTGATGAATCAACAGATAGTTTGTGTTTGTCCTACCAATTAGACATGCTTGTTGACTTGATGAATCAACAGATAGTTGGTGTTAGTCTTACCAATTAGACATGCTTGTTGACTTGATGAATCAACAGATAGTTGATTTTAGTCCTACCAATTAGACATGTTTGTTGAATCAACAGATAGCTGATGTTAGTCCTACCAATTAGACATGCTTGTTGACTTGATGAATCAACAGATAGTTTGTGTTAGTCCTACCAATTAGACATGCTTGTTGACTTGATGAATCAACAGATAGTTTGTGATAGTCCTACCAATTAGACATGCTTGTTGACTTGATGAATCAACAGATAGTTTGTGTTGGTCCTACCAATTAAATTAGTTAACATCTTCTCTCAGCTCAATACTTCAAGGACATCCTCAGCCAAATATCACCATTAATGTGATGACGTCAGTGATGTTGCCAAATGCTTGCTTGCTTGTATTCGCCGGATGACTAAAGTATTCTAGAGTATTCGTAGACTGTAGAATTCATCTTCGTCATCCGCCCTTAAAATGACGTTAAGTGGGCGTGTCTGCGTTGTGTTGTGGTTTGCAGTATAACTGTTATATTTGCGCTTTTCGGCCCAACACATCCGACTTCAGCACGACATTTTTGAGTACCGGGTTGTCTTCCCTTTTCGATTCCTGCTCGCTTGGAGAGACTAGACAGGTTAGTCTGTTACTGGAGGCACCACGGAGAGGTGGAGCTGGGTGTGGATGGTGTTGGTTCACCGATCCTGGCGCAAGCCATCAGCTGAATGTTGATCCTGGCGCAAGCCATCAGCTGAATGTTGATCCTGGCGCAAGCCATCAGCTGAATGTCGCCATATGATCCTAAAGCCTCACCGCTAGCCTAAGGGGTGGGGGTGGGGGGGGGGGGGTTAGTCATGCCTTTGAAGATGTACAATGGGCTCCTTTAGTCAGTCGTTTATTGACGTCATCTGGTACTTGTCAATAACCTAATTGCAAGCGCAACTTTAATGAGCTGAAAGAACACTTTAACCAGCTCTAGAAAAGCTTCATTGTTCGCGAGATCGTTTCCTCTTTGATATTTTCTCAATACTAAACTAACATATTCGTGATGGGCTGACAGATGTGAACAACTGGTCCTACCCTCCGAAGGTCGTGTGGTCACACTCATCAGCCAGTGATCCACCAATAGATTCAATTGATCGCCCAAATGTGAAAGAGGATGTCACTGTCATCTGAGAGACCGTCCCATTCAATCGGAGAAGTTGTGTGAGTGGCGGTATAGGATGTTGGTTGCGATCAATGCTTGTCTTCATGGTAGTGCTAGGCTCCGGCAGTGGGGCTGGCTGTACACGTCTGAGCCGTTGACCTTGTCGCAGGAATATGGCGGTGTGTACGGAGATTATGACATTATGATTAACAGGAACTATATATAGTCACATAGAGAGGTGTTTGATAAAGAAATGGTGGTCACGTAAAGAGGAGAGCGCTTAGTGTTTGATAAAGGAATGGTGGTCACGTAAAGAGGAGAGCGCTTAGTGTTTGATAAAGGAATGGTGGTTCCGTAAAGAGGAGAGCGCTTAGTGTTTGATAAAGGAATGGTGGCCACGTAAAGAGGAGTTTGCTTAGTGTTTGATAAAGAAATGGTGGTCACGTAAAGAGGAGAGCGCTTAGTGTTTGATAAAGGAATGATGGCCACGTAAAGAGGAGAGCGCTTAGTGTTTGATAAAGGAATGGTGGTCACGTAAAGAAGAGTTTGCTTAGTGTTTGATAAAGGAATGGTGGTCAAGTAAAGAGGAGAGCGCTTAGTGTTTGATAAAGGAATGGTGGTCACGTAAAGAGGACAGCGCTTGATATTTGTAGAAGAAACGTTATTAAAGAACTGTGATCTCGTCTATCATTAGCGGAGGGCGGCTGGCGACTGTTGTGGTACACACCTCAGAAATATGGGGAGATACGATACAAGTCTGTGCTGTATGTGAGAAGAGTAGGAGATGTGAGTAGCTTGAATAGAACTGGAGAGAGAGGGCATGAGGTGGCTGTCCACTGAGAGAAGATTTATTGAAAACGGGTATAGAGAAGGTCAAGGTAAAGGGCGTTTCGTAAAAAAAAATGTATGGGTGACGCGTAGGGTTGCCAGATACACCGTTTTTTTTACGGATTTCTCCGTTTTTTTTCACGTAATTCGATGACTCCGTTTTATCTATGCCCGGAGTCGCTAAAACACCGTATATAACGCTCACGTAAATATTTTTTTTAAATATCGATTAAATAATATATAAATTCGTAGTAAATAATATTAATTAAACCATTCGGCGGTTTGTTTTGTATAATTGTTTCTGGATCATACTTTTAAGTGCGCAAATTGTAGTTCCGCGCTAAAATATTGATGCGATTTAATTTCCGTCCTAGCCCACGACAAGAATCAATTTATTTCCGATCGTCGATGTGTAAACACAGTTTCACCGCTCCATCCAATTCAATCCTCGCATCTACATATTATTAGTAAGTTTATTTTAAAGTTTGTTAACATTATTTTATAATGAGTGATATGGATTTAAAGAAGTCTCCTCCAAAGAAGAAATTAAAATTACAACTACAACACAATCAAAGTTACCGTAAAGTGTGGGAAGAATCGTTTTCATGGGTTAAACCAGGACCTAACGAACATCGAGCTTTCTGTGTGTTATGCAGAAAAGATTTTAGTATTTCTCATGGTGGACAAAGTGACTTAAAACAACATTCAGAATCTAAAACGCATAAACTAAAAGAAAAATCTGATGATGTTAGTGTAAACAAACTTTCACATTATTTTGTAAATGTAAACAATACATCAGAACACGATAATGTTGTCGCGAGTGAACTGGCTTTGATTTATCATGCAGTCAAACATAATCAAAGTTATTCTAGCTTGGACTGTGGAAATAAGCTTGTGACACACATTTTTAAAGATTCTGTGACTGCTTCAAAAGTATCAGGTAGGCGCACTAAAGCTGAAATGCTTGTCAAGAATGTTTTAGCACCCAGAAGTGTCAATGATTTTTTAGATATTTTAAAGTGTTCGAAACAAGGTGTGAGATTTTTTTCATTGGCAACAGATGCCTCGAATAAGAGAAACAGGAAGATGTTTCCAGTTTGCCTTCGCTACTTTGACTCAGTGAAAGGAGTGCAGAATAAACTTCTGGATTTTATTGAAAATGCTGATGAAACTGCTTGTGGAGTTAGTCAGCTAGTGCTGCAGAGTTTAGAAAGACATAATCTTGATATAAATCACATTTCATCATATAGTGCAGACAATGCAAGTATCAATTTTGGAATTAGACATTCTGTATTTCAATTACTTTTGAAAAAGAATGAAAATATATTGAAGGCCAATTGTACAAATCACATACTTCATAATGCAATCAAGTATGCTACAGACAAATTGGATATTGATGTAGAGAGCATAGTCCTCAAAATTTACAATCATTTCTCAGTTTCAGCAAAAAGAAGAGAGGAACTGAAATCATTTTTTAATTTTGTGGAATTAGAATGGTCTGAAATATTGAGACATGTTCCAACGAGGTGGCTGTCTTTGACTCCAGCTGTAAATAGGCTTCTCCTAAATTGGGGTGCAATCAAAAGTTACTTCCAGAGTATTGATGACTGCCCAAAATTATTGAAATCTGTTTTTCTTATTGATGACCCTGAGCAAGCCATTTTGCCAGAGATTTATTTTCACTTTGTAAACAATGTTTATCCCGTGTGTTACCGGGGCCTCATTATGAGGGAGGTAAAGAATAGTGACACTGTGACCTTCCAGGCATGTCGTAAGAGGCGACTAAGGAGGTTGATCGATGGCTTGACAAGCTGTCATTGTAAAAAGTATTGTTATGGAAACAGAGCCATAGATTTTAGAAGCAGTGATCTCTGCAATATGTGCCACTTTGGCACGCAAGGTTTCTGTTTTTGAGATTGTAGTTCTGCCCTATGTGCCGTCTTCGGCTCGAAAGGACAATAGAAACAATGTTGGAAACTTGTTGGATGCTGTTAACAAAACACTAGAAAGTTGTGAATTGAGTGTCTTGGGGACATTCAAACAAATGTACATTTTGAACGAAAAGCTTAAACAGAGAATAAAAGACAGTTTTTATGGCAGCAATGCAAATGAACTTATTAATGATTTGTCTGTAACACTGCAAAAAAAAATATCAAGTGATTTTAACAAATTTTACAATGATATGCTTCAGTATCTTGACAAAAGGTTTGATGTGACTGCCAATAATCCATATTCATCATTGGCAGCTTTTGCTTTGGATAAAGAAATTCATTTTGAAGATTTGGAAACTGCAGTGTGTATTCTGAAATTGAAAGATCACATATGTGTTGATGCCATGTATGAAGAGTTCTGTGACTTTCAGAGTGTTCTATGTGAAAGTATTAACAAAGATAACAGTGATATCACAAACTGGTTACATTTTTTTCTGTTGTGCCAGAACATAAAGTGCTAAACATTTCAAAGATTGTTGGATTTTTATTTAGCATACCAGGATCAAATGCCTTTGTTGAGAGGATATTCTCCTGAATGAAAAACAAATGGAATGACACAAGAAATAGGTGTAGCCAAGAACTGATTGAAGCAGAGCTCAGAGTCATGGTTAATTTTGACAATTCATGTGCTGATTTTTTTTAATTTGTCAAAACTGATGCAAGATTATTGAAAGCTGGGAAATCCTCAAGCAAACACAATTAAAATGCCTCTAGAAACACTAGGTGTGAGTTTTGTAAAATTTAAATAAGAAAATTGTCTTTGCAGAATATGAGCATTGTTTTATTTCTAGTTTCTGTATATAATTTTCATAAATTTGTTTGAATATAAAGGCGAATTCATTGTCACTACCGGTAACAATATACAAAATCATTTGTTCGTAAATATGTAATTAAAATTGAAGAAAAAAAATTCAGCGTAAAAGTACTCCTTTTTTTTTTTTAAAATCTGGCAACCCTAGTGACGCGTGGTGGAGTGGTGTGTTTATATAACTAGAGAAGAAGAGCAACACAAACTGTTACTTGCGCCATCTGTTGAGAGAGAAGAAGAGCAACACAAACTGTTACTTGCGGCATCTGTTGAGAGAGAAGAAGAGCAACACAAACTGTTACTTGCGCCATCTGTTGAGAGAGAAGAAGAGCAACACAAACTGTTACTTGCGGCATCTGTTGAGAGAGAAGAAGAGCAACACAAACTGTTACTTGCGGCATCTGTTGAGAGAGAAGAAGAGCAACACAAACTGTTACTTGCGGCATCTGTTGAGAGAGAAGAAGAGCAACACAAACTGTTACTTGCGGCATCTGTTGAGAGAGAAGAAGAGCAACACAAACTGTTACTTGCGGCATCTGTTGAGAGAGAAGAAGAGCAACACAAACTGTTACTTGCGGCATCTGTTGAGAGAGAAGAAGAGCAACACAAACTGTTACTTGCGGCATCTGTTGAGAGAGAAGAAGAGCAACACAAACTGTTACTTGCGGCATCTGTTGAGAGAGAAGAAGAGCAACACAAACTGTTACTTGCGGCATCTGTTGAGAGAGAAGAAGAGCAACACAAACTGTTACTTGCGGCATCTGTTGAGAGAGAAGAAGAGCAACACAAACTGTTACTTGCGCCATCTGTTGAGAGAGAAGAAGAGCAACACAAACTGTTACTTGCGCCATCTGTTGAGAGAGAAGAAGAGCAACACAAACTGTTACTTGCGGCATCTGTTGAGAGAGAAGAAGAGCAACACAAACTGTTACTTGCGGCATCTGTTGAGAGAGAAGAAGAGCAACACAAACTGTTACTTGCGGCATCTGTTGAGAGAGAAGAAGAGCAACACAAACTGTTACTTGCGGCATCTGTTGAGAGAGAAGAAGAGCAACACAAACTGTTACTTGCGGCATCTGTTGAGAGAGAAGAAGAGCAACACAAACTGTTACTTGCGGCATCTGTTGAGAGAGAAGAAGAGCAACACAAACTGTTACTTGCGCCATCTGTTGAGAGAGAAGAAGAGCAACACAAACTGTTACTTGCGGCATCTGTTGAGAGAGAAGAAGAGCAACACAAACTGTTACTTGCGGCATCTGTTGAGAGAGAAGAAGAGCAACACAAACTGTTACTTGCGGCATCTGTTGAGAGAGAAGAAGAGCAACACAAACTGTTACTTGCGGCATCTGTTGAGAGAGAAGAAGAGCAACACAAACTGTTACTTGCGGCATCTGTTGAGAGAGAAGAAGAGCAACACAAACTGTTACTTGCGGCATCTGTTGAGAGAGAAGAAGAGCAACACAAACTGTTACTTGCGGCATCTGTTGAGAGAGAAGAAGAGCAACACAAACTGTTACTTGCGGCATCTGTTGAGAGAGAAGAAGAGCAACACAAACTGTTACTTGCGGCATCTGTTGAGAGAGAAGAAGAGCAACACAAACTGTTACTTGCGGCATCTGTTGAGAGAGAAGAAGAGCAACACAAACTGTTACTTGCGGCATCTGTTGAGAGAGAAGAAGAGCAACACAAACTGTTACTTGCGGCATCTGTTGAGAGAGAAGAAGAGCAACACAAACTGTTACTTGCGGCATCTGTTGAGAGAGAAGAAGAGCAACACAAACTGTTACTTGCGGCATCTGTTGAGAGAGAAGAAGAGCAACACAAACTGTTACTTGCGCCATCTGTTGAGAGAGAAGAAGAGCAACACAAACTGTTACTTGCGCCATCTGTTGAGAGAGAAGAAGAGCAACACAAACTGTTACTTGCGGCATCTGTTGAGAGAGAAGAAGAGCAACACAAACTGTTACTTGCGGCATCTGTTGAGAGAGAAGAAGAGCAACACAAACTGTTACTTGCGGCATCTGTTGAGAGAGAAGAAGAGCAACACAAACTGTTACTTGCGGCATCTGTTGAGAGAGAAGAAGAGCAACACAAACTGTTACTTGCGCCATCTGTTGAGAGAGAAGAAGAGCAACACAAACTGTTACTTGCGGCATCTGCTGAGAGAGAAGAAGAGCAACACAAACTGTTACTTGCGGCATCTGTTGAGAGAGAAGAAGAGCAACACAAACTGTTACTTGCGGCATCTGTTGAGAGAGAAGAAGAGCAACACAAACTGTTACTTGCGGCATCTGTTGAGAGAGAAGAAGAGCAACACAAACTGTTACTTGCGCCATCTGTTGAGAGAGAAGAAGAGCAACACAAACTGTTACTTGCGGCATCTGCTGAGAGAGAAGAAGAGCAACACAAACTGTTACTTGCGGCATCTGTTGAGAGAGAAGAAGAGCAACACAAACTGTTACTTGCGGCATCTGTTGAGAGAGAAGAAGAGCAACACAAACTGTTACTTGCGGCATCTGTTGAGAGAGAAGAAGAGCAACACAAACTGTTACTTGCGGCATCTGTTGAGAGAGAAGAAGAGCAACACAAACTGTTACTTGCGGCATCTGTTGAGAGAGAAGAAGAGCAACACAAACTGTTACTTGCGGCATCTGTTGAGAGAGAAGAAGAGCAACACAAACTGTTACTTGCGGCATCTGTTGAGAGAGAAGAAGAGCAACACAAACTGTTACTTGCGGCATCTGTTGAGAGAGAAGAAGAGCAACACAAACTGTTACTTGCGGCATCTGTTGAGAGAGAAGAAGAGCAACACAAACTGTTACTTGCGGCATCTGTTGAGAGAGAAGAAGAGCAACACAAACTGTTACTTGCGGCATCTGTTGAGAGAGAAGAAGAGCAACACAAACTGTTACTTGCGGCATCTGTTGAGAGAGAAGAAGAGCAACACAAACTGTTACTTGCGCCATCTGTTGAGAGAGAAGAAGAGCAACACAAACTGTTACTTGCGGCATCTGTTGAGAGAGAAGAAGAGCAACACAAACTGTTACTTGCGGCATCTGTTGAGAGAGAAGAAGAGCAACACAAACTGTTACTTGCGGCATCTGTTGAGAGAGAAGAAGAGCAACACAAACTGTTACTTGCGGCATCTGTTGAGAGAGAAGAAGAGCAACACAAACTGTTACTTGCGGCATCTGTTGAGAGAGAAGAAGAGGAACACAAACTGTTACTTGCGGCATCTGTTGAGAGAGAAGAAGAGCAACACAAACTGTTACTTGCGGCATCTGTTGAGAGAGAAGAAGAGCAACACAAACTGTTACTTGCGGCATCTGTTGAGAGAGAAGAAGAGCAACACAAACTGTTACTTGCGCCATCTGTTGAGAGAGAAGAAGAGCAACACAAACTGTTACTTGCGGCATCTGTTGAGAGAGAAGAAGAGCAACACAAACTGTTACTTGCGGCATCTGTTGAGAGAGAAGAAGAGCAACACAAACTGTTACTTGCGGCATCTGTTGAGAGAGAAGAAGAGCAACACAAACTGTTACTTGCGGCATCTGTTGAGAGAGAAGAAGAGCAACACAAACTGTTACTTGCGGCATCTGTTGAGAGAGAAGAAGAGCAACACAAACTGTTACTTGCGGCATCTGTTGAGAGAGAAGAAGAGCAACACAAACTGTTACTTGCGGCATCTGTTGAGAGAGAAGAAGAGCAACACAAACTGTTACTTGCGGCATCTGTTGAGAGAGAAGAAGAGCAACACAAACTGTTACTTGCGGCATCTGTTGAGAGAGAAGAAGAGCAACACAAACTGTTACTTGCGGCATCTGTTGAGAGAGAAGAAGAGCAACACAAACTGTTACTTGCGGCATCTGTTGAGAGAGAAGAAGAGCAACACAAACTGTTACTTGCGGCATCTGTTGAGAGAGAAGAAGAGCAACACAAACTGTTACTTGCGACATCTGCTGAGAGAGAAGAAGAGCAACACAAACTGTTACTTGCGCCATCTGTTGAGAGAGAAGAAGAGCAACACAAACTGTTACTTGCGGCATCTGTTGAGAGAGAAGAAGAGCAACACAAACTGTTACTTGCGGCATCTGTTGAGAGAGAAGAAGAGCAACACAAACTGTTACTTGCGGCATCTGTTGAGAGAGAAGAAGAGCAACACAAACTGTTACTTGCGGCATCTGTTGAGAGAGAAGAAGAGCAACACAAACTGTTACTTGCGGCATCTGTTGAGAGAGAAGAAGAGCAACACAAACTGTTACTTGCGGCATCTGTTGAGAGAGAAGAAGAGCAACACAAACTGTTACTTGCGGCATCTGTTGAGAGAGAAGAAGAGCAACACAAACTGTTACTTGCGGCATCTGTTGAGAGAGAAGAAGAGCAACACAAACTGTTACTTGCGGCATCTGTTGAGAGAGAAGAAGAGCAACACAAACTGTTACTTGCGCCATCTGTTGAGAGAGAAGAAGAGCAACACAAACTGTTACTTGCGGCATCTGTTGAGAGAGAAGAAGAGCAACACAAACTGTTACTTGCGCCATCTGTTGAGAGAGAAGAAGAGCAACACAAACTGTTACTTGCGCCATCTGTTGAGAGAGAAGAAGAGCAACACAAACTGTTACTTGCGGCATCTGTTGAGAGAGAAGAAGAGCAACACAAACTGTTACTTGCGCCATCTGTTGAGAGAGAAGAAGAGCAACACAAACTGTTACTTGCGCCATCTGTTGAGAGAGAAGAAGAGCAACACAAACTGTTACTTGCGGCATCTGTTGAGAGAGAAGAAGAGCAACACAAACTGTTACTTGCGGCATCTGTTGAGAGAGAAGAAGAGCAACACAAACTGTTACTTGCGCCATCTGTTGAGAGAGAAGAAGAGCAACACAAACTGTTACTTGCGGCATCTGTTGAGAGAGAAGAAGAGCAACACAAACTGTTACTTGCGCCATCTGTTGAGAGAGAAGAAGAGCAACACAAACTGTTACTTGCGGCATCTGTTGAGAGAGAAGAAGAGCAACACAAACTGTTACTTGCGCCATCTGTTGAGAGAGAAGAAGAGCAACACAAACTGTTACTTGCGGCATCTGTTGAGAGAGAAGAAGAGCAACACAAACTGTTACTTGCGGCATCTGTTGAGAGAGAAGAAGAGCAACACAAACTGTTACTTGCGGCATCTGTTGAGAGAGAAGAAGAGCAACACAAACTGTTACTTGCGGCATCTGTTGAGAGAGAAGAAGAGCAACACAAACTGTTACTTGCGGCATCTGTTGAGAGAGAAGAAGAGCAACACAAACTGTTACTTGCGGCATCTGTTGAGAGAGAAGAAGAGCAACACAAACTGTTACTTGCGGCATCTGTTGAGAGAGAAGAAGAGCAACACAAACTGTTACTTGCGGCATCTGTTGAGAGAGAAGAAGAGCAACACAAACTGTTACTTGCGGCATCTGTTGAGAGAGAAGAAGAGCAACACAAACTGTTACTTGCGGCATCTGTTGAGAGAGAAGAAGAGCAACACAAACTGTTACTTGCGGCATCTGTTGAGAGAGAAGAAGAGCAACACAAACTGTTACTTGCGGCATCTGTTGAGAGAGAAGAAGAGCAACACAAACTGTTACTTGCGCCATCTGTTGAGAGAGAAGAAGAGCAACACAAACTGTTACTTGCGGCATCTGTTGAGAGAGAAGAAGAGCAACACAAACTGTTACTTGCGCCATCTGTTGAGAGAGAAGAAGAGCAACACAAACTGTTACTTGCGGCATCTGTTGAGAGAGAAGAAGAGCAACACAAACTGTTACTTGCGGCATCTGTTGAGAGAGAAGAAGAGCAACACAAACTGTTACTTGCGGCATCTGTTGAGAGAGAAGAAGAGCAACACAAACTGTTACTTGCGCCATCTGTTGAGAGAGAAGAAGAGCAACACAAACTGTTACTTGCGGCATCTGTTGAGAGAGAAGAAGAGCAACACAAACTGTTACTTGCGCCATCTGTTGAGAGAGAAGAAGAGCAACACAAACTGTTACTTGCGGCATCTGTTGAGAGAGAAGAAGAGCAACACAAACTGTTACTTGCGGCATCTGTTGAGAGAGAAGAAGAGCAACACAAACTGTTACTTGCGGCATCTGTTGAGAGAGAAGAAGAGCAACACAAACTGTTACTTGCGGCATCTGTTGAGAGAGAAGAAGAGCAACACAAACTGTTACTTGCGCCATCTGTTGAGAGAGAAGAAGAGCAACACAAACTGTTACTTGCGGCATCTGTTGAGAGAGAAGAAGAGCAACACAAACTGTTACTTGCGCCATCTGTTGAGAGAGAAGAAGAGCAACACAAACTGTTACTTGCGGCATCTGTTGAGAGAGAAGAAGAGCAACACAAACTGTTACTTGCGGCATCTGTTGAGAGAGAAGAAGAGCAACACAAACTGTTACTTGCGGCATCTGTTGAGAGAGAAGAAGAGCAACACAAACTGTTACTTGCGCCATCTGTTGAGAGAGAAGAAGAGCAACACAAACTGTTACTTGCGGCATCTGTTGAGAGAGAAGAAGAGCAACACAAACTGTTACTTGCGCCATCTGTTGAGAGAGAAGAAGAGCAACACAAACTGTTACTTGCGGCATCTGTTGAGAGAGAAGAAGAGCAACACAAACTGTTACTTGCGGCATCTGTTGAGAGAGAAGAAGAGCAACACAAACTGTTACTTGCGCCATCTGTTGAGAGAGAAGAAGAGCAACACAAACTGTTACTTGCGCCATCTGTTGAGAGAGAAGAAGAGCAACACAAACTGTTACTTGCGGCATCTGTTGAGAGAGAAGAAGAGCAACACAAACTGTTACTTGCGCCATCTGTTGAGAGAGAAGAAGAGCAACACAAACTGTTACTTGCGGCATCTGTTGAGAGAGAAGAAGAGCAACACAAACTGTTACTTGCGGCATCTGTTGAGAGAGAAGAAGAGCAACACAAACTGTTACTTGCGGCATCTGTTGAGAGAGAAGAAGAGCAACACAAACTGTTACTTGCGGCATCTGTTGAGAGAGAAGAAGAGCAACACAAACTGTTACTTGCGGCATCTGTTGAGAGAGAAGAAGAGCAACACAAACTGTTACTTGCGCCATCTGTTGAGAGAGAAGAAGAGCAACACAAACTGTTACTTGCGGCATCTGTTGAGAGAGAAGAAGAGCAACACAAACTGTTACTTGCGGCATCTGTTGAGAGAGAAGAAGAGCAACACAAACTGTTACTTGCGGCATCTGTTGAGAGAGAAGAAGAGCAACACAAACTGTTACTTGCGGCATCTGTTGAGAGAGAAGAAGAGCAACACAAACTGTTACTTGCGGCATCTGTTGAGAGAGAAGAAGAGCAACACAAACTGTTACTTGCGGCATCTGTTGAGAGAGAAGAAGAGCAACACAAACTGTTACTTGCGGCATCTGTTGAGAGAGAAGAAGAGCAACACAAACTGTTACTTGCGGCATCTGTTGAGAGAGAAGAAGAGCAACACAAACTGTTACTTGCGGCATCTGTTGAGAGAGAAGAAGAGCAACACAAACTGTTACTTGCGGCATCTGTTGAGAGAGAAGAAGAGCAACACAAACTGTTACTTGCGCCATCTGTTGAGAGAGAAGAAGAGCAACACAAACTGTTACTTGCGCCATCTGTTGAGAGAGAAGAAGAGCAACACAAACTGTTACTTGCGGCATCTGTTGAGAGAGAAGAAGAGCAACACAAACTGTTACTTGCGGCATCTGTTGAGAGAGAAGAAGAGCAACACAAACTGTTACTTGCGGCATCTGTTGAGAGAGAAGAAGAGCAACACAAACTGTTACTTGCGCCATCTGTTGAGAGAGAAGAAGAGCAACACAAACTGTTACTTGCGCCATCTGTTGAGAGAGAAGAAGAGCAACACAAACTGTTACTTGCGGCATCTGTTGAGAGAGAAGAAGAGCAACACAAACTGTTACTTGCGGCATCTGTTGAGAGAGAAGAAGAGCAACACAAACTGTTACTTGCGGCATCTGTTGAGAGAGAAGAAGAGCAACACAAACTGTTACTTGCGGCATCTGTTGAGAGAGAAGAAGAGCAACACAAACTGTTACTTGCGGCATCTGTTGAGAGAGAAGAAGAGCAACACAAACTGTTACTTGCGGCATCTGTTGAGAGAGAAGAAGAGCAACACAAACTGTTACTTGCGGCATCTGTTGAGAGAGAAGAAGAGCAACACAAACTGTTACTTGCGGCATCTGTTGAGAGAGAAGAAGAGCAACACAAACTGTTACTTGCGGCATCTGTTGAGAGAGAAGAAGAGCAACACAAACTGTTACTTGCGGCATCTGTTGAGAGAGAAGAAGAGCAACACAAACTGTTACTTGCGGCATCTGTTGAGAGAGAAGAAGAGCAACACAAACTGTTACTTGCGGCATCTGTTGAGAGAGAAGAAGAGCAACACAAACTGTTACTTGCGGCATCTGTTGAGAGAGAAGAAGAGCAACACAAACTGTTACTTGCGGCATCTGTTGAGAGAGAAGAAGAGCAACACAAACTGTTACTTGCGGCATCTGTTGAGAGAGAAGAAGAGCAACACAAACTGTTACTTGCGGCATCTGTTGAGAGAGAAGAAGAGCAACACAAACTGTTACTTGCGGCATCTGTTGAGAGAGAAGAAGAGCAACACAAACTGTTACTTGCGGCATCTGTTGAGAGAGAAGAAGAGCAACACAAACTGTTACTTGCGGCATCTGTTGAGAGAGAAGAAGAGCAACACAAACTGTTACTTGCGGCATCTGTTGAGAGAGAAGAAGAGCAACACAAACTGTTACTTGCGGCATCTGTTGAGAGAGAAGAAGAGCAACACAAACTGTTACTTGCGGCATCTGTTGAGAGAGAAGAAGAGCAACACAAACTGTTACTTGCGGCATCTGTTGAGAGAGAAGAAGAGCAACACAAACTGTTACTTGCGGCATCTGTTGAGAGAGAAGAAGAGCAACACAAACTGTTACTTGCGGCATCTGTTGAGAGAGAAGAAGAGCAACACAAACTGTTACTTGCGCCATCTGTTGAGAGAGAAGAAGAGCAACACAAACTGTTACTTGCGGCATCTGTTGAGAGAGAAGAAGAGCAACACAAACTGTTACTTGCGCCATCTGTTGAGAGAAAAGAACGACAACTTTGGGTCTATTGGCATTGCCAGTTGTTGTGATAAGTTGCTGGCCGCTACACGATAATTGGCACTGAGTCATCGCGACCATCTCTGACCTGATCTTAACTTAGGGTGACCATTTTTTTCCCATGCTTTCCGGGGACATTTGTCATATTTTTTACATTTCATAGGATTTTTTTGCTTTTTTCTGAGACTGTCCCACAAAATCGGGGACGAACGATATATATATATGTGTGTGCGTGCGTGCGTGCGTGCGTGCGTGCACATACATACATATATGGCCCTTTTCGTCTTGTCAGACGGTCTAGTGGAGGCTATTGCGTATTTTTTTGAGGTATTGTTTTTGCCGAACAGCTTCTCTCGTGGCTAATTCTACCAATGTTTGACAAACACACGCGGTCACATAATGAACAGGTCAGGCTCGCTGGTCCACAGGGTTTACCATCCTTTTTCATGAGTCTCTTCTCTTCTAAGTCCTGTCTTAGCACAGTCTCAAATGTTGTTATACCGTTCCTTATACATGCTCTCCATGATGTGCGATCACTTGCCAGATGTTGCCAGTCGTTTTCACAGATGGAGAAGTCTTTCAGAGATGATTTGCAGATATCTCTATATCGTAGTTTAGGTCTGCCGATTTGTCGTTTTCCGTGTTTTAGCTCGCCATATAGTATTTGCCTAGGAATGCGTTTTTCTTCCATCCGTTGGACATGCCCCAGCCATCTTAGCCTTCGACTTCTGAGCATCGACATGATTGTTAGGGTATTAGCACGTTGCAGGACAGTTAAGTTGGTTATTTTGTCCTGCCATTTGATGTGCATTATTTTGCGGAGACATCGCATGTGGAAGACATTTAGTCTTTTTTCCTGGTTTGAGTATGTTGTCCAGGTTTCGGATCCATATAGTAGTGTGCTAAGCACACAAGTTTGATATATTAAGAGTTTAGTCTTTTGAGTTAGTTTCGTGTTGTTCCATGCCCTTTTTGTGAGTTTGCCGAAGGTCGTAGCTGCCTTACCAATTCGACAGTTTATTTCTTCATCAAGAGAGACGGTTTGCGTAACTGTGGATCCAAGATATGTAAATTTCTGTACTGATTCTAGTGGGCAGTCTTTTAGAGTAATAGATAGAGGTTTGAAGTCACCTTGATTTTGGTAATTTCTTCCTCATTTCACTTTGCCTACTCTGCCTGGGCACAGGATATGGAGATAGTGCTTTACCCAGTCGCACTATCCCCTCTCGACTTCGTTTCAAGGATTTCCGAAGGAGGGACAAAGTCCATACGTTCGGAATTAATTATAATATTTATATTATATATATATTTATAATATGTGTGGGTGGGTGTGTGACTGTGTGTGTGCAAGAAATTTTGTAGTTGCAAAAAAAAGATAACTTTAAATTTCATAATAACTGTTCATTTGCTGTTTGATTTTATTTTTGTTAATATTCACGGTACTTATGCGATACACGCACTTAATGACATTACAATAGCTAGTTGTGTTTCTCAATAAAAAAAAATATTTAAAATAAAAAAAATGTAAACAACATATAGATATCAATTGCAGTATTAAAGTAACGTTTACAGTACCTTATTTATACTGAAGAGGTTGTTGCCTCGGCGTGGTACTTGTTTTTTGAGTGTATCTTTCTCAAGATCTCATGATTTGAAGCAAGTTTTTCACTGAAGCTTTCACACGATAAATTAATGCTAGTTTTTACTGTTGGCGATTTTGGCGAGATACTTTGGCGGGAGATATCCGGAAAGGCAGGGGTGGGGGGAGAGAGAGTGTCTGCTTTTTAAAAAAATTAAACCCATCCCAATAGAAGTGAGTGGTGGGAATAGAAGTGACGTAGCACCGCGCTTCAAGAGTTCAAAGAGCTATCTCCGACACAGCGCGTCCAAGTCTTCTCTTTTATCTTCTTGCTAATGCCGCTCAGTCTGGGATAAAGAAACACAACTCAGTAACGTCCTGAGTCCTAGTGATTACTTTAAAAGAGGGCCGATTCCGTGTATGAACATTTATTTATTCACTGAAATCGGGGACAAATTTCTTTCGGGGACAACTTCTACATTCCGGGGACTGTCCCCGGAAATCGGGGACGAATGGTCACCCTATCTTAACTGGGGGAGGTTAGAGGTCACTGCATCACGTACCGATAAACTAGGGGGGGGGGAAATGTTACTGGATACATTATACACCTGCCAACTTGAGGTTTTGGGTAAGGGAATGTAAGGTGGGAGGTTAATCGATCAATCAGGTATTGGTAAAATAGAGGTATTTAATGAGTGAGGGGTGGGGGTTAGTGGATCAAGTTAATACTTGTAAACTTGAGGGTGTTGAGTGAGGGAGGGTTGAGGCAGATATATATGGACTATAACAATGAGTGTGATTGGGACAATAACAATGAGTGTGATTGGGACAATAACAATGAGTGTGATTGGGACAATAACAATGAGTGTGATTGGGACAATAACAATGAGTGTGATTGGGACAATAACAATGAGTGTGATTGGTCCCTAGAGGGAATGATAAGTTAACAGAATCATGTACTGTGCTTCTGTCAGTTCTGTAAGGAGTGGTGGGGTGTATCTGCGCAATGGAGCACTAGTGTTTGTTTAGTAAATGTTTAATTTCTGGACACCACATTGTTACTTCGACTGGCCACACCTTCCTCTATTATATAAACTTTTCACAAAAGTCTCCTAATACTGTCAACTAATCCACACCACCTTCTTCATGATTCAATCAACTAAATCCTCACCACCTTCTCCATGATTCAATCAACTAAATCCACACCACCTTCTCCATGATTCAATCAACTAAATCCACACCACCTTCTCCATGATTCAATCAACTAAATCCACACCACCTTCTCCATGATTCAATCAACTAAATCCTCACCACCTTCTTCATGATTCAATCAACTAAATCCTCACCACCTTCTTCATGATTCAATCAACTAAATCCTCACCACCTTCTCCATGATTCAATCAACTAAATCCTCACCACCTTCTTCATGATTATATCAACTAATCCCCACCACCTTCTCCATCAATCCATCAACTAATTCCCACCACCTTCTCCATCAATCCATCAACTAATCCCCACCACCTTCTCCATCAATCCATCAACTAATCCCCACCACCTTCTCCATCAATCCATCAACTAATCCCCACCACCTTCTCCATCAATCCATCAACTAATTCCCACCACCTTCTCCATCAATCCATCAACTAATCCCCACCACCTTATCCATCAATCCATCAACTAATCCCCACCACCTTCTCCATCAATCCATCAACTAATCCCCACCACCTTCTACATGATTATATAAACTAATCCCCACCACCTTCTCCATCAATCCATCAACTAATCCCCACCACCTTCTACATGATTATATAAACTAATCCCCACCACCTTCTCCATCAATCCATCAACTAATTCCCACCACCTTCTCCATCAATCCAGCAACTAATCCCCACCATTTTCTCCATCAATCCATCAACTAATCCCCACCACCTTCTCCATCAATCCATCAACTAATCCCCACCACCTTCACCATCAATCCATCAACTAATCCCCACCACCTTCTCCATCAATCCATCAACAAATCCCCACCACCTTCTCCATCAATCCATCAACTAATCCCCACCACCTTCTACATGATTATATAAACTAATCCCCACCACCTTCTCCATCATTCCATCAACTAATCCCTATCACATTCTACATGGCTATATAAACTAATCCCCAGCACCTTCTACAAGATTATATCAACTAATCCCCACCACCTTCTACATGATTATATCAACTAATCCCCACCACCTTCTCCATCATTCCATCAACTAATCCCCACTACCTTCTACATGATATATCAACTAATCCCCACCACCTTTTCCATCATTCCATCAACTAATCCCCACCACCTTCTCCATCATCCCATCAACTAATCCCCACCACCTTCTACATGATTATATCAACTAATCCCCACCACCTCCATCATTCCATCAACTAATCCCCACCACCTCCATCATTCCATCAACTATTCCCCACCAACTTCTACATGATTCCATCAACTAATCCCCACCACCTTCTCCATCATTCCATCAACTAATCCCCACCACCGTCTACATGATTATATCAACTAAACCCCACCACCTTCTCCATAACTTCATCAAGAAATCCCCACCACCTTCTCCATAACTTCATCAACAAAACCCCACCACCTTCTCCATAACTTCAACAACAAATCCCCACCACCTTCTCCATAACTTCATCAACAAAACCCCACCACCTTCTCCATAACTTCAACAACAAATCCCCACCACCTTCTCCATAACTTCATCAACAAAACCCCACCACCTTCTCCATAATTTCAACAACCAATCATCACCACCTTCAAGAACTGGATAAAGTACAAAACCAGGCACTTAGGGTCATCACAGGAGCAATGAAATCAACACCAATATTGGAGATGGAGAAATTGTGGAGGATACCAGCACTGAGAGAACGGAGAGACACAAAGGTGCTGATACAGGCAGAAAAATTTGTATGCATGCCGAGACATCCAATGAAGGACAGATTCCAAAATCTTGCATTGGGACGACTTAAGAGAAGCAGCTTTATCCACCAAGCCAAGCGTATTAGTAGACAAACACCAGACATGCCAAGAGTTGTTAAACCCCTTCTGCCCATACCAGAACAGACTCCCTGGACAGATGAATCAGGATTATCAGTTCAAATACGGACAGAAGTGAAAGGAATAGTTGACAAAGAGGAACAAAATAGTCTACAGCGAAAAACAATAACTCTCAGTTTCCTGGATGAAGAATACCCACAAGACCTATGGATCCGTGTGTACACAGATGGATCAGCACAAAATGCAGTAAAGAATGGGGGAGCAGGTGCATATATAGAGTACCCAAATAACACTAGGGATATGAATAAAATAGCAACAGGGAAATATTGTCACAATTATGATGCAGAAATACAAGCAATAAAGTTGGCAATAGAAAAACTGCTGAACAGTAATCTTAGCCCACAGCCTGTAGTGTTTTTGACAGATGCAAGATCAGTACTCCAGGCACTACAATCCAGAAAATTACCACATCTGCAGACCTTATTGACTGAACTCTGCAAGCACCACAGGGTTGCCCTGCAGTGGATCCCGTCTCACTGTGGAATACCAGGAAATGAGAAAGCAGATCAGTTGGCAAAGGAAGGTTCAACAGGCACACAACTAGATACACCAGTTACATACCATCATAAGAAACAGATAATCAAATCAATCAGAGGACCACAAGCCCCAAATCAGGATGCCTTTCATAATATGAATAGATATGAACAAGTTATCATTATACGCCTAAGAACAGGACACAATCGACTCCATAGTCACATGTATACAAAATTCAAGATCGGCACATCAACTACTTGTACATGTGGACAGGCAGCCCAGACTGCTGAACACATACTTCAAGACTGCACTGAATATAGTAGACTGAGGAAAATCCATTGGCCCATAGATACAACACTACAGACAAAACTATATGGGCCACTGCAAGAATTACAAAAGACAGTAAAATTTATACAGGAAACGACATTGCAGATATAGACAATACTTCAGGTGAACGAAAGATAGATAGATAGATCACCACCTTCTCCATAACTTCATCAACAAAACCCACCACTTTCTCCATAATTTCAACAACCAATCATCACCACCTTCTCCATAACTTCATCAACAAAACCCCACCACCTTCTCCATAACTTCATCAACAAATCCCCACCACCTTCTCCACTCCTTGATTCAGTCTACCAATCCCTGCCACCTTCTCCATGATTCCCATCAACTATTCCTCACCAGCCAACATTATTTCTATGTCTGTACAAGAAGTCTCTCCTGAGAGATGCACACTTGTCCATCTATTCTCCTGAGAGATGCACACTTGTCCATCTATTCTCCTGAGAGATGTACACTTGTCCATCTATTCTCCTGAGAGATGCACACTTGTCTGTCTATTCTCCTGAGAGATGCACACTTGTCCATCTATTCTCCTGAGAGATGCACACTTGTCCATCTATTCTCCTGAGAGATGCACACTTGTCCATCTATTCTCCTGAGAGATGCACACTTGTCCATCTATTCTCCTGACAGATGCACACTTGTCCATCTATTCTCCTGAGAGATGTATACTAGTCCATCTATTCTCCTGAGAGATGTACACTTGTCCATCTATTCTCCTGAGAGATGTACACTTGTCCATCTATTCTCCTGAGAGATGTACACTAGTCCATCTATTCTCCTGAGATATGCACACTTGTCCATCTATTCTCCTGAGAGATGCACACTAGTCCATCTATTCTCCTGAGAGACGTACACTTGTCCATCTATTCTCCTGAGAGATGCACACTAGTCCATCTATTCTCCTGAGAGACGTACACTTGTCCATCTATTCTCCTGAGATATGCACACTTGTCCATCTATTCTCCTGAGATATGCACACTAGTCCATCTATTCTCCTGAGAGATGCACACTAGTCCATCTATTCTCCTGAGATATGCACACTTGTCCATCTATTCTCCTGAGATATGCACACTAGTCCATCTATTCTCCTGAGAGACGTACACTTGTCCATCTATTCTCCTGAGATATGCACACTTGTCCATGTTCTTTTTCATCTACGGTTGTAGTGCCTTGGAAGAGTGATTCTATAACTGGATGAAAAGGGATACAGGGGCCCTGTGAGAATAAAAAAGGTGGAAGAGGCAATTTTATTTTATTTAAATCTGTGATGCTA
Organism: Megaustenia siamemsis; assembly: GCA_032433765.1. Lineage (NCBI taxonomy): Eukaryota > Metazoa > Mollusca > Gastropoda > Stylommatophora > Ariophantidae > Megaustenia > Megaustenia siamemsis. The sequence goes on along the minus strand of JAVIAB010000099.1, from coordinate 16,603,522 downwards.
TACCAGACCAGACCACATCTAATCTAGTCATATTATTTTGTTGTCCTTTTCTGACCAAGTCTAGTCATTTTATTTTGTGATCATTTTCTGACCAAGTCTAGTCATATTATTTTGTTATCATTTTCTGACCAAGTCTAGTCATATTATTTTGTGATCATTTTCTGACCGTCTAGTCATATTATTTTGTGCTCATTTTCTGACCAAGTCTAGTCATATTATTTTGTGATCATTTTCTGACCAAGTGTAGTCATATTATTTTGTTATCATTTTCTGACCAAGTCTAGTAATTTTATTTTGTGATCATTTTCTGACCAAGTCTAGTCATATTATTTTGTTATCGTTTTCTGACCAAGTCTAGTCATATTATTTTGTTATCATTTTCTGACCAAGTCTAGTCATTTTATTTTGTTATCATTTTCTGACCAAGTCTAGTCATTTTATTTTGTTATCATTTTCTGACCAAGTCTAGTCATTTTATTTTGTTATTATTTCTGACCAAGTCTAGTCATATTATTTTGTTATCATTTTCAGACCAAGTCTAGTCATTTTATTTTGTTATCATTTTCTGACCAAGTCTAGTCATTTTATTTTGTTATCATTTTCTGACCAAGTCTAGTCATTTTATTTTGTTATCATTTTCTGACCAAGTCTAGTCATTTTATTTTGTTATTATTTCTGACCAAGTCTAGTCATATTATTTTGTTATCATTTTCAGACCAAGTCTAGCACAGGTACCCTGTACGTGCCTTTGCTGTACATCCCCAGAGAGAAGTTTCGACTGAGGCTTGAGCACTTGTACTTCCTGTACAAGCATGACATTGTGACCGAAAACTTGATTTTTGTGGATGACCTTGACTTGGTGGCACTGACACAGAATGAAGCTTTAAACTTGACTGTCACCTTGGTTGACCACCATGAACTGACAGGGACAGAGAAGTGTCTGGCCAGACATATTGTAGAGGTGCTGGATCACAGACCCCAGGTTGGAGTCTTGCCTGAGAGGTTAGCTCTTTTAGGTTATAGTCAAACAGAAATGCTGGTTGTAGATAGATGATTAAAGAACATTTCTGGGACTGATTTTTACATATTTTTGTTCACAAAATGTTCAGTCTTGTTGGCTAGTTGCCTGAATCTCCTTCCTTGTATTGCCTTTGGGCACTTATTCCAGTATTGATGCTAACGGTGAAAGGGTAGGCACTTTCTGTAATAACTTACATCTGTCACGTCACCTGAATCTCTTTTAATTTAATTGAATCTGCTGCGTTCATCATTGTCTTCAGTCGTAGGAGCAAGGTCAAATAAGGTGTGGAGGCAGCCAAATGTTGAAATTGGTTTAAGTCAATGCCACAAATGTTGCAAAATATGAAAGTCCATTTTTAAAATGGGAAAAAAATGTAGGTCTGTACTCACTTACTGACCATCACACGGCACACACTTGGAGATATCGGCTTCCAGTTTGGCATGGGCATTAAAACAGCTATCATGTGTGCTCTCTAGATGTCACTTTACTACTACACATTATAGTTTCCTGATAAAATGTTTGGCCTTGAAATGCTTTTGAACAACTCTCATGTCATAGTCAAATATATATATTCCGTTACAGTATCCTTTGATTGCCGTTTCTTCATTTGTCTTGTGTTCTCTATTAAAATATTTGTCTTGTCCCTTGGAATTCTGCATGTCCACATTATTCAGTCAAAACCGATGCTAAGAGAAAAGTAGAATCTTAGAACAAAAATAAGGTACAGATAAAATCATGAGTGATTTATATGACAAACTAGATGACTAAGGAGACAGTAAGGTACGGTTTTAGTTAACATTGCAGCAAGTTCAAAGTCAGCAACAGAACTGATAGGCAGTATCAGTTAACTTGGTTTGTCTGCATGAAGATATTGACTTCTGTAGCTGACATCAAGATAATCATGAATTTATTGTGAAGACATCTTTCAATGGAGGGATCAATTATTGAAGTGCACAATTGTCAGCTTTTGGTAATTTGTCTTTGTGATTTTGTCTGTAACATCCTCTAGTACTTCAACCATGATGTATTAAGTTTTGTCTGTAACATCCTCTAGTACTTCAACCATGATGTGTTAAGTTTTGTCTGTAACATCCTCTAGTACTTCAACCATGATGTGTTAAGTTTTGTCTGTAACATCCTCCAGTACTTCAACCATGATGTGTTAAGTTTGTCTGTAACATCCTCTAGTACTTCAACCATGATGTGTTAAGTTTTGCCTGTAACATCCTCTAGTACTTCAACCATGATGTGTTAAGTTTTGTCTGTAACATCCTCTAGTACTTCAACCATGATGTGTTAAGTTTTGTCTGTAACATCCTCTAGTACTTCAACCATGATGTGTTAAGTTTTGTCTGTAACATCCTCCAGTACTTCAACCATTATGTGTTAAGTTTTGTCTGTAACATCCTCCAGTACTTCAACCATGATGTGTTAAGTTTTGTCTGTAACATCCTCCAGTACTTCAACCATTATGTGTTAAGTTTTGTCTGTAACATCCTCCAGTACTTCAACCATGATGTGTTAAGTTTTGTCTGTAACATCCTCCAGTACTTCAACCATGATGTGTTAAGTTTTGTCTGTAACATCCTCTAGTACTTCAACCATGATGTGTTAAGTTTTGTCTGTAACATCCTCTAGTACTTCAACCATGATGTGTTAAGTTTTGTCTGTAACATCCTCCAGTACTTCAACCATGATGTGTTAAGTTTTGTCTGTAACATCCTCCAGTACTTCAACCATGATGTGTTAAGTTTTGTCTGTAACATCCTCCAGTACTTCAACCATGATGTGTTAAGTTTTGTCTGTAACATCCTCCAGTACTTCAACCATGATGTGTTAAGTTTTGTCTGTAACATCCTCCAGTACTTCAACCATGATGTGTTAAGTTTTGTCTGTAACATCCTCTAGTACTTCAACCATGATGTGTTAAGTTTTGTCTGTAACATCCTCTAGTACTTCAACCATGATGTGTTAAGTTTTGTCTGTAACATCCTCTAGTACCTCAACCATGATGTGTTAAGTTTTGTCTGTAACATCCTCTGGTACTTCAACCATGATGTGTTAAGTTTTGTCTGTAACATCCTCTGGTACTTCAACCATGATGTGTTAAGTTTTGTCTGTAACATCCTCTAGTACTTCAACCATGATGTGTTAAGTTTTGTTTGTAACATCCTCTAGTACTTCAACCATGATGTGTTAAGTTTTGTCTGTAACATCCTCCAGTACTTCAACCATGATGTGTTAAGTTTTGTCTGTAACATCCTCTAGTACTTCAACCATGATGTGTTAAGTTTTGTCTGTAACATCCTCTAGTACTTCAACCATGATGTGTTAAGTTTTGTCTGTAACATCCTCTGGTACTTCAACCATGATGTGTTAAGTTTTGTCTGTAATATCCTCCAGTACTTCAACCATGATGTGTTAAGTTTTGTCTGTAACATCCTCCAGTACTTCAACCATGATGTGTTAAGTTTTGTCTGTAACATCCTCCAGTACTTCAACCATGATGTGTTAAGTTTTGTCTGTAACATCCCCCTCTAGTACTTCAACCATGATGTGTTAAGTTTTGTCTGTAACATCCTCCAGTACTTCAACCATGATGTGTTAAGTTTTGTCTGTAACATTCTCTAGTACTTCAACCATGATGTGTTAAGTTGTGTTTGATCTTCCAATAGATGGATGCCACAGATTGAGCGTGTGGGTTCTTGCTGCACGCTTATAGGCAGAAAGTTGTTAGCTTCTGAAGACTTTACTGTGGACCCAACTGTGGCTGAGCTTCTTTTAGGTAAGTTCAGCTTGGAGATGAGTGTGTTCCTGTCTGTACATGTCTCCTGTTCTAGGTTATTGAGTTGTTGTGTCTGCTTATTGTGATTATATTTGCTTATTGAGTTGTGTTTGGTTAATGAGTTGTGTTTGGTTATTGAGTTGTTGTGTCTGCTTATTGTGTTATATTTGCTTATTGAGTTGTGTTTGGTTAATGAGTTGCGTTTGGTTATTGAGTTGTTGTGTCTGCTTATTGAGTTATATTTGCTTATTGAGTTGTGTTTGGTTAATGAGTTGTGTTTGGTTATTGAGTTGTGTTTGGTTAATGAGTTGTGTTTGGTTATTGAGTTGTTGTGTTTGGTTATTGAGTTGTGTTTGGTTAATGAGTTGTGTTTGGTTATTGAGTTGTTGTGTTTGGTTATTGAGTTGTTGTGTTTGGTTATCGAGTTGTGTTTGGTTATTGAGTTTAAATTGTTTATTGTTATGTATGTATTAAGCAAGCCCTCATGTGGGAAACAACGGGTAAAAGGAAAAGAGGCAACCCAGAGAAGCACTGAGAAGAACATTGATCAGAGAGGCAAGAGCAGCAGGATCAGCTTTCTCAATGAGATAGAGTTACTTGCACAGAACAGAGACCAATAGCGAGATACAAAAACATTAAAGATCTTTACAAGGATTGAAAACTGCTAGAATAAAAATTTAGATAAGAGAAAGAGTATCTGGGTATATGCCCTATGGGCAGGCTACGGCTCGAAAGGTTAAGCAAACCACAACACAATGCAGACACGCCCACTTAACATCCTTTTAAAGGCGGATGATGAAGAGATACTCTCCTTTAGACATTGGGCGAATGCAAGCAAGCAGATAGATAGATGTATGTATTGTTATTGTATGTATTATTATTATAATCATTTATTGAATGTTTTTGTATGATAGTGAATTGTTGTGTTGTTTTAATGTCCTTGCTGACAGAGTTCTAAGATGACAAAGTAGAGGATTGCTATGTAAGGCAAGGTCTTGTGTTATGACTGTTTCTGTAACCATGAATGAATGCCATCCTGGCTCATTGAAGTTATCAGGCTAGTGGAAGTTTGCTGTCAGGCCAAGAGAGTTAGCAATAGATAAATTATTGCAGAAGAAAGTCAGATGAGATGTAAAGATATTCATCTGATACAAAGCATCTTCAAAATCATTTTATAATTTTGTTGCTACTTGTGGTCACTGGCAGAAAAACAGAAGCTGAAGTTGCCACAGAAGTGAGATGTTTGAAGGAAGCAGTTTTAGGGATTTGAAGAGATTAAACTAGAAATGAGACCCACATGAAGACATAATGACATTGAGCCATCTTCATCTACATATATAGAGGTAACATATAAAATGATTTGTCCATCTTAGATGAATAACTTGTGACTATATATCAAGCAGTGTGTGTGTCTACATATATTATGTCTATTTCCAATGTTCCAGTATTCAAATTTGTAGAGGAACCTTTGTCTTCTCTCTAATGTTAGGAGTCATTCTCATGGACACTGGCAACATGTCATCAAGTGATGGAGTGGGCACCCAGCTGACCAGGATGTTCTTGATAAGCTTCAGACGTATCTGCCTCCAAACTCAGCAGACAGTATTTATGAAGGCATCAGGAATGCCAAGTCTGATTTGTCTTGTAAGTAAAACTTAGCAGTGGAGTTGCATGTAGAAACATTAAAGCAGGTAGAACATGTCAGGTAGAACTTGTGATTGAAGTTGTAGGTAGTGCACATGAGTTGTGGGTCGTGCACATGAGTTGTAGGTAGTGTACATGAGTTGTAGGTAGAACAAGCAAGTGGGGTTGTAAATTGGGCACATGAGAAGAATTCTATGTAGAACATATGAGTGGAGTTGCAGCTAGAACATGTGTGGAGATTTGGAGAAAGGGTATATAAGTGGAGTTGTAGTAGGAATGTCACCAGAACATGTGAGTGAAGTTGTAGTTATGGCATGTGTGTGGAGTTCTATATAGGGTATCAGAGTTGGGTTGAATGGGGGGCATTTGAGGAGAGTTAAGTGGAGATATAAATATTACATGTAAATGGAGTTGAAGGTATGGCATATGAATGGGGGTGTAGGTACAATATGTTGTTTGTAGTGAGCAGAATGATAAGATAAGTGCATGTGGGTTGTGTACGTTTGCAATGGGTAGAGTCATTGCAGAAGTAAAAAATACGTAGTCACCTTTGTCTACGTCCCTGGACATGCGGGAGTACGAGGAAATGAAAGAACGGACAGGTTGGTTAGCTTCACTGTCGTTGAAGACTGTCACCCAATGGATCGGGCGAATGTCATCAATGTCCTCCAAAATGTGAGAAGAGCACAGGACTTCGACAACTATGAGTCCACATCACTCCTTCGGATGAAAGAGATGGGAGTTAAGATGGGTACAGCCAGAAACAAGAAACTTAGTGGGTGTGTAAGAAGACTTACCAACCAACCTGAAGTCGTCAGTCGCTGGACACTGCGGGACTTGCTGAGGAGGGGATCTGAGCACCTATGGACATGCTCGGAGTGCAATGATGATGACCCACAAATAACTCAATAACTCAATAAAATATGAGTGATATGACACATATAGTTATTGGTTGAACATATGAGTGGAGTTGTAGGTTGAACATTTGAGTGGGGTTGTAGGTTGAAAATTTGAGTAGAGAATTTTGTTAAAATATGAGTGGAGTTGTTTGTTGAACATATGAGTGGAGTTGTTTGTTGAACATTTGAGTGGGGTTGTAGGTTGAACATATGAGTGGAGTTGTTTGTTGAACATTTGAGTGGGGTTGTAGGTTGAACATTTGAGTGGGGTTGTAGGTTGAACATTTGAGTGGAGTTGTTTGTTGAACATTTGAGTGGGGTTGTAGGTTGAACATTTGAGTGGAGTTGTTTGTTGAACATTTGAGTGGGGTTGTAGGTTGAACATTTGAGTGGAGTTGTTTGTTGAACATTTGAGTGGGGTTGTAGGTTGAACATTTGAGTGGAGTTGTTTGTTGAACATTTGAGTGGGGTTGTAGGTTGAACATTTGAGTGGAGTTGTTTGTTGAACATTTGAGTGGAGAATTTTGTTGATAATATGAGTGGAGTTGTTGGTTGAACATTTGAGTGGAGAATTTTGTTGAAAATATGAGTGGAGTTGTTGGTTGAACATTTGAGTGGAGAATTTTGTTGATAATATGAGTGGAGTTGGTTGAACATCTGAGTGGAGAATTTTGTTGAAAATATGAGTGGAGTTGTTGGTTAAACATTTGAGTGTAGAATTTTGTTGATAATATGAGTGGAGTTGTTGGTTGAACATTTGAGTGGAGAATTTTGTTGAAAATATGAGTGGAGTTGTTGGTTGAACATTTGAGTGGAGAATTTTGTTGAAAATATGAGTGGAGTTGTTGGTTGAACATTTGAGTGGAGAATTTTGTTGAAAATATGAGTGGAGTTGTTGGTTGAACATTTGAGTGGAGAGTTTTGTTGAAAATATGAGTGGAGTTGTTGGTTGAACATTTGAGTGGAGAATTTTGTTGAAAATATGAGTGGAGTTGTTGGTTGAACATTTGAGTGGAGAATTTTGTTGAAAATATGAGTGGAGTTGTTGGTTGAACATTTGAGTGGAGAATTTTGTTGAAAATATGAGTGGAGTTGTTGGTTGAACATTTGAGTATGCTTGAAGATAGGACACTTGAATAGGGTCATGTGTAAAACATGGGAAAGGAGCCATAGGTAGGACATGATAACGGAGCTTCATGTGGGACATGTCAGTTTTCCTATAGCTAAAATGTTAAAGTTGACTTGCAACAAGAAATTGTAAGTGGTCAGCAACTCATAGCTGACTGCTTGCACCATGACCAGTGACAACAGCTGATCAAGATTCTACACTATCTGTTCTTTGTTCCTATGAAAACAAACTAACTAGTTTGGTCTTCAGAAGGGGAGGGATCAAAGAGGGAAGACACCCTACTAGCCATAAATAATATGCTGAAATTAGGCTGAGAGGTACCAAATATCACATCAACATAACATATGTGCCCAATTGAATCCCCGTGATTTGATCACCAGTCAGTGAAGAGTGGTCATCACATGAATGTAGAAGTGCAAGTGTTGTAAGTAGTAAGACGAAGTAGAATATGTAGGACATTGAAATTATTGTTAAAACTGTTGAAAAACATGTTTGGTTGTTTAGTTGGTAGCATGTTAACTTCCAAAGTTTGATGGTGTAGTATTGTATTAGCATAATTGTTGGTAATGTAGTATTGTGTTAGCATAATTGTTTGGTAATGTAGTATTGTGTTAGCATAATTGTTTGGTAATGTAGTATTGTGTTAACATAATTGTTTGGTAATGTAGTATTGTGTTAGCATAATTGTTTGGTAATGTAGTATTGTGTTAACATAATTGTTTGGTAATGTAGTATTGTGTTAGCATAATTGTTTGGTAATGTAGTATTGTGTTAACATAATTGTTTGGTAATGTAGTATTGTGTTAACATAATTGTTTGGTAATGTAGTATTGTATTAGCATAATTGTTATTGTTATTGGTTATGGAATGCCTCGGCATCACTGCAAACGAATTAAAATTCATAATTGCTCAACCGCCCGTGCCAGTGGAATCATCCAAATTAATAACACATCTCCCAAACAAAGAAATGTAACTGTAGTCCCCATCGTTGCAGTCTCAGCACACGCCAAAAGACATAAGGCGAAACCGCGCAGAAAGTGAACACAGCCAACTGTTCCCTGTCATACGATATCATCATTCATCGTAAACAAGCGGGATATCGAAACAGGATCAAAACGGATGAGACACACAGCTCACGGTGTGCACAGAGTAGTATTGTATTAGCATAATTGTTTGGTAATGTAGTATTGTGTTAACATAATTAATTGGTGATATGATATTACGTGTTCACACTATTGATGTTGGTAATCCTGCTGAACGATGCGTGTTTTAATCCATACATTTATAGCTTTACAGGTGTTGGAGATTTTGTACAAGGACATGAAAGTGCTGAAAGGAACTCACATCACTGTGGCAATGTCTTCAATAACCATGAAGCTTGAGGTACGTTTACCTCTCATTGGTGGTCTGAGCTGTGAGACAGCTGCAACTTTACTTTTGGTGGCTTTCTTTGTTTTCTGGCTACTCAACTGTGTATCAGTCTGTGCTGTAAGACACCTTACATCTTTATTTTTGGTAGCTCTACTGATTTCCTAGCTACTCAACTGTTGACAGCCCATATTGTGAGACACCTTGTAACTTTATATATGGTAGCTCTCTCAGTTTCCTAGCTACCCAACTGTTGACAGCCCATATTGAGAGACACCTTTTAACTTTATATATGGTAGATCTCTCAGTTTGCTAGCTACCCAACTGTTGACAGCCCATATTGAGAGACACCTTTTAACTTTATATATGGTAGATCTCTCAGTTTGCTAGCTACCCAACTGTCACTCAGAAAATTAACTGTAACTGCCACTCTAACACTCAACTGTCACTCAAATACATAACTGTTTCAGCCACTGTAACACTTAACTGTCACACTTGGACACTGAACTATCACTAACACTCAACTATCACTTAACTGTCGCTGAGATACATAACGGTAACTGCCACTCTAGCACTCAACCATCACACAAACACTCAACTGTCACTTACTGCCACTCATTTGTCACAAACACTCAACTGTCACTAAAACTTAACTATCACTCACTGCCACTCATTTGTCACAAACACTTAACTATCACTAAAACTTAACTATCACTCACTGCCACTCATTTGTCACAAACACTTAACTATCACTCACTGCCACTCATTTGTCACAAACACTTAACTATCACTCACTGCCACTCATTTGTCACTAACACTCAACTGTCACTAACACTTAACTAACACTCAACTGTCACTAACACTAAACTATCACTCACTGCCACTCATTTGTCACTAATACTTAACTGTCACTAAAACTTAACTATCACTTACTGCCACTCATTTGTCACTAACACTCAACTGTCACTAACACTTAACTATCACTTACTGCCACTCATTTCTCACTAACACTCAACTGTCACAAAACCACTTAACTATCACTTACTGCCACTCATTTGTCACTAACACTCAACTGTCACTAACACTCAACTGTCACTAACACTCAACTATCACTTACTGCCACTCATTTGTCACTAACACTCAACTGTCACTAACACTTAACTATCACTTACTGCCACTCAATGGTCACTAACACTCAACTGTCACTAACACTTAACTATCACTTACTGCCACTCAATGGTCACTAACACTCAACTGTCACTAACACTCAACTATCACTCACTGCCACTCAATAATCACTAACACTCAACCATCACTCACTGCCACTCAACTATGACTCTCTACCACTCAAATGTAACTAACACTCAACCATCACTCACTGCCACTCAACAATGACTCTCTACCACTCAACTGTCACTAACTCTCAACTATCACTCTCTATCACTCAACTGTCACTAACACTCAACTATCACTCTCTGCCACTCATTTCCACTGCCACTCAACTATCACTAACACTCAACTATCACTGACTACCACTCAACTTTCACTGCCACTAAACAGTCACTAACACTCAACCATCAATCACTGCCACTAAACAGTCACTAAGACACTCAGCTGTAGCAGTCACTAACACACAACTGTCACTCAGACACTCAGCTGTAGCAGTCACTAACACACAACTGTCACTCAGACACTCAGCTGTAGCAGTCACTAACACACAACTGTCACTCAGACACTCAGCTGTAGCAGTCACTAACACTCAACTGTCACTCAGACACTCAGCTGTAGCAGTCACTAACACACAACTGTCTCTCAGACACTCAGCTGTAGCAGTCACTAACACACAACTGTCACTCAGACACTCAGCTGTAGCAGTCACTAACAAACAACTGTCACTCAGACACTCAGCTGTAGCAGTCACTAACAAACAACTGTCACTCAGACACTCAGCTGTAGCAGTCACTAACACTCAACTGTCACTCAGACACTCATCTGTAGCAGTCACTAACACACAACTGTCTCTCAGACACTCAGCTGTATTTGTCACTAACACTCAACTGTCTCTCAGACACTCAGCTGTAGCAGTCACTAACACTCAACTGTCACTCAGACACTCAGCTGTAGCAGTCACTAACACTCAACTGTCACTCAGACACTCAGCTGTAGCAGTCACTAACACACAACTGTCACTCAGACACTCAGCTGTAGCAGTCACTAACACACAACTGTCACTCAGACACTCAGCTGTAGCAGTCACTAACACACAACTGTCACTCAGACACTCAGCTGTAGCAGTCACTAACACTCAACTGTCATTAACACTCAACTATCACTCTCTGCCACTCATTTTCACTGCCACTCAACTATCACTCACTACCACTCAACTTTCACTGCCACTAAACAGTCACTAACACTCAACCATCACTCACTGCCACTCAACTTTCACTGCCACTAAACAGTCACTAAGACACTCAGCTGTAGCAGTCACTAACACACAACTGTCTCTCAGGCACTCAGCTGTAGCAGTCACTAACACACAACTGTCACTCAGACACTCAGCTGTAGCAGTCACTAACACACAACTGTCACTCAGACACTCAGCTGTAGCAGTCACTAACACACAACTGTCACTCAGACACTCATCTGTAGCAGTCACTAACACACAACTGTCACTCAGACACTCAGCTGTAGCAGTCACTAACACACAACTGTCACTCAGACACTCAGCTGTAGCAGTCACTAACACTCAACTGCCACTCAGACACTCAGCTGTATCTGTCACAAACACTCAACTGTCTCTCAGACACTCAGCTGTCTCTCAGACTTTCAGCTGTAGCAGTCACTAACACTCAACTGTCACTCAGACACTCAGCTGTAGCAGTCACTAACACTCAACTGTCATTCAGATACTCAGCTGTAGCAGTCACTAACACACAACTGTCACTCAGACACTCAGCTGTAGCAGTCACTAACACACAACTGTCACTCAGACACTCAGCTGTAGCAGTCACTAACACATAACTGTCACTCAGACACTCAGCTGTAGCAGTCACTAACACACAACTGTCACTAACACTCAACTGCCACTCAGACACTCAGCTGTATCTGTCACAAACACTCAACTGTCTCTCAGACACTCAGCTGTCTCTCAGACTTTCAGCTGTAGCAGTCACTAACACTCAACTGTCACTCAGACACTCAGCTGTAGCAGTCACTAACACTCAACTGTCATTCAGATACTCAGCTGTAGCAGTCACTAACACTCAACTGTCACTCAGACACTCAGCTGTATTTGTCACTAACACTCAACTGTCTCTCAGACACTCAGCTGTAGCAGTCACTAACACTCAACTGTCACTCAGACACTCAGCTGTATCTGTCACTAACACTCAACTGTCTCTCAAACACTCAGCTGTAGCAGTCACTAACACTCAACTGTCACTCAGACACTCAGCTGTATTTGTCACTAACACTCAACTGTCTCTCAGACACTCAGCTGTAGCAGTCACTAACACTCAACTGTCACTCAGACACTCAGCTGTATCTGTCACTAACACTCAACTGTCTCTCAAACACTCAGCTGTAGCAGTCACTAACACTCAACTGTCTCTCAGACACTCAGCTGTAGCAGTCACTAACACTCAACTGTCTCTCAGACACTCAGCTGTAGCAGTCACTAACACTCAACTGTCTCTCAAACACTCAGCTGTAGCAGTCACTAACACTCAACTGTCTCTCAGACACTCAGCTGTAGCAGTCACTAACACTCAACTGTCTCTCAGACACTCAGCTGTAGCAGTCACTAACACTCATATGTCTCTCAGACACTCAGCTGTAGCAGTCACTAACACTCAACTGTCTCTCAAACACTCAGCTGTAGCAGTCACTAACACTCAACTGTCTCTCAGACACTCAGCTGTAGCAGTCACTAACACTCATATGTCTCTCAGACACTCAGCTGTAGCAGTCACTAACACTCAACTGTCTCTCAGACACTCAGCTGTAGCAGTCACTAACACTCAACTGTCTCTCAAACACTCAGCTGTAGCAGTCACTAACACTCAGCTGACTCTCAGACACTCAGCTGTAGCAGTCACTAACACTCATATGTCTCTGAGACACTCATGTATTACTTTGACAACCAATTCTTAGATAGCAGGAGCTGAACATGTGACACAATGAGCAGCAAAGAGCTTGATAAGAAATGTTTTTAACCTGTGAGCTAATGAAACCAACAGTGAGCAATAATAATAGACATGCTTGTGTTGGGAAACTCTGAGATTGGAGGTGAGCATGAATTATACAGGTACATGTACAGCACTCAGAGGAAGTATAAACAAGAAGAGAAAACTTTAGGCAGACAAACCAGGATTTGGAACCCATGCTCTACAACACGGTGCATTGCCATGGGTAAAATATATCCATGTATGTCATTTATATTAATGTAAACCATCATTATCATGATATATTAATGTAAACCATTATCATGATATATTAATGTAAACCATCATTATCATGATATATTAATGTAAACCATCATTATCATGATATATTAATGTAAACCATCATGATATATTAATGTAAACCATCATCATGATATATTAATGTAAACCATCATTATCATGATATATTAATGTAAACCATCATTATTATGATATATTAATGTAAACCATTATCATGATATATTAATGTAAACCATCATTATCATGATATATTAATGTAAACCATCATTATCATGATATATTAATGTAAACCATCATCATGATATATTAATGTAAACCATCATTATCATGATATATTAATGTAAACCATCATTATCATGATGTATTAATGTAAACCATCATCATCATGATGTACTATTTGTCTTGGGCTGAAAGATAGTGGAAAACTATAGTTCGCTTCAGATTTTTTGCCTCACTTCAAAAAACCACAGCTCAGCAACCATTTGTGCTACAGTGCTGATATTTTGCATGTAACCTACTGAATCTCATAACGTAATAGAAAAAATAAATTCATTGCAAACAAACTGCTGGTTTTTCTTGTGCGCTTGCTTACCAGGAGGATAAAAGTATGATTAAACTTGGGCACATTTGAATCAAAATTTAAGAGTATTTACCCCTTCCATATCACTTCAAGAATGATTTAAACATCTTCATTTGGGAATTTCCTTTATATGTTGGTGGGTAAAGGCACCGGTTTACACTATTGAATTGCAAATGTCAGATTTTTGTCAATATTTGCACATATGTGTAGCAAATTTCTCTTATATTCGGTGCGCAATTCTGGTTTTGCACTTACTGGATTAAAATTGTCAACTTTTTGTATCACGTCATTAGTATAAAGTCACCAAAAATACAAAATCAAATTATTTACATAGGCGTGTTTTGTGAGTTGTGCCCTTAACAATGAGTTTAAAGTTGAAATTTGTTACTGAACAAAATATTACAAAGAAATTATATTTATATTTTTGTAGAGAGGCAAAACGAGGGAGTCTATATCACAGCATATCAAATCCTGAAAAGAGAACGATGCACGTGTTAGGTTTAAGTAAACGGTCGTTTCATAGATCAGTGAAAAATGTTCAATGTGAATGTTCAAGGAAAGAAAGAAGTCGAGGAAGAAAACATTTGTTAGACAGTTTTGACAGAGAACTTGTCCGCAGAGAGATTTGTAAAATGTTTGACTAAGGGGAAGAAGTTACCATAAGGAAACTTAAGATTTGGCTTAAAAAGAACACCAGTATTGATGTATCAAAAACTACACTATGGAGAAGTGTGCGGAGTTTAGGCTTCACTTTTAGAAAATATTCTTGTGGAAGAAACATCATTTGCGAGAAACCTCATTTAGTAGCTGCAAGAAGCAAATATTTACGTGAAGTTAGACAAATGCGTAATGAAGATTATGACATTGTGTACTTGGACGAAACATGGATTAATGCCCACCACACAAATGAAAAAGAATGGCAGTCATTAGATGGGACTATTAAAAGGTATGTACCTAGCAGCAAAGGAAAGCGCCTTATAGTGGCACATGCTGGGAGCAAAAATAATGGCCTGGTGGAGAATGCTGAACTTGTTTTTATTGCAAAGTCAACTGATAACCAGGATTATCATTCAGAGATGAACAGTCATATGTTCAGAGATTGGATTAAAGACACTCTTTTGCCTTTATTAGATCGACCATCTTGTTTGATCATGGATAATGCATCTTACCATAACAAAGTGGCACAAGAAGATAAAGTTCCAACATCATCAAGCACTAAAGCTGAAATAAAGACATGGCTGACAAGGAAACAAATACCATTTAACGATATGTATCTCAAGCCTGAATTACTTTCACTTGTAAAACAGATACAACGGCCAAAGATATTTCAAATAGATAAATTAATTGAAGAACATGGTCATAGATGTTTGAGGCTGCCTCCATATCACTCACACCTAAATCCTATTGAATTAGTTTGGGCAAAGATCAAAGGGCAAGTAGCATCCGAAAATAAAACTTTCAAATTATCTGATGTTAAAGAGCTTACCAATGTTGCTATTTCAAACATAGACAAAGATTATTGGGCTAGTTGTGAAGACCATGTTATGGTTGAGGAAGATAAGTATTGGAGAAACGATGGTCTGTGGGTTATTCAACCAAAAATGGTAATACGTCTATTAGATTCGGCAGATTCTGAATAAAACTCATTTGTTTGAACTTACTGAAGTGACTTTGTTGGAGTTGGAAACTCTGGATACGGACCACTTCAGGAACTGTTTTTTTAGTGAGTTGACGATGTATTCTGTGTTCTTAAAATAAATAATTTCTATTCGGTGAATGTTCGGCCTATTTTGATTTGATTCAATATTAGTTGTATAATTAAAAGAGCCCAATCCAAATGGGTAGCATGTTGTGAAAAAGTGCAATTGTGGCGGTTTATTCCCCTATACACCTTCAGGCATGACAGGAACACTTACTTACTTACTCTCTTATTATAAAGTAATAATGTCCCTTATATAAAAATAAAAGTTACGCCTTTTCCTCTAAAAAGTGTAAAAGATCTTCATTTACCGTACATTCTGTTTTTTGTGTCAAAATAAATACAAATATGAAGGAGATCAAAGGAAGTTGCCGCTTTGAGGAAACGGTAACACATACGATAATTTAAATGATAAATTCGTTACGTCATTGAAAATCTAAGGTCGCATGCAAAAAATCATGGTATTCTATCAGACGGTTTTCGAGATATTACTGGAATTAGGGAGGCAAACAATCTGAAACAAACTATAGAAAAGATTTGCTTACAGATCTGAATAGAAACTGAATTTGTTGTACTTAACTCTTTCCGTACGGAAGCTTTTTATCGGTGCAATGGAAGAGATTTCAGAGACAAAATGTTTCATGGTTTTAAGAATCAATCTACATATTTATATTTATCTAACATATAACATAGAATAATAATTAAGATAATAACTAAGAATAATAAAGAACATGTACTGGCAACAAACAGCGGCCATAAGAACTGGAAACTAATTGGGAATGTTTCAACAAATAAAACAGGCTGTTAGTCAAGGTTGTGTGCTGTCACCAGATTTATTTAATATTTATAGTGAGATTATTTTAAGATCCTTAAGGGGCATGCCTGGAATAACAATTGGAGGTCATAATATAAATAATCTAAGGTATGCTGATGATACAGTATTAATCGCTAAGAGTGAAAATGAGTTACAAGAAATGTTGGACATTATAGTGAAAGAAAGCAAAAATAAAGGACTCAGCCTTAATAGCAAAAAGACAGAAGTAATGGTAACAACAAAGAAAAAGACATCACCTCAGTGCAAAATAAAGACAAGTGGAGCAATATTAAAACAGGGAAATGAATTTAAATATTTGGGAACTTTGTTAACCTCAGACGGAAGATGTACAAAAGAGGTGAGATGCAGAATGACTCAGGCAAAAGCAGCTTTCCAGAAAATGAGGAAGATACTATGCAATCCATTTTTGACAATAGAAACAAGAAAAAGAGTTCTTAAATGTTACGTAGAGCCAGTCTTAACATATGGATGTGAATCATGGACAATAGGACAACAGACAAGAAAATCACTGGAGTCTGTAGAAATGTGGTTTTACAGAAGAATGTTGAGAATACCATGGACAGCTAAGACGAGTAATGAAAACATTCTGAAAGAGGTCAAAGCAAGAAGAGAGCTAATTTCCAATATTAGGAAGAAACAACCATCATTTTTTGGCCATGTAATGAGAAGAGAACAACTGGAATATATTTTAACAACTGGAAAAATTGTGGGACGAAGAGACAGAGGAAAGCAAAGAGAAATAATACCAGACAGCTTAAGAGAATGGCTTGGCACAAGGTCAACAACAGAAATGGTAAAGAACTGTCGAGATCGAAAGTTGTGGAGAGACATGATCACCTACGCCAGTAGGCCCAGTACTTGATGATGAACATATAACATATTATATATGAATTTTTAGATAATTGAACAAAGTATTAGATTTCACCAATATCAAGATGATACAAGACATATAAAAAGAATATGGTTTTATGGCGTTCACACTAATCAAATTGAGTGTGGCGAAATGTACGTTGCCGAAATCGGCATGGTGCACAGTGCAGCAAAACGTACGGAAAGAGTTAACTAACATTTGTTTGTCCAGTTAGAGTGTTTTTTCTTCTTGCTGTTTTCTTTTCAGGAAGTTTTATCTCGTCCAGAGTTCTGCCATGATTGTGTGGAGTTTTGTTCCACTCTACCTGCAGATGTCCTTATAATGATGACCTTGTTTAGAGAACCATCTGGTTTGCCCCGCCGGGGTGTGGCTGTGTTTTCCTTAAACAGAATCTACAGAGAACAGGTAGGGTTGGTCTTTACTGTATAACTTGTGAATAATGTAACCAAATAATGTAGGTTTTATTGTGAGTGTGTAATGCTAGAAATAATGTAACCAACTAATGTAGGTTTTATTGTGAGTGTGTAATGCTAGAAATAATGTAACCAACTAATGTAGGTTTTATTGTGAGTGTGTAATGCTAGAAATAATGTAACCAAATAATGTAGGTTTTATTGTGAGTGTGTAATCCCAGAAATAATGTAACCAACTAATGTAGGTTTTATTGTGAGTGTGTAATGCTAGAAATAATGTAACCAACTAGTGTAGGTTTTATTGTGAGTGTGTAATGCTAGAAATAATGTAACCAAATAATGTAGGTTTTATTGTGAGTGTGTAATCCCAGAAATAATGTAACCAAATAATGTAGGTTTTATTGTGAGTGTGTAATCCCAGAAATAATGTAGGTTTTATTGTGAGTGTGTAATCCCAGAAATAATGTAGGTTTTATTGGGAGTGTGTAATCCCAGAAATAATGTAGGTTTTATTGTGAGTGTGTAATCCCAGAAATAATGTAGGTTTTATTGTGAGTGTGTAATCCCAGAAATAATGTAACCAAATAATGTAGGTTTTATTGTGAGTGTGTAATGCTAGAAATAATGTAACCAAATAATGTAGGTTTTATTGTGAGTGTGTAATCCCAGAAATAATGTAGGTTTTATTGTCAGCGTGTAATCCCAGAAATAATGTAACCAAATAATGTAGGTTTTATTGTGAGTGTGTAATGCTAGAAATAATGTAACCAAATAATTTAGGTTTTATTGTGAGCATGTAATCCCAGAAATAATGTAACCAAATAATTTAGGTTTTTATTGTGAGTGTGTAATCCCAGAAATAATGTAACCAAATAATTTAGGTTTTATTGTGAGTGTGTAATATGTAAATAATGTAATCTCTCTTTCTCTCTCTCTCTCTGCGATCAAGACGTAATCAGAGTAGGATTCCAGACTCTCTCTCATGAAGTCAGCTGTCTGTTTAAGCGAATTGATTGCCCCATATAGTTTTTCTTTCAGGGAGGTGGGCGTGGACCACATTGCTCTTCTTAGGTCTGTGTACTGGGGGCAATCCTGTAGAACATGTTTTGCAGTCAAATTGTCCAGTTTACAGTGGCATAGGCTGGTTGTACCTATTTTGAATTTGGTGAACGTGTGATTTCTCATTCTATTGTGGTCAGTGCGTAGGCGAAGTATGTGACTTGATCCCTCCTTTATAGTTGGTGGTATCTGTCACTCTCGTTATACTTTGGGTGTTATCGTTTCCATTTTTCATGGCACTGACCCTTGAGGATGGATTTGGCTTCATTATAACTGAGCGGATGGTTCTCTTGTAAACTCCCTCCCTCTTTAGCTAATTTGTCTGCACGTTCGTTCCCGTGTATATTACAGTGTGATGGTATCCACTGAATGACTACTCTCTGGAAGTTATTGCATAGTTGGTCCAGGGTTGTTCTCAAGTCATCTAGTTCATTGTTCTTGGGGCTTTTTAGAGCTGATAGTACTGACAGTGCATCAGTCAGAATCACCAATTTATTGTGCATGTTATTTTTGTGTTGAGTAGCCAGTGTTGCAGTATCTCTGATGGCCTCAGTTTCTGCTTTAAAGCTGTTTGAGAATTTTCCAGTAGCTATTGACTTGGTGATCTCGTCCTGGTTATTCAGTGCCAAGAACACACCATCCCCTCCATTTCTGGTGGCATTTGTAGCAGAGGCATCCGTGTATATGTGGGACCAAGAGTCCTGTGAGTAGGTATCGTGTATGTGTTTTTCTGCTATTTATTTTCTTTCTGTGTGATTGGGTGCCTTTTTTCATAATTCCTGTTATATTTTCCCTTAAGTAATGTAATCAAGGAAAGTAGAGTGGATTTTTAAAGTGTAACTTGTAAATAGTGTGTCTTGATGGTTTAACATATAAATAATCAAACATAATTTGACATATATCTCCTTCTATTATCATTGGTCAGAGACTAACAAAACACTATGACTTATATATATATATAGGACTTATATCCTTTCTGTCTACCATGGGTTTTGAACACTGTAAGCCTGTTTTTGAGCCAGCAAAACAGTTAATTTCGTGGCAGTATTTATGTATGAGTGATTTTGTAGCACTTGGTGCTCATAATAAAAAGATCAAGTGAGGTGCAATATTTAATTTGTAACCACAGAAGTTTTACAATTTTAAAATACAGTTTCTTCTTCTAATCATTTGAATGTATAATAGAAGAAGTATTTGGGAAAGCACACATGAGCAAATCAGCTAAAGTATCAGTGACAAACTACTGTGAGGGAAACATGAAATCAAGATAAAGCTGCCAAATACAATTTTGTGTTATCTTTTGTTTTCCTTCTGTAAATAATGATAGTGTCTGCAGTTTTAAGCATTGACATTTATATTACAGCACTGACTACCTCACTTTCAAGATTTTATAATGCTCTTATAGCATGATATGCTGTGAGATTAATTTTACTTTAATTATAAACATTGAGCACTCCCTATGTCTCACTATGCTACTCTCATCAGCTTCTATTTTACAATAAAACTGTAAACTTTGTTGGAACAAAGACCCCATTTGGATTTAAATAATTGTGTTGTTATATTTGTTATACTGAACTCTTACAAGATCATGTTTGATTGCTTCTCCCATGATGAACAGAATCATTGTGCTAGACCTGTAATATGACTAAAATATTATTCTATATCTTGTTATTGTTTTCACAGATAACAGATGTGCTGCTGAGTTCAGTCGCACCCAATCTTGAGCTTCAGCAGATGACCTCGTTCAGCTACATGGAGCATGTTTCAGCATTTACCCAAAACAATGTGCAGGTTTTCAGGAAAGGTGTCCTCCCTCTTATCAGGGAATTCCTAGCTGGTGAGAACAGCACCCCAGATGAGAATTTGAATGCTTCAGATAACTTTCTGCAGGACTATTTTGATCCACTCCTGGACTCTGCTTCACCAGGGGACATGTCTGAGGAAGAAGCTCGGAGACACATCAATCTAGCCAAGACATATCAAAGTGATCAGTTTCGAACATCTCAGGACAGGTTTGATCTGGCTGCAGTTGGAATGGAGCCAGTGATTTCTCCCAGTTTGAGCAGTGACAGTGACTTTAGTAATGCTGACCAGAGAAGTGATGAGAGCAAAGACTTTGGCGGGAGTCAAGGAGATTATGTTCAAGATGTGAACAAAGCAGAGGATTATGATGGCTTTGAATTATCTGGTGCATTTGTTGATGTTAAAGCTCAAGGGGCTGCCTATGGTCTAAGTGGTGGTGGCGATGGGGAAAGTGTTGATGTTTTAGCTACAGATAATGTTCTGATGGGAGTTGGCTTAGAAGGTCAAGGATTTGATAGTTATGAATATGAAGGTCATGAATATGATGATCATGGATTAAAAAATCATGAACTTGAAGGTTTTGGGTTTGAGAGTCAAGATGAGAGTTTTCTTGCAGCAACTGACAGTACACCACACCCTCACATGACTAATGACTTTATAGATTTGCTCGATGGTGATCTTCTGTCTATGAGCAACAATGTGGATATCCTGAAAGAATCTGAGCATCTTATTACTGGTAGTAACGTTGATATCTTGTCTGATCTGGACTTACAGGTGACAGATTCAAGCAATGAGAGAGTGGCTGACCCTTTTAGAGTAGACAGTGACAGTGTTGCAGCAGAACTGCTTCCTGTGGATAATTATAACAATGGTTTTGAGGGAGATGATTTTCAAGACTACAGTGCATTTAGCATACTGTGTCCAGATATTGTTGACAGTCCCTTAGATTTTTCTTCAATGCCTACCTCAAACCAAACCTCCGGACAGGCTTCAAAAATGCCCAGTTACCCAGAAACACCACCCAACAGTTGCATAGAGCCCTCCAGTGCTGTCATGAACAAGGAGACACAACTGCCAAGCTTTAACAGCTCAGAAATGGTCAGAAGAATTCAGGAGAAGAAGGCTGCTCTTGTAGGCCATCATGGCCTACACAAAAAGAATGAGGGCTTTGATACAGAGAATGTGGAGGGATTGTTTGTTGCAGGTGAAAGTAGCAGTGGTGGAGGTGGTTCACTGGTCTCTCCTGCTGTACCACAGAATAGCTACATGGACCTTGTCGGAGGGTTTGATCGCCAGTCTTCTAGCCACCAGCTGCCAAAATTAATGAACTCCGACTTTATGGAACGAGTCAATGAGAAGCGGTCACAATTTGAGTGGTCTGTTGAGTCATTAGAAGGTTCAACAAGTGGTGTGGATGTTGGGCCAAACTCTGAGGAAGCTGTCCAGCAGTTGCCATTTGTAGTAGATGGTAGTACACAACACATCTCAATCAATGCTGGAGCTGATCATCAAGTGCCATATACTCCTCAGAACAGTTATGTGGAGGAACATCTTGACATGTATGCCAGGAGTAGCCTACCTAGTCTCAACAGTGCAGAGATTGTGGCTAAAATAAAGGCGAAGCAGTCAGCCATGTTTGGCAGTGGCAACTCTAGCAGAGTCAGCCGAAGTAGCCATGGAAGTGACGATAGTGGGGGATGTCGCAGTCCGGATGTGGTTGATAAAAGTCCTAGAGGTGTTAGCTTAGACAGTCCTCAGGCACCCTACACACCTCAAAATAGTTTCCGTGACAACCTTGGAGGCTTAGAATCCCAAAACCACCTTCCTGACCTTAATGAAGTCGCAGAAAGACTCACCACAGGAAATGCCTTGAAACATCAGTTTGGTAAACGGAGCACGAGCAACAGTGGAGGAGGTAGTCGTGATGAAGAAAACATCAACTTGAACATCAATCAGCAGAGCCAGCGTCGTGCTGGCAGAAACTCAAGTAGCCAGTCAGACAGTCAAAACACAATGTCTGATGTGGAGTCCTTGATGAGCATTAGCACAGATATTGCCATGTCCTCAGACAACATAGTGGCCTCTGTCTTAGCCAGTCAGATGAGGAGTGATATCGCAATGCTAAGTAGAAAGGACACCAATGATTCTGACGTGTTTCCTGCAATGAAAGCTGAAGAAAGCACTAACAGTAGTAAAGACAGAGATTTAGCTCTACCAAAAATTAGCCATTTTGATCTTGTAACTTTAGAACATGAAATGGGGGACAGTCAGGTCTCTGGAACAAATAAAGACAGGACAAGAGGAGACAACCCCAATGTTGTGACTGTTAATGGGTATGCAGGATCAAAAGAGTTGTTCTCTCCGCTGGACAGTAACAAGGTCCATAGTATTGAAGATCATGCACTGTATGAAGCTGCTGAAAGTATTGTTGCTCAAAGTGTGGCAGCTGCTGTTGAGAGCAGCAAGAAGAATATGGACACAGGTCTCAGGAAGGAGAGTAGGTTAAGGTGGAATGATGATGTGGAGCCAGTTATGAGTGATGACCACATAAATATAAGATTAAATATCCACAATGATGATGATGATGATGATGATACTGATGATGATACAACTGGAGACTTTTCTGAAAGTCTCCCTGACAATGGCTTGGACACTGTGGTTAGTCAGGATGAAAGTGGGGTCACTAATGAGACCTCACAAAATACTGGTGAACAAATGGCCACTGATTCTCTGATTTATCCACATTTGAACAACAGTCTACAGAACACTCAGCTTACTCAAGGGGAAGAATCCAATGATCACAGACAATTTACTTCACAGAACCACATATCACAAAATGAGTTGCCACTGTCATTAGAGCCACACCCTGAAACACCTGGTCTCTCCCCTCAGATTGATACAGCATCAGTTTCATTGGCTGAACAAAGCTTGGCAGACCTGGCTCTCAATGAGCTTGCCTTTGAGCTAGCCAATGAGCTGATCCAGAGGGTACTGGATGATTTTCCATTCAATCAAGATTTGGTTAACACTACTCACCCAGAAGATGGAGCAATGGGAGTAGAAGAAGAAAAAACATGTGTAGATGAATTTAATGCTGAAGTAAGTACTGTAAATATGACACAACAATTAGATCTAGATGATAAAGCTGCACTGGGAAATGAAGACATGAATTTGGTCAAGTTAAATGTATCTGGAAATAAAGAGAATTATGCCAGTTCTGAGGTAAGCCCATCAATTGAGGATAAGAGTGAGTTTCATTCAATAAGCAGTGCTGTTCCCAGATATATTGAGCATATTTTAAACAGCAGTACTTCCTCTATTGCTAATAAAGACTTTCAGTCTTCAAACGCAATGCAAGGATCCACCAAATATGCAGACTCATCTCTTGAATCAAATTCATTATCTTCCTCTTCAGAAAGAAAGAAATCCAGAGACTCAGATTTATCTATGACCATCATGGAGAATGAGATTATGACAGCATTCCCAGAGAGAAAGACATCTGCAGAATTCATAGCTCTTGAAGAGGAAGACATTATTCAATCTTTTCCAGGTCGGAAATTTTCTCGATCAGAAGATTATCCAAGCCGCAGATTTTCCAGAGAAGAAACTTCTTCTAGACGCTCATCCAGGCTGGAAGATCAAGACCTAGAGGTGACAATTCGTCAAGAGGACATTGAAACTGATTACCTTCCAAATATGGATCCACTTCAGGGAAACTTAGATATCATAGATGGATCGTTCAGCAAAATAACCGATGTTAACAGAGAAGTTGTGGAGGGTGAGAGCTTCAGGAAAATTAGTGGGAAGAATTTTTAAGTGGCAATGAGAGGGAAGATGATGGTGATGAGAAGAGGGCTGAATCTGAAGAAAGTAGAGAGAGAGAAGATGATGGTGATGAGAAGAGGGCTGAATGTGAAGAAAGTAAAGAGAGAGAAGATGATGGTGATGAGAAGAGGGCTGAATGTGAAGAAAGTAAAGAGAGGGAAGATGATGGTGATGAGAAGAGGGCTGAATCTGAAGAAAGTAGAGAGAGAGAAGATGATGGTGATGAGAAGAGGGCTGAATGTGAAGAAAGTAAAGAGAGAGAAGATGATGGTGATGAGAAGAGGGCTGAATGTGAAGAAAGTAAAGAGAGAGAAGATGATGGTGATGAGAAGAGGGCTGAATGTGAAGAAAGTAGAGAGAGAGAAGATGATCGTGATGAGAAGAGGGCTGAATGTGAAGAAAGTAGAGAGAGAGAAGATGATGGTGATGAGAAGAGGACTGAATCGGAAGAAAAAAAAGAGAGAGAAGATGGATATCTCAGTGAAAGTAATGGTGGCCTTACTGGATTGATTGACACTTCTGAATCCAGAGAATGCTCAGACATTACTGACGGTAACCCGTTAGAAGCAGTAAGGGAACAGCTGATCATGCAGACTGCAGATATTTGCAGTGAGCTTCAAACACAACCTGCCGATGAGCCACATTCAGTTATATCAGCTGTGCTGGAGGCCCAGGCTTTGAGCAATGCCAATCAGGCTGTGGGTGATTCACATGAGCTAGATCTGCAAGCTGAAGACATTTTCAAACAAACTAAAATGCAAGCTGGTGTTGTTTGTGATGAGCTCAGCCAGCAGGACATAGCCAGGTCACTTGCTGTGGATGATGTAAGAGTTCACCATGTAGAAGTTCTGAATACAGAAAACATGTTCATTATGTCAGAGATAGATACTACAGACAGCATCAGTCCATCAGAGTTGAAGCCTACAGAAAACATGTTCATTATGTCAGAGATAGATACTACAGACAGCATCAGTCCATCAGAGTTGAAGCCTACAGAAAACATGTTCATTATGTCAGAGATAGATACTACAGACAGCATCAGTCCATCAGAGTTGAAGCCTACAGAAAACATGTTCATTATGTCAGAGATAGATACTACAGACAGCATCAGTCCATCAGAGTTGAAGCCTACAGAAAACACTAAAGAATCTGATTTTGATGCTTCAAGCTTTTCTAATGAACCAGATATTTGGACCAAAGACAATTCAAGCAAGTTAGAAGGCCAGACTATTGATAGTTCTTTTGAGACACATATTGGGGCCAAAGACAATTCAAGCATATTAGAAGAACAGACTATTGATAGTTCTGTTGAGACACATATTGAGGCCAAAGACAATTTAAACAGGTCAGAAACACCGATGACAGAAGATTCAACAGATCTTAACAGTCATTTGTTTGATGATAGAATCACTGAGAATGAAGACAATATAGTAGAAGTTAATGTGCCAAAACAAAAAAAGAAAATCCGTGTGAGTTTCTCAGAAGACTTTGATGAGGAAATAGGAGATTTCAACATCACATCCAGCTCCAGATCTCCCTTGAAATCACCACCACCTCTTCCATCAAAGGAAGATTCAGGATCATCTGCATCGTCACTTGAAAATATTAGTTCTACAGTAGCAGATGAAGATGAACTCCCACCATTAGCAACAGCATCCACACCATGGACACTTTATCAGCAGCAGCAGCAGAACAAAAAGGAGATCTACCATACCTCTGCTGGACGCATCAGCCTGTCTCTAGGAGAGGAAAGTGATTTCAATAGCCTAGCAGCTGATGCTTTAACTTCACCTCAACTAGAATCCTTCACTGACCAGATAATAGGAAAAGCCAGAGCTCAGGTAGAGGAAATTATTGAATCTGCAAAATGGGCAATCTCAGAAGCTGATGATCAGCTTGTAGTTAAGGATACTTCATCCTACACTGCTTCACACACCCAATCTTCCAATGCTCCAATATTAGATTCTCCAGAAGTCCCTCAACCAACAAATGCTTTTGGAGTAACATCTGAGCATGTATCTAACAATGCATTTGGAGTAACATCTGAGCATGTATCTAACAATGCATTTGGAGTAACATCTGAGCATGTATCTAACAATGCATTTGGAGTAACATCTGAGCATGTATCTAACAATGCTTTTGACCCAATTGTTAGCACCTTTGACTCACTGAATTTTGACCCAAGTGCTAACTCTAATCTTATGAATGAGACCAGTGTGGATTACGTTGCTGATTGCCATAACCAAAATAACCATTGTGCACCAGTCACTGCTGAATTATCTGCTGTTAACTCTCATCAACTAACATTTAGTCAGCAGTCAGATACAACACCCCTCAGCCATTTTGATTCTTTGACCTCTGACCCCTTCACCTCCCTACCCACGCATGTTCGGAATCTATCTAGTGCTTCAGCTGGCTCTGTTCAGGTTTGTTCAGTCTTCCTGTATGTCTGCATGTTTAACTCTTGTATTATGTTCTAGTATTATTTCACAAGTGTTGGAACCCAATCTTGAAGAGAGACCTGTTTTGTGTTGCTATTGAAGACATTGTCACACTTAAATTAATTTTACCACACATGCGTTCAGGCTGTTAAACTTTATATTCATTTTGCTACACGTACATACAAATAATCACATTTATATTCATTTTACTACACATACATGGAAATAATCACACTGATATACATTTCATCACATATACATAGAAATAATCGCACTAATATACAGTTTACTACACATGCATATAAATAATTACACTGATATACATTTTACTACACATACATATAGTAATAACACTGATATACATTACACCACATATACATAGAAATAATCACACTGATATACGTTTTACTACACATACATATAGATAATAACACTGATATACATTTCACCACATATACCTAGAAATAATCACACTAATATACATTTCACCACATTTACATTAAATTGTCACATTTATGTTCATGCTTCTGCACAATCATCATACTATCAACATGTTACCACACTTGAATCATACCTTCCATATATTTTTTAGGCGAATCTGTACATCAGACCGAAAAAACCCATATAGATGGAGAAAAAAACATACATGTCAATTTTAAGAGTTAATTTATAATAATAATGAATATTATTAATAATAACATTACTAATGAATAGTTTCCTCAAAGTTCTGACTAGACCTGGACATGTTGATCATCAGATTTCTTTTAAATTTTGCAGTTACGTTGTTAAATTAATGCTAATTTTTTTTTTAATCCACCTTTTTTAAACATCCAATTAATTAATTATTAAACATAAAAAAATGCAGAGCTAATGACAGAAGAAGCAAGCAGTTTCATTAACTATTAACCCTAGGTTGCGTTACCTATCTGTGACTCACATTTTTGCGAGACAGTGGTAAAAATTACTACCACCTAAATGTTACATTTTGAGTTTGGAAAATACAATTTTCTGTGAACTTTTGCTACACAGCTGTGTGTTTACCCAAACAGAAACATGGGAATCAGATGCTGTCATCATTTCCTTGTTTAGTTTAGATTTTATGGGCTGAAATTCAGCTCCATTGTGCTGTGGCTACCAGAGGTGTTACATTGTCTATTGACACAGCAGCCGTAAGGCCATCAATCCAGCCATATGTTCGGCATCCTCTTAGTGTTGTTCGCTGGCTATCCCACGTTAAACAAAGGTTTGTTTGATGTCTCTGCCAACTGTATAGGAGATTTCCCCCATCATAAGAAAAAAAAAAGAGAAAAAACAGATTTCTTGAAAATTAACATAATTAATAAAAAAAAAACTAGCCTGTTTTGTACGAGACCCTCGTACTTTTTATGGTGCACACATTTGTGTCTGATCCAACATCAAAGGAAACAAATGCAACACTCAGGGGTCACTGGATTAGGAAGGTATAGAGAGGGGTGGGGGAGAAATGTTTGCATGTGGCAAACTGTCAAATTTCACGAATTTGTTTTTTGAATGTGACACATTTTTTTTACAATGGTAGCATAATCTAGGGCTGACACCTTGCTTTCTTAACGGAGACACTCCATTTCCTTAAATGTATCATTGTTATTTCAATGTGAATTAACTCTAGATTACAATACCTATCTGTAACTCTCCCAGTTATGATACCATAGTAACAATTACTACCACTTAAATGTAACATTAGGTGTTTTAAAAATAGTAATTTATCTAAACTTCTGATGCACAGCTGTGTGTTCACACTAGGCAAAACATGGGGACTCGAAATTCCTGTCTCAGGTTGATTTATGACCTGAGTTTCACCTCATGGACCAGACGTGTTACAATGTCTGTTGGTACAGTCGCCTTAAGTCTGTCAGTATGTTCGACTACCTCATAGCATTATTTGCTGTGTTTCGTGAGTCATAAAGGGTTGTTTGAATGTTTGCCGTGGACCAAGGAAAGGAAAAATAGGAGAAATAGACTCAAGATGCAACAAAGCTTGTCAAATAGTTGGACAGCTATCCCACTATAGTGCAACAAGGAAATAACTCTAGAGGCAAAATAGGCACTCTACAATACAATCTTCTTCCCAACATTGTGCTACCAATGCCAGTCTTGGACGCCTTGGTGCAAGAACAATAAGAAAAATAACCACTACTGAGATGAAATGTGTTAGACGAATGACAGGAAACAGTCTGAGAGATAAGATCAGAAATGAAGAACTGAGAAAAAAGCTAGGAATAGCCCCCGCCATAGAATATATAAGGAAACAACAGATAAAATGGTTTGGCCCAGTGACAAGACAGAAAGATCAAAACACAACACGAGCCTTCAATAAATGCGCGAGTGTGCATCTCATATATATATATATGTGGTTATGCATCATTTGTATGTGTGCGTGCATGCACACACACAGATAAAGATAAGATAATCATATTGTTAGGTAAAAACAAAAGTTTACAAGCAGGCAAGTCATTTATTAGTAAAATAGTGAGAACATCGAAGAATTAACCCACTGTGCTCCTAAACTCCTTCAGCTCTGATCTTTAAAACTGTCCTTGAACTGTCAAACCAAAACTAAAAAATCTGTTGACTCCAATTAATTTCTGTTTAAAAGTTATAACTCAAAACTGCATGCTTGAAGACTAATTTAATACCCGTTTGATAACTCCAATCAAATTTGCTTTTGTTGATTTTTCTTCTGGTACTGCCCACACTCATGGATAAAACCTGATGGTGATCAGTCTTATTTGTCAGTCTCATCTACACCTTCAGATAGCCCCTCCCAGTAATTTTATAGCCTTGTTCCAGCATCTAGCAGTTTGTCAAAAGCAGTCAATCAACCGATTTTTATTTGTCTTCAGATTCATTAAGATTAAATAGTGACTGGCACCAACAAAGGGTGAAATTGTTGGTGAAATTTCTTTACACTTTCATGCACTTGATACTCCGGCCAACTGGAGAGATTACAAGGGGAATTTCACACATAAGACCAGTAATTCTGTGCTGGCAGCTGAAACCCACATTTATACTTCATGAGAATGGCTATTCTGGTTGAATATGCTGACAGATTTTCCTTGTGAAGTCTCCGTAAGAGCCGCTGGAGTGTCTAGTCTAGTCAAAAGACTATCACCTATTATCACCTGTTACATTTAATGAAGTCTAGTCTAGTAGAAAGTATTATCACTTAAAGTGTGTGAATGGCTAAATTAATTTCCTAGCCAGTTAGGTTAAAGTGTGTGAATGACTAAATTAATTTCCTAGTCTCTTAGGTTAAAGTGTGTGAATGACTAAATTAAGTCCCTAGTCTCTTAGGTTAAAGTGTGTGAATGACTAAATTAATTTCCTAGCCAGTTAGGTTAAAGTGTGTGAATGACTAAATTAATTTCCTAGCCAGTTAGGTTAAAGTGTGTGAATGGCTAAATTAATTTCCTAGCCAGTTAGGTTAAATTGTGTGAATGGCTAAATTAAT
Source organism: Megaustenia siamemsis (assembly GCA_032433765.1). NCBI lineage: Eukaryota > Metazoa > Mollusca > Gastropoda > Stylommatophora > Ariophantidae > Megaustenia > Megaustenia siamemsis. The sequence continues at coordinate 16,573,197 of JAVIAB010000099.1, read as the reverse complement.
TCCCTAGTCTCTTAGGTTAAAGTGTGTGAATGACTAAATTAATTTCCTAGCCAGTTAGGTTAAGTGTGTGAATGACTAAATTAATTTCCTAGCCAGTTAGGTTAAAGTGTGTGAATGGCTAAATTAATTTCCTAGCCAGTTAGGTTAAAGTGTGTGAATGACTAAATTAAGTCCCTAGTCTCTTAGGTTAAAGTGTGTGAATGACTAAATTAATTCCCTAGTCTCTTAGGTTAAAGTGTGTGAATGACTAAATTAATTTCCTAGCCAGTTAGGTTAAAGTGTGTGAATGGCTAAATTAATTTCCTAGCCAGTTAGGTTAAAGTGTGTGAATGACTAAATTAAGTCCCTAGTCTCTTAGGTTAAAGTGTGTGAATGACTAGATTAATTCCCTAGTCTCTTAGGTTAAAGTGTGTGAGTGACTAAATTAATTTCCTAGCCAGTTAGGTTAAAGTGTGTGAATGACTAAATTAATTTCCTAGCCAGTTAGGTTAAAGTGTGTGAATGGCTAAATTAATTTTCTAGCCAGTTAGGTTAAGTGTGTGAATGGCTAAATTAATTTCCTAGCCAGTTGGGTTAAAGTGTGTGAATGACTAAATTAATTTATTAGCCAGTTAGGTTAAAGTGTATGAATGACTAAATTAATTTCCTAGCCAGTTAGGTTAAAGTGTGTAAATGGCTACATTAATTCCCTAGTCTCTTAGGTTAAATTTTGTGAATGACTAAATTAATTTCCTAGTCTCTTAGGTTAAAGTGTGTGAATGGCTAAATTAATTTCCTAGCCAGTTGGGTTAAAGTGTGTGAATGATTAAATTAATTTATTAGCCAGTTAGGTTAAAGTGTATGAATGACTAAATTAATTTCCTAGCCAGTTAGGTTAAAGTGTGTAAATGGCTACATTAATTCCCTAGTCTCTTAGGTTAAAGTTTGTGAAAGACTAAATTAATTTCCTAGTCTCTTAGGTTAAAGTGTGTGAATGACTAAATTAAGTCCCTAGTCTCATAGGTTAAAGTGTGTGAATGGCTACATTAATTCCCTAGTCTCTTAGGTTAAAGTGTGTGAATGACTAAATTAAGTCCCTAGTCTCTTAGGTTAAAGTGTGTGAATGACTACATTAATTTCCTAGCCAGTTAGGTTAAAGTGTGTGAATGACTAAATTAATTCCCTAGTTTCTTAGGTTAAGGTGTGTGAATGACTAAATTAATTCCCTAGTCTCTTAGGTTAAAGTGTGTGAATGACTAAATTATTTCCCGTCTCTTAGGTTAAAGTGTGTGAATGACTAAATTAATTCCCTAGTCTCTTAGGTTAAAGTGTGTGAATGACAAAATTAATGCCTTAGTCTCTTAGGTTAAAGTGTGTGAATGACTAAATTAATTCCTTAGTCTCTTAGGTTAAAGACATATAAAAAGAACACTGAGGCAAGAAGTGACAACAGCAGGAATCAGAGTAGGACACATGATGAGATACAATGTGGGTCCATTGCAGGGTCTGACATTTGATAGCAATGATCATCGGATATTGAGAGTTTAGAATTTCTGCTCTAAATGCTGTCTTCAGCTTGAAAGAACAATAGATTGATAAGATAAGATATTATAGAATAAGATTAGATAAGATCTAGATTAGATTAGATTAGATTAGAATAGACAGACATAAGATAAGAATATAAGATAAGATGATAAGATGGAAAGGTAAGATAAGATAGAAAGATAAGATAAGATAGAGAAGATATGATAAGATAGAAATATAAGATAGATAGATAGAATAGATAGTCTAGTTGAGCATAATTGAGTGTTTGTCCAGTTGTGAAGTCATGGATCACTGTCTAATGGTTCATACAGCTCTATTATTTATTGTATGATTGTCCCAGAATGCAAGTCCTCAACCATTTCATAGTTTGTATTCATACCCCAGCTTGGCATCATGTGTAAATGTAAAAACAGATGAGATGCATCATTCTTTTTCTTCAGCATTCACTTTCCTCTGACCAGATGGAGACACACTGAGATGAGCTGCCCCCTAGTGCCTCATTTGAAGCAGAGATTAAAATGTCCTGACATAATCTAGACACCAAATAACCATTTGAAGCAGAGATTAAAATGTCCTGACATAATCTAGACACCAAAGTCCCATATATCTCTCTACAAGAAAGAACTTTACTAGAATTGTTTTTATTTGATATTTAAAATATGAAGTGTTGTGAGGAGGTGCAACTTCTTGTTCTAGACCAAATGTTTTCCATGGCTGTTGACAGCACGAGCTGAGCTGCTGCATACTTTCTGTGGCACTGTCTGCCAATCTTTTAGTTTTCAGTGTGCTTGAAGACAAATTATTGACTTTTGTATGTGTGTATTGACTTAACCTTGAGATGGCTGCTTATTTATATTTGTCTTGGTGCTTCATGCAGATCCAGCAACTTTCTCATGTCATCATTTATTGTTTCTCCTGGTGATTTAATGGTTTCTCTAAGTCATCTCACCTCACAGGTAATATATTCTGTTAGACTAGATGGAAGATAAAACTAAATGGAGAGTTAGACTATATGAAAGGATAGACTAGATTGGGGGCTTAGACCAAATGGAGTATTAGATTAGAAGGTTAAGTTAAATGGAGATTTATTCTATAGTCCGTTTCATAACTCGTGCCCAACTTTTAAAATCGATATCTTTTTAACCGCTTTTTGTAAGTTGTTCAAAATTGGCATGTAAAGTTATAATGATTAGAACCCAACAGGGAATTAATTTCATTTAAAAAAAACATTTGGTTATTATTGTTGCTTATTTGATTTATATAAATTTATAACGACCCTTTGATGTAGTCAAAACTTAATGTTTACAGTATTTTAAGTTAAAAATAGCGAGTGAAAATCCATACACGGTCAAACTGACGTGTTTGCACGCTTTCAACGTGGGTTTTCTGACACAATTAGACACTTGTAAAAAAACACGCGACATTGTGTGTTCCATTTCCGTTCATTCAGCGGCGGAGACGTGGAACGATAACATTTATCATGAGTCTTAAAATGAAATTCTGCAGTTTACAAAACATCGCAATAAAAATGTATGACTATTTTTGCAAAGAGGCTAAACGAGGAAGATTATTTCATTCTTTAGAAAACCCTGAGAATAGGACAAGACACATTTTGGATTTATCTAAACGGTCATTTAATCGCTGGATTCAAGCACGTGGCCGTCAATGTTCAAAATATACAAAATCACAAGGAAGAGCAAAAATGTTGGATAATTTTGACAGTGAATTTATTAGAAGTGAAATTCACAAAATGTTGGGTATGAATGAAACTGTTACAATAAGAAAATTAAAAGTATCGCTGAAAAAGAACAACAGTATTGAAATATCAAAGTCTACATTATGGAGGAATGTGAGAGCTGCAGGCTTTACATTCAGAAAGTATTCCAATGGACGAAACATCATCTGTGAGAAGCCACATATAGTAGTCATGAGAAGCAAGTACTTACGTGAAGTAAAAGAGGTGCACAAGCAAGGTTATGATATTGTGTACTTGGATGAAACATGGATCAATACTCACCACACTAACCAAAGGGAATGGCAGTCATCAGATGGAAAGATTAAGAGATTAATACCTAGCAGCAAAGGACAGCGCTTGATAATTGCTCATGCAGGTAGTCTAACATGGACTAATACAGAATGCAGAGCTCATTTTTCTTTCAAAATCCATAGACAATTGGGATTATCACTCTGAGATGAATGGTCACATATTTAGACATTGGATTGAAATTCTGCTCTCCCATCACTAGATCGACCATCTTGCCTAATAATGGACAATGCAGCGTACCACAACATTGTTGCACTTGAAGATAAAGTCCCGACGTCATCCAGTACAAAAGATGCTATTAAGATATGGCTCACAAAGGAGCACATACAATTTAATAACATGTACTTAAAACCTGAATTACTATCTCTAGTAAAGCAAAAACAGAGGACAAAGATTTTTCAAATAGATAAGATTATCCAAGAGCACGGTCATGTAAGTTTGAGGCTGCCACCTTACCATGCTCATTTAAATCCAATAGAACTAATCTGGGCAAAATTAAAAGGACAAGTGGCAGATGAAAATACAACATTCAAAATATGCGATGTAAAGACTCTAGCTAATCTCGCTTTATTAAATATAGACAAAGATTATTGGGCTAAATGTGAAGACCACGTCTTAAAACAGGAAGAGGAATATTGGAAAAATGATGGTTTGTGGAATGTTCAACCCCAAACAGTTATTAATCTTTTAGACTCGTCTGATTCAGAATAAAAGTATATAGCCCCCACAATGTTGGCCCCTATATTACCTTAAATTAGTTCAACAAACGGTCCTTTTCAGGACCACACAACTATGAAAATTGGACATACAGGTATACCTTGATATTATCGTCTGTCCTCGAACTGAGAAGACAATAATTCTCCTGGTGTTTTGTCTTATTAGGTTATTTCCCCATTACGGCCACGCCTTTACCTAGTGAAAATTAATCACAGACCAGCAACTACGGTAATTTCTATTCTTTAGGGGTTCACAATTTACAATTTTGACAAACATCAAAGAAATTCGCCGCTTTAAGAAAACTGCAGCTGCAAGATATTTGTTAAATATACATTTAAAGGGTCTTTTGCATTCTAATAACATTTGGAAAATTTTAACAGTTTTTAACAAATGGTTACTGAGTAATAGCGTTTTGAAGTTGGGCACATGATTTGAAACGAGCTATAGATGTAGGGTTAGACTATATAAGTAAGGTTAATCTAAATGGGAAATTATACTAGGTGGAAGGTTAGATTAGATGGAAGGAAAATCTAAATTAAAGGTTAGATTAGATGGAAGGTTGAACTAAATGGAGGGTTAGACTATATGGAAGGCTAGATTATATGGAAGGTAAAGTTAAATGGAGGCTTAGACTAGATGGAAGGTAGACCAAAATGAAGGGTTAAACTAGATGGAAGGTGAAGCTAAATGAAGGGTTTAGACTAGATGGAGTGTTAGGCAAGATGGAAAGTAAAGATGAATTTAGGGTTAGATTAGATTTAAGGTTAAGCTAAATGGGAGTCAGACTAGATGGAAGGTTAGACTAGATGGAAGGTTAAGCTAAATGAAGGGTTAGACAAGATAGAAGGTCAGGCTAGATGGAAGGTTAAGCTAGCTGAAGTGTTGAGCTAAATGGAGTGTTAGGCTAGATGGAAGGTTATGTTAAGTGGAGGGTTAGGCTAGATTGAAGATAAAACTAAATTGAGAGTTAGACTATATGGAAAGTTAGACGAGACAGATAGAGTATTAGACTAGAGGGAAGGTTAAGTTAAAAGGAGGCTTAATCTAGATAGAGGTAAAGGCATCAAGATGCACCAAGATGCGTAGAGATGCGAAGCTGCTGTAAAGCTGATGATAATGGCGATACTAAAAAAAAGGAAGAAAAAAAGTGGTATGGTGACAGCTTTACGTGGTAATGGACGAAACAAAAGTCGACGTTTTGGCCAAGGAGGCCTTCATCTGGACGAACAACAAACACAAAAATTATATATAACGATATATTAACAAATCTACATGGCGATAATATGCTAGATACTAAAGAGAGGAAAAATAAAAAAATGGTCACTTCCCTGTGTTCCTGAGCTTGGTCAGTCTCCAAATGGACTGGATAGATGCAGGACCGACTATAAATCTCTCTGACCAGGAAGTCAGGCAAGAAGACGGAAAGGAAGGGTTCTAAAAAATATGGGGAGGTGGGTACAGGATATAGTAAACTATGCACATCTAACTCTGTGTATGCACCCCGAACCGATGTGTAAACATAAGTATGTGTATGTAACAATGCATGCGTACAAGCATAAATCGGCACATATATTGCCGCAAAGCCCACAAAAGAAAAATCCAAAGGAGCCCAAATGTGCCAATACATGTGCATATATATCCACATATATCCACATATATAGGTTAAGTAGCGCATGGGGGTATGAAATATGTAGTAGGTGTCCTATGAGTATGAGAGTGATATGTTCATTCCTTGGGGGGGACAGCGAACCCAACTGGGCAATAAGGCGATTCTCAAGGGCGAACCTGCTGCGATTGCTAGAGTGACATGAGACAATGCTAGTGACTTGCATGTCGAGTTTACCACTATGTCCAGGGGAGTTGAAATGGGCAGACACCGGGCTGCCAGTATTTTGCTTAACATCACGAAGATGCTCACAAAATCTTTCACTCAAGCGTCGTCCACTTTCACCCACATACGTCATCTGGCAGTGCTTGCATATTATGGTGTAGATGATATTACGCAACACACAAGTGAACCCCTCCTTGATGTCGAATCGCTTATTAGGGAACAAGACCGAATCGGGGCAAAGCACATAGTCACAAGTTCTGCAAACTCGACGTCCACAAGGAACAGTACCAAGGTGTTTGTGGTTTGAGCGGGGGAGGCGGCTAGTGACAAGAATGTCTCTCAGACTCCTGTCACGTTTGAAGGCGACCAAAGGAGGACCACTGAAAAGTAGGCGGGTAATAGGATCTGAGTGGAGAATGGAGCGATACCGGTTAAGGATCCTCACCGCAGCAAGTTATGGGGGTGGTAGGTGAGGGTAAATATGGTCCTATCAGAGGAACGGTGGGTGGAAGGGGTGAGTGCCACCAAACGGGGAATATCGAGAGCTCTCTTAAAGGCAGATTGGAGAACTGAATCAGGATAGAGACGACACCTAAAGAAATCTAACATCAGGTGGGCCTGTTGGAGAAAATCGTGATCATCCTGGCAGATACGACTTCGTCGTAATAATTGAGAATATGGAATGGAATCTCTGCAGTGAGATGGATGAGACGAGGTGTAGAGAAGATAACAGTGGGCGTCCGTTGGTTTATAGAAGACAGAAGTGTGGAGGATGGAGGTACCAAGGGAGACGATCAGATCAAGAAAAGTGACGGACGAGGTAGAGATATAAGATGTAATCTTGATGGATTTGTGAAAGTTACCAATGTAGTCGATGAACCTGAAGATGTCATCTTCCGGCAAGTCAGTCAGTCCAAAGACATCATCAATGTACCAGAGGTATTTAAGGGGAAGTGGGCCACGGTATGAATTCAGTATTTGATGTTCAAAGTAACCCATGAATAGGCAAGCATAACTAGGACCCATCTTGGTTCCCATTGTTACCCCACTCACCTGGTCATAGAATTGGCCATTGAATTAGAAAGTATTAAGGTTGAGAACAAGTTCAGTGAGACGGAGGAGAGTAGAAGTGTCCACAGATGGGTGTTTTCTTTGGTCAAGAAAGAATTGAAGAGCTATAAGGCCATCAGCATGAGGGATAGAGGTATAGAGAGAGCATACGTCGAGGACGAAAAGTCGGTACGAGCGTTCAGGGGTAAGGGAAAGAGAAGAGAAGATAGTGAGAGCATGATTGGTGTCCTTGACGTAGGTGGGAAGGGATGTCAGTATGGGTTAGAAAATGCTGTCGAGATAGTCGGATATATGTTCTGTAGGACAACTACATGCTGAAACAATGGGGCGACCAGGGTTATTGAGCTTGTGTTTTAGGGAGCATGTAGAAGGAAGGTTTGCCTAGAGCACTGTCTGGGATGATGAGACGGGACGCGCTAGGAGGAAGGGATTTATCGTCGATAAGCTGTTTGATGGTTGAGCGAACCTTCTCATTGTTGCTAGTAGTGGAATCACCAGGGCAAGGTTTATAGAACGTGGTGTCAGATAATTGTTTGACGCCTTCTTGGATGTATAAGTCTTTACACCAGACTACCACAGCTCCTCCCTTATCAGCTGGTTTAATGACGATATCCTCCCGACTACAGAGATTGGAGAGGGCTCGAAATTCGCTTAATCTAGATATAGGGTTAGACTAAATGTAAGGTTAAGCTAAATGGAGGGTAAGACTATATGGAAGGTTAAACTATGTGGGCTTTGGATTAGATGGAGGGTTAGACTAAAAGGAAGGAAAAGCTAAATTAAAAGTTAAAGTAGATAGAATATTGGACTAGATGGAGGGTTAGACTACAAGGAAAGTTAAGCTAAATAGAGGCTTAGACTAGATGGAGGGTTAGACTAGATAGAAGGTAAACTAAATGTAGGGCTAAACTAGATAGAAGGTAAAGCTAAATGAAGGGCTAAACTAGATGGAAGGTAAAGCTAAATGGAGGGTTACACTAGATGGAAGGTTAAGCTAAATGGAGGGTTAGACTATATGGAAGGTTAAACTAAGTGGGCTTTAGATTAGATGGAGGGTTAGACTAAAAGGAAGGAAAAGCTAAATTAAAAGTTAAAGTAGATAGAATATTGGACTAGATGGAGGGTTAAACTACATGGAAGGTTAAGCTAAATGGAGGCTTAGACTAGATGGAGGGTTAAACTACATGGAAGGTTAAGTTAAATGGAGGCTTAGACTAGATGGAGGGTTAGACTAGACGGAGGCTTAGGCTAGATAGAGGGTTAGACTAGATGGAGGCTTATACTAGATGGAGGGTTAGACTAGATGGAGGCTTAGACTAGATGGAGGGTTAGACTAAATGGAGGCTTAGACTAGATGGAGGGTTAGACTAGATGGAGGCTTAGACTAGATGGAGGGTTAGACTAGATAGAGGCTTAGACTAGATGGAGGCTTAGACTAGATGGAGGGTTAGACTAAATGGAGGCTTAGACTAGATGGAGGGTTAGACTAAAAGGAAGGAAAAGCTAAATTAAAAGTTAAAGTAGATGGAATATTGGACTAGATGGAGGGTTTAAACTAGATGGAGGGTTAAACTACATGGAAGGTTAAGCTAAATGGAGGCTTAGACTAGATGGAGGGTTAGACTAGATGGAGGCTTAGACTAGATGGAGGGTTAGACTAGATAGAGGCTTAGACTAGATGGAGGCTTAGACTAGATGGAGGGTTAGACTAAATGGAGGCTTAGACTAAATGGAGGGTTAGACTAAAAGGAAGGAAAAGCTAAATTAAAAGTTAAAGTAGATGGAATATTGGACTAGATGGAGGGTTTAAACTAGATGGAGGGTTAAACTACATGGAAGGTTAAGCTAAATGGAGGCTTAGACTAGATGGAGGGTTAGACTAAAAGGAAGAAAAAGCTAAATTAAAAGTTAAAGTAGATGGAATATTGGACTAGATGGAGGGTTAAACTACATGGAAGGTTAAGCTAAATGGAGGCTTAGACTAGACAGAAGGTAAAGCTAAATGTAGGGCTAAACTAGATAGAAGGTAGAGCTAAATGAAGGGCTAAACTAGATGGAAGGTAAAGCTAAATGGAGCGTTACACTAGATGGAAGGTTAAGCCAAATGAATCATTAGACTAGATGGAGGGTTAGTCAAAATGGAAGGTAAAGCTGAATTTAGGCTTAGACTAGATGGAAGATTAAGCTAAATGGAGGATTATACTAGGTGGAGGGTTAGTCTATATAGAAGGTTAGAGATAAGACCAACATTATGAGAATTAATGCAGTTGGCAATAACCAAATAAAACTAGGAGAAATACCTATACTATACGTACAATCTTACATATATCTGGGCAGTAATATAGATAAAGAGGAAGGAACATAAAATGATACCAAAATAAGGATATCAAAAGCAAGAGGACCTTTCATTGCACTGGGAAACATATGGAAATCCAAAGAAATTAGGTTAAATACAAAAATAAAAATTTTCAACTCAAATGTTAAGTCGGTCCTATTATATGGCTGTGAAACATGGAGAATAACAAAATTGACAATCACGAAGGTACAGACTTTCATTAATGGATGCTTACGCAGAATAAAGGGATGGAAATGGCAGGACAGAGTCACTAACGTGGAATTATGGAAATGTACCGGTCAAATACCAGTGGATAAAGAGATACAGCGTAGACGATGGCGATGGATAGGACACACACTACGGAAGCCAACTGAGAGTATTAGACAACAGGCCCTTTTTTGGAATCCCCTAGGGGAAAAGACAAAGAGGAAGACCAAGGAATTCTTGGAGAAGACAGATCGAAGCAGAGATGAAGATGATGGGGAAGACATGGAATGATCTTAAAAGAATTGCAAAAAACAGAACGACTTGGAAAGTGTTTGTTGAAGACCTATGCTCCACTGGGAGCTAAAAGGTAGAAGAAGAAGAAGAAGGGCTAAACTAGATAGAAGGTAGAGCTAAATGAAGGGCTAAACTAGATGGAAGGTAAAGCTAAATGGAGCGTTACACTAGATGGAAGGTTAAGCCAAATGAATCATTAGACTAGATGGAAGGTTAAGCCAAATGAATCATTAGACTAGATGGAGGGTTAGTCAAAATGGAAGGTAAAGCTGAATTTAGGCTTAGACTAAATGGAAGATTAAGCTAAATGGAAGGTTAAAGCTCAATGGAGGGTTAGACTATATGAAAGATTAAGCTAAATGGAGGATTATACTAGGTGGAGGGTTAGTCTATATAGAAGGTTAAGTTAAATGGAGGGTTAGACTATATGTAAAGTTAAGCTAGATGGAAGGTTAGACCAGATGTAGAGTTAGGCTATAAGTAAGGTTAAGCTAGATGGAGGGTTAGACCAGATGTAGGGTTAGGCTATAAGTAAGGTTAAGCTGGATGGAGGGTTAGACCAGATGTAGGGTTAGGCTATAAGTAAGGTGTGTAAGGTTAAGCTAGATGGTGGGTTAGACTAGGTGGAAGGTTAAGCTAAATGGATGCTTAACTCTTTCCGTACAAAGCTTTTTATCAACGCATCAGAAGACATTTTAAGAAACAAAATTGTTCATGGTTTTAAGAATCAATCTGCATATTTATATTTAGCTAACATATAAAATATTATTTATGAATTTTTAGATAATTAAACAAGGTATTAAATTTCACCAATACCAAGATGATACAAGACATGTAAAAAGAATATAGTCTGATGGCAGTTTACAGTAATCAAATTGGGAGTAGCTCAGTATGCGCGAAACGTACAGAAAGAGTTAAACCAGATGGAGGTTAGACAAGATGTAGGGTCAAAGGTTAGACTAGATGAGAGATTAGGCTACATGGAAAATTAAACTAGATGTTGGGTTAGACTATATGTAAGGTTAAACTAAATGGATGGTTAGACTAAGTGGAAGGTTAAGCTAAATAAAGGTTACACTGGATCGAAGGTTAGACTAGATGGGAGATTAGGCTACATGGAAAATTAAACTAGATGTAGGGTTAGTCTAGATGAACAATAAAACTAGATGAAGGTTTAGACTAGATGGAAAGTTAAATTAGATGAAAAATTAGGCTAGATGAACAGTTAAACTAGATGGAAAGTTAAACTTAATGTAAAGTTAAACTAGATGGAAAGCTAAGTTAGATATAGGGTTAGACTAGATAGAAAATTAAACTAGATGTAAGCATAGAAAAGATGGAAAGTTAAATTAGAAGTAGGGTAAGACTGGATGAAATAAATTAGATGGAAAGTTAGGCTAGGTGGAAAGTTAAACTTGATGTAGTGTTAGACTAAATAGAAAGTTAAATTAGATGAAAAGTTAGACTAGAGTGGTCTATTGAGTAAACATAGGTAAGTGTTTACACTAGAGAAAGGTTGGACTAGATGATGACAGATTGTTGTAGATATGAGACTAGAGTGTTAGGCCTCATGGTGGTAGTAGTACATTAAAAATGTTGAAAGCTGGCTCAGCGGTAAGGTCTAGGTAATAGGACAAATTAGACAAGAAGTTTGGCACAGATTTACTAGGGTGACAGTATCTTCTATAGCAGTGACATGAATCGTTTGACAAGTCTGTCATGTGGTCAGTGCTGTCTGCTTGTGCTACTCTACAACTCAGTGGAGTGCCAAACTTTGGAACAAGTTTTGATTATGTGGATTGAAAACAAGCAAGTGGGTACTACATCAAGTTTACAGTGTTTTCTATCCTGGCACATATTTTACAGTGGTTTCTACCCTGGCATATGTGTTACAGCGGGTCCTATCTTGGTATATATTTACAATGGGTTCTACCCTGGCATATATTTACAATGGGTTCTACCCTGGCATATATATTTACATTGGCTTCTATCCAGGCATTTATTTACAGTGAGTATTACAGCAAGTTTACAGTGGGTTCTATCCTGACTTTTATTTACAGTGGGTTCTACCCCAGCATATATTTACAGTGGGTTCTATCCTGGCATATATTTTAGAGTGAGTTCTATCCTGGCATATATTTTACAGTGGGTTCTACCCTAGCATATATTTTACAGTGAGTTCTATCCTAGCATATATTTACAGTGGGTTCTAACCTGGCACAAGTTTACAGTGGATTCTGCCCTAGTGCATTATTATGGTTGGTTCTATAGTGGCACATATCAACAGTGAATTTCCCTAGTATAAGATTACAATAGGGACTACCCTAGTGAGAATTTATGGTGGGTGTTACAGTGGGTACTATCCTAACACAACTTTGCAGGAGGGACTACCCCAACTCATATTTACAGTATATACTATCCTAGCACATATTTACAGTGGTTTCTACCCTGGCATATGTTGTACAGCGGGTCCTATCTTGGTATATATTTACAATGGGTTCTACCCTGGCATATATTTACAATGGGTTCTACCCTGGCATATATATTTACATTGGCTTCTATCCAGGCATTTATTTACAGTGAGTATTACAGCAAGTTTACAGTGGGTTCTATCCTGACTTTTATTTACAGTGGGTTCTACCCCAGCATATATTTACAGTGGGTTCTATCCTGGCATATATTTTAGAGTGAGTTCTATCCTGGCATATATTTTACAGTGGGTTCTACCCTAGCATATATTTTACAGTGAGTTCTATCCTAGCATATATTTACAGTGGGTTCTAACCTGGCACAAGTTTACAGTGGATTCTGCCCTAGTGCATTATTATGGTTGGTTCTATAGTGGCACATATCAACAGTGAATTTCCCTAGTATAAGATTACAATAGGGACTACCCTAGTGAGAATTTATGGTGGGTGTTACAGTGGGTACTATCCTAACACAACTTTGCAGGAGGGACTACCCCAACTCATATTTACAGTAGATACTATCCTAGCACATATTTACAGTGGATACAACCCTAACAAATAGTTGCAGTGGGTTCTACAGTGACCCATATTTACAGTGGATACAACCATAGTGCACAATTGCAGGAGGGACTAACCCAACACATACTTACAGTAGATACTACACTAGCATATATTCATTTTTACAGTAGATATTGTCCTAGCAAGTAGTATAAAACAGGGTGTGAGACAAGGTTGTGTGCTGTCACCAGATTTGTTTAATATTTATAGTGAGATTATTTTAAGATCCATAAGGGGCATGCCTGGAATAACAATTGGAGGTCATAATATAAATAATCTAAAGTATGCTGATGATACAGTCTTAATCGCTATAAGTGAAAATGAGTTACAAGAAATGTTGGACATTATAGTGAAAGAAAGCAAAAATAAAGGACTCAGCCTTAATAGCAAAAAGACAGAGGTAATGGTAACAACAAAGAAAAAGACATCACCTCAGTGCAAAATAAAGACAAGTGGAACAATATTAAAACAGGTAAATGAATTTAAATATTTGGGAACTTTTGTTAACCTCAGACGGAAGATGTACAAAAGAGGTGAGATGCAGAATGGCTCAGGCAAAAGCAGCTTTCCAAAAAATGAGGAAGATACTATGCAATCCATTTTTGACAATAGAAACAAGAAAAAGAGTTCTTAAATGTTACGTAGAGCCAGTCTTAACATATGGATGTGAATCATGGACAATAGGACAACAGACAAGAAAATCTCTGGAGTCTGTACAAATGTGGTTTTACAGAAGAATGTTGAGAGTACCATGGACAGTCAAGAAGAGTAATGAAGATGTTCTGAGAGAGGTCAAAGCAAAAAGAGAGCTAATTTCCAATATTAGGAAGAAACAATCATAATTTTTTGGCCATGTAATGAGAAGAGAACAACTGGAATATATTGTAACAACTAGAAAGATTGAGGGATGAAGAGATAGAGGGAAGCAAAGAGAAAAAATAACAGACGGCTTAAGAGAATGGCTTGACAGAAGGTCAACAACAGAAATGATAAATAACTGTTGAGATCAAATGTTGTAGAGAGACATGATCACATACACCAGCAGGCATGGTACTTGATGATGATGATGAGCACACATTTACAGTAGATACTAGTAAAGTAAAGTACCCCGTCACGCCAAGTGGCGTATAGGGAAATATGGTGTTAGTGACCCTATATTTTATAGACCTTCAGCACATGATTTTTTGGGTAATGTGGTCGGTATTACGCCCGTGCTGCTTTACTTTCCCAGAAAAAAATCCGGTACCCATTTAAGGCTCGGTGAACCCGGAAGCCGTCAGTTGGGATCGAACCCTACCCCTTGTACTTTGTAGTCCAGTTCACTAACCACTGAGCTATCGCAGCTCCCACAGTAGATACTACCATAGCATATATTTCATCATCATCATCGAGTGCCATCTCCGCAACGAAGGTTGGCTACCATTGAGCGCCATTCCGCTCTGTCTCTTGCTTTGATGATGCAGGTTGTCATAGGCTGATTTGTCCATCTTTTGATGTTACTCATCCATGTTAGTCTTAGTCTGCCTCTGCCTCTTTTACCCTGTATTTTCCCCTCCAAGATTACTTTTCGTAGGCTGTTGTACATATTTACAGTAGATACTACCCTAGCACGTGACCACATTGGTTGAGTGTTCAGTGTGCTTGTTTTCTGATGACAGGGTCTGCTTTCATTTCCCAGAAGTAGCAGATTTCTTTTCTCGGACTGACAAGGCCTCAGCCCAGCCTCTAAAAATGGGTAGCAGAGATAAATGAGGGAAGTAAAGGTGGTTTGGTGTGATACTGTACACATTACCCAAAAAAAAGTTCCATGGTCATGGAAAAATATGATCATGTTCCCTATATACCTAGCAAGGCATGGAGTGAACCTTTACATTTTTTTGTTTTACATCACAGGCATTTACAGAAGGGACTAGCCTAGCACAAATTTACAGTGGGTGCTATCCTAGCACTTGTTTACAATAGGGACTATCCTAGCACACATCTACAGAAGGGACTACCCTAACACATGTTTACAGTAGATATTATTCTAACACACCTAGCACATATGTGAAGTGGCTACTATATAGCATGTTTATCAAGCAGTTGCCTGCTAAACACAAAAGTATAATGAGTACCTACTAGTAAATTTATCAAATTCGTTAATCTAGCACATCTATCGAGTGGATACTACCCTTGCACATTTATTAAATAGCTACTTCCTTGTACATTTATTAAATAACTACTCCCTTGTACATTTATTGAGTAAATATTCCCTTGCACATTTATTAAATAGCTACTTCCTTGTACATTTATTAAATAACTACTCCCTTGTACATTTATTGAGTAAATATTCCCTTGCACATTTATTAAATAACTACTCCCTTGTACATTTATTAAATAACTACTTCCTTGTACATTTATTAAATAGCAGCTCCCTTGCACATTTATTAAATAACTGCTCCCTTGTACATTTATTAAATAGCTACTTCCTTGTACATTTATTAAATAGCTGCTCCCTTGCACATTTATTAAATAAATATTCCCTTGCACATATATTAAATAACTGCTCCCTTGCACATTTATTAAATAACTATTCCCTTGCACATTTATTAAATAACTACTCCCTTGTACATTTATTAAATAACTACTCCCTTGTACATTTATTAAATAACTACTCCCTTGTACACTTATTAAATAATTACTCCTTGTACATTTATTAAATAACTACTCCCTTGTACATTTATTAAATAACTACTCCCTTGTACATTAATCATGTAGTTAATTAATCAACACATTTATAAAGTTGACATTGCCCTAGAAGATTTATCAAGTGGATATTATCCTGATATACTAATCAACTGGGAACTCTGAATCTCAGTCCAACTTTCTTACAAATCAAGGACATCACATTTTTCTTTTATCTCATTAGACTATCAAGCCATTATATATTTCACTTCAATAACACAAAGACTGTTGAGTGAAGATCTGGTCAAAGTCAAGAAGGGCTAGCAGATGTTTAGAGTTATTTGTTGTGGTCAGCTTTCTTCAGATATCAAAATAAAGTCATCTGTGAATTACAATTACTTTATTTTTACAATTACTGTAATCATCATTAATAAGCTATCCCTTTTCATTTTCTTACACTAGGGTGCAGTTTACAGTGAAGAGTGGCAAGATGATGAAATTGAAGAAGTAGCTGCACAATCAGGACTTGGTAGGTATACTTGTTTCAGTGGCTCAACCACTTCACTCTGTGGGCTAGTTGTTGTCACTAATTGTAAACAATGTTCTTTCAGTTAGGCAAAAGCACTTGACTTTGTTGTTGAGTACGGCTCTCTAATTTAACCCATTAATTTATATGTTAATGCTTTTGCCTAAGATTGGCATATTGTGAAGATTCCTTTGTTGTATGTTTGCAGAGTTGGAAGAGTAGCACGCTAACATAATCAACAACATATATGTGGATTATTTTATGTTGTATTGTGTTAGGGTCATCATCACTGTACTCAGTACACATTCCTAAGTGCTTGGATCTCCTCAAAATACAGAGAATACCGAGGAGAACCCTAATCAATGTGCATGAACTCCTCCGTTGCAGGGCCTGGATCCTTGTGGGTTATTGAGTTAAAATGAACTTGCCAAATAAGTTGAATGCAAAATATAGAATTATTAATGTGATATGTGTGTTGTGCATAATAATGTATATAAATATAGCATGTTCATGAATTGTTGTGTGCACAGATACCTCACCTGATGACCAACCAAGGAAGAAACTAGTTGCTGAGCCCATATCTGTTGATGCTGAAGAGGCTATGACAGACAATGATGTTGAGATGGAGGACAACAAGAAAGAGGATGACCAAGACAGTGACGCTGGAGATCTGGAATGGGAAAGTAAGGAACAAATCTCATTGTTTTATCTTTTGTTCTGTACAACTGTGGCCTAACCATGTTTGTTCTTTTTGGGTTTTTTAATTTTATTTAGTTGTGATGCTTATTTCAGAGGTGAGGCTCAGCCATATTTAGTGAAATATGAGGCTCATTTCACAGATGAGACTGGGTCATATTTGTTGAGGTATAAAATTCATCTCACATCTTAGACTGAGACTTAGATTAAAATTGTAAAGAAACTGAGTTGCTGAATTGACATAAATGATGTGTGGGTGAATTAACTTTAAGTAAGAAGTGACAGTGGAGCTCTTAGTGACTGCTTCTACAGTAAAACTTTTTTTGTGGAGATTGTAGTGTCTAGCATTGGTCGATTCACATGAATTTTCTTTCATTTTGGCCCAAGATAAGGTTTATGCTTTCACTTATGACTGACTGTCAGTGTTAAATGTTAAAAAACCCAAACATACAAGGCTCGTACATGACTCAACTTGACTGTAAATGTGTACAGTTCCACATCTGTTCATTTCTGTTCATCATTTCTGTTCCAGAGCTTTAAGTAAATTAAGGAATGTTGCTACATCAGTGGAGACAATTGCTCTGATCTTTTCATTGTTGTCAGCATTTTCAACAAACTTGTGAAAAAGGGCTGCCACCTTTAGGGTGTTCAACCTCAGTTCTGGAAGGTTTTTTAGCTTTAGCAAACACCATTTTGTAAACACCATGAGTATCACAAATTTATGCTCTCAATAACAATGCTAAAAGTTGCAAATTGCTATTTCTACCAAAAATGAAGTGACAAATAGTTGATTGTTCAAGATCTAGTTAACTGTGTGTAATATGATACTTTTAATATGTTCTTTGTTTTTTGGATAAATGTTTGACAAAATAAGCTAAATATCACATAAATATTGTAAGAGCCATTGCCATTCCATAATTAGAACAATCAAACATAGAAAAAATTTATATTGGGAAGTCACACACACTTTATATCTTTGGATATGAACCACAAAGAGTGGCTAGTAATTCTAAATATGTTTTGTTGTGATTGCAACTAATATCTAACAACTATCACATATTCATTCCTCTCTCTCTCTATATATATATATATATTTATATATATATATATATATATATATATATATATATATATATATATATATATATATATATATATATATATAGGAGCCTCTGTGGCTGAGTGGTTAGTGTGCTTCCTTCCTGAGCAGAAGGGTCCATTTTGGATCCCCAGCCGTGGTAGATTTTTTTTCAGACTGACAAGGCTCCGGGGTTCACCCAAGCTCTAAAAATGGGTACCAGAGATTTTTCTGGGAAGTTAAGGCAGCCTGGCGTGATACCAACCACATCACCCAAAAGTATGCTGTAGTCATAGAAAAATCTGGTCACTAACTACATATTCCCCATACAACTAGCAAGACAAGGGGAGGGAAGCAAGACAAGGGGAGGCAAAAGCAGCAGGAATCGGCTCCCTCAATGAGATAGAGCTGCTTGCACGGAACAGAGACAAATGGCGAGATTTGATAAAATATCTTTAAAAGAATTGAAAACTGCTAGAACAAAAATTCAGATAAGAGAAGGAGTATCTTGGTCTATGCCCTATGGGCTGGCTACGGCTCGAAAGGTCATAAGATAGATAGATAGAAAAATTGCACTTGTATTGTTTGAATTTGTGTTTAGTAGTTCTCTGTTCATTTTTAGTTGTTTTACGACTTCATCATTTGTTTTCTTTTCTTTCCATCCAATTCTACATATTCTTCTATATATCCACATTTCAAAGGTTTCAATTTTCTGTTCTGTTTTCTTGTCCAATGTCCATGTTTCTGCACCATATAGGAATTTTGAGAAGACACAACATTTTGCTATTCTTAGTTTTTAGCCCTGGTGTTATTTGTTTTGAAGTTAGTATATTTTTCATGACATTAAAATTACTTTTGCTATTCTTATACTTTTGTTCATTTCAGTTGTACATTTTCCATCACTGGTTATAGTATGTCCAAGGTAGTTGTAGTTCTGAACTGTCTCCAGGTCTATTCCTTCAATCTTGATATCCACTTGAAGGTTTTGAGAGTTATAGTCTTTTTGATATTCATATCTAATCCATATTTTTGCTTGTTATGTTTATTTCATTAAATAAATGTTGTAGATCTACAGCATATATATATATATATATATATATATATATATATATATATATATATATATATATATATATATATATATATAAAGCTCCAACTCAAGCAAAAGCTCCAACTCAAGCAAACAGCAGACAGATTAATAGAAAAAGAGAAGACATGGCGAAGGAAAATAAAAAAATAAAATTTCTAGGGACTGCAAAATCCATAGTCTATGACTGACGGAGGCTTCAACTATATATATATATATATATACACACACACACACACACAAATACACATATATAGAAACACTCCTCATTTTAGATTGAAGGTGAATTTGAGCCTTTTTAATAATCTGGTATATTAGCTAGGACTGTTTGAGCTTCCATGTATTGTCCATGTTGTCTGAATTCTATATTCATCTGTGGTATCCCAGCATTCAAAGTGACATATCACCATTCAAATGTTACAGGGAGAAGACTCTTGCATCCTGGAGGTAAAAGAAATGAAAGAACAGACCAGAATGTGCATGTTTGTCTTCGTTACTGAATGTTGTGTTAACTTTTGAGTGTTGTCTGCCATTAACCTGCTGTTGACAAGCTCATTTGTTGGTTGTAGGCTCAAGCTCTAACAAGTGTTGCTCTCACTTTCTGTAGAAAAAAAAGGATTTTGTTGTGTTGGTTATCTCTCAAACACTGGGAGATGTGTGCTATTAGAATGAAACATCAGTCCATGGCAGTCTTTTGTTTGTAACAAGCAGTAGAAATTACACATCTGTTAATTCTGAGTGTGTTCTGTTTTATTGACACAGTTTGCTTGCTCATCCATGTCCTACTGACCCAGTTTTCTTTGCAAGTTTTGCTTGTAATTTTTTTGTCTCTGTAACAGTGCTGGATGTAGCTGGCATATCCTGCCATTAACATTATCCTGAGTTTGATAGAATCTGGCTTGTAGGCAGGCTCAAGTGTAAAGCTTATCTTTAGTACAGCTCATTAATGGACAAACGTCTTCTATGTAGTGTTTATGCTGATTTCATTTTATACAATTTTGTTGATCATTTATGTCAATTACATCAATATATTTAGTTAGCAGAGAGTGTGGATAAATCATGCCTGATGCATTGCTGTTGGTATTCAGTTTGTATAAACTTCATCACTGACGATCTTGTGACATCATCTTGACAGACTGATGAAACTCTCTGGTAGTTTGCTACATACAAGAGCATTTAGATCAAGAACAACAAAGAATAGATTCTGTTGCACTCGATGACAACTCATAGGTGTGCAGTCAACAAATGCATCATTCCTACACAGATAATTTCTGTGGTTTGTTAGTTAACACACTATCAACAGTTCTCTCATTCACCATAACCTGCTTGTTCATAGATTGACTTGTTTTTATAGTGGGTCCCTAAATTACAGTCTAAGGACAAACCTGGCCAATTTATCATAGATTGGCACAATTAATGATATTCCAGAGCGTGCAATCCATAGTTTTTAATTGCTGCTTAGACATGTCTAGCATTGCAATATGAGTTGCTCATCACGACCTTTGTCAGAAATGATACATACAGATCACTGGTCTTTTTACCTGTCACATGTTTCAATTGACAGAAAATCTGAAAATGAAAAGTTTTGTGGCAAACCTGGACATAAGCATTCAGATTTTGATGTCTATTGCCCATTTACAGAACAACTGTTCTTTACTGCCATTGAGTTCACAGCCATGGGTCACTTGAATATTTGACCAAGATGAGCAATAAGGTTTATAGAATCAACTTTGCTATCTGCAGTCTGCTGGTCAGTGGCCTCAATTACTCTTTCCTGCCTGAGTTAAAATCTTTGTGCTCATTTTCCAGCATTACCTCAAATTACTGTAGTTGATCTATAGATAACAAAAATGATCAGAAGAGTGCTGGCAACTTCAAATTAGATACAACTTTTCTGGTCACTTGTCTGTGGAAATTTATCATATATATTCTGCAAGAGGATCATGTGCTAGCAACTAATTAATAATGGCTCGTTTCTTGGTCACTGCTGAAATCATGCAGTCCTTGGTCACTGCTGAAATCATGCAATCCTTGGTCACTGCTGAAATCATGCAATCCTTGGTCACTGCTGAAATCATGCAATCCTTGGTCACTGCTGAAATCATACAATCCTTGGTCACTGCTGAAATCATACAATCCTTGGTCACTGCTGAAATCATACAATCCTTGGTCACTGCTGAAATCATGCGGTCCTTGATCACTGCTGAAATCATGCAATCCTTGGTCACTGCTGAAATCATACAGTCCTTGGTCACTGCTGAAATCATGCGGTCCTTGATCACTGCTGAAATCATGCAGTCCTTGATCACTGCTGAAATCATGCAATCCTTGGTCACTGCTGAAATCATACAGTCCTTGGTCACTGCTGAAATCATGCGGTCCTTGATCACTGCTGAAATCATGCAGTCCTTGATCACTGCTGAAATCATGCAGTCCTTCGTCACTGCTGAAATCATGCAGTCCTTGGTCACTGCTGAAATCATGCAGTCCTTGGTCACTGCTGAAATCATGCAGTCCTTCGTCACTGCTGAAATCATGCAGTCCTTCGTCACTGCTGAAATCATGCAGTCCTTCATCACTGCTGAAATCATGCAGTCCTTCGTCACTGCTGAAATCATGCAGTCCTTGGTCACTGTTGAAATCATACAGTCCTTGGTCACTGCTGAAATCATGCGGTCCTTGATCACTGCTGAAATCATGCGGTCCTTGATCACTGCTGAAATCATGCAGTCCTTGGTCACTGTTGAAATCATGCGGTCCTTGATCACTGCTGAAATCATGCGGTCCTTGATCACTGCTGAAATCATGCGGTCCTTGATCACTGCTGAAATCATGCAGTCCTTCGTCACTGCTGAAATCATGCGGTCCTTGGGCACTGCTGAAATCATGCAATCCTTGGTCACTGCTGAAATCATGCAATCCTTGGTCACTGCTGAAATCATGCAGTCCTTGGTCACTGCTGAAATCATGCAGTCCTTGGTCACTGCTGAAATCATGCGGTCCTTGATCACTGCTGAAATCATGCAGTCCTTGGTCACTGCTGAAATCATGCAGTCCTTGGTCACTGCTGAAATCATGCAGTCCTTGGTCACTGTTGAAATCATGCGGTCCTTGATCACTGCTGAAATCATGCAGTCCTTGGTCACTGTTGAAATCATACAGTCCTTGATCACTGCTGAAATCATGCGGTCCTTGATCACTGCTGAAATCATGCAGTCCTTCGTCACTGCTGAAATCATGCGGTCCTTGGACACTGCTGAAATCATGCAGTCCTTGGTCACTGCTGAAATCATGCGGTCCTTGATCACTGCTGAAATCATGCAGTCCTTCGTCACTGCTGAAATCATGCAGTCCTTGGTCACTGCTGAAATCATGCAGTCCTTGGTCACTGCTGAAATCATGCAGTCCTTGGTCACTGCTGAAATCATGCGGTCCTTGGGTACTGCTGAAATCATGCAGTCCTTGGTCACTGCTGAAATCATATGGTCCTTTGGCTTTGCTGAAATCATGCAGTCCTTGGTCACTGCTGAAATCATACGGTCCGTGGGCACTGCAGCATTATGGATTGTGGCAATGAATGCATTTACCATAATTTTTCACGTCTGTTATTCAGTTATCAAAAATACTGTCACTAACACCATATTCCTCATATGCCTAGTAAGACATGGAGGCAACCTTGATATTTTACTTGACTATCTTTGAGTTGCTTAACTAGAGCGATACTGTATTCCATCAATACCAGTGCAGTACTTTCACAGTGAGCAAATACAAGCTCAGTCCCAGTTATTAGTTCTGTATCACTTCCTTTCTCTTGAGTTTATTTGGGATTAATCACTAAAGTTCTGTCAGCTTAGTTTATTGTACTTGCCACATCCTTAAAGCTTTGAAGGAATCCTTGCTTCCTTTTTCTCTTTTATCTTCAAGATCATGTCTATGGAATCATGTTATTCATCCATTAGTGTCAACCCCACTGTCTTCTTGTTATGGTTATGGTTATTCGAAGGCCTCGCTATCACTGCAAATCCATAATTGCTCAACCGCCCGTGCCAGTGGAATCGTCCGAATTAACAAATCATCAAATATCGAAACAAAGAAAGGCAGTTGCAGTCCTCAATGTAGCAGATACAGCACACATCAAAAGACATAAAGCGTTTCCGCACCGTATTGAACGCATTTGAACCATCCTTCGCCATACAATATCATCATTCATCATAAGCAATCTGAACATAGAAACGCCATCAGGATGGATCACACAGCTCACAGTGTGCACAGAGCACTAAACTCAGTAACTCCGGCAGCAAGCTGGACTTGGAATTTGAGGAAACTGCAACACAGAACATTTTTCAGACAGTGACTCAGCAGTTTCCTGTCGCCTATCTGCCATATTGATCAGAAGTCCTTGTGTTCTGATGTCAGATGTTTATATACTTCGAACACATATGAACAGCCAAGATGTATTTCTAAAGAGAGATGAAACCTACAAAAAAACTATTATCTTTTGTATACATAATCAGTTTCAAGAAAAATTCATAGCTCTACAACAACAACAAAATAATATATTTAAAAAAAAGAATGTTTTATTATTTTTAGATGCAGCAATATATTTATATTAGCTATTAGATGTATTCTTAACCATATAACTTTCTTTGCAAAAAAAAAAATTATTACTACATTGAACACATACCTAAAATCTGTTACAACAAAATTGAAACAATAATGATCAAGTATGTAGACATAGCAACAAACAGAAAAAATGTGGAAGAGAGTAAGGCAATTTTATTAGAATGTAGATGAAAAAAAAAGAAGCTGTAATAAATAAAAAAGAGACCCTTAAAGGAAAAAAATAAGAGATGACCCAAATGGTACTCATAAGTAAAACGTAAAGCTAACAGACTGGAAAAAGAAAGGTAGGTCAGAACAACCAAAACAAGAAGTGATATAAACATCAATGGCATTCAGTATTCAAAAGAGCACAAGCGCCTGCAACCTGTGGTCGCAACAGAAGGGTCATCGCTCCATCAGCTGACCAAAACTTAGCAGATCTACCTCCTTGTGGTCCCCCCGGTAACAGTCTGCGCCAAAACTGGCTGACTAACTGAAGCTAGGATTGCCGTGTTCCCTGCAGTAGTGGCTATTACTGATATAGAGGAGCCAGTATTACAGTACCTCTGGGCTGGACTAGAAGTTTCACACACAGCCTAGGACAAACAAACTCCAAATTCTCCAGTTAGAGCCAGGAATGTCAAAAAAGCCATTATGACCCACCACATCAATGGGTAAAAGGTCAAATTGCCCACATCAACTCATGGCATTACATCAACAACAGCAATACTTAGATATAAAGATGTTTTCTACATTTGATTTATTTACCACTGTCTTCATTTATTATAATGGGTTCAGAGATGACTAATGGGACTGATACAAGTCCTCCTGTGTCTGCTTCAGTGAGGACATAGAAGTGTTGACTTGTCGAAGAGGATGATATTGTGTTAAGGTTTGACTTGTCAAAGAGGATGATATTGTGTTAAGGTTTGGCTTGTCAAAGAGGATGATATTGTGTTAAGGTTTGGCTTGTCAAAGAGGATGATATTGTGTTACAGTGTGACTTGTCAAAGAGAATGATATTGTGTTAAGGTTTGGCTTGTCAAAGAGGATGATATTGTGTTAAGGTTTGGCTTGTCAAAGAGGATGATATTGTGTTAAGGTTTGGCTTGTCAAAGAGGATGATATTGTGTTAAGGTTTGGCTTGTCAAAGAGGATGATATTGTGTTAAGGTTTGACTTGTCAAAGAGGATGATATTGTGTTAAGGTTTGGCTTGTCAAAGAGGATGATATTCTGTTAAGGTTTGGCTTGTCAAAGAGGATGATATTGTGTTAAGGTTTGGCTTGTCAAAGAGGATGATATTGTGTTATGGCTTGAACTGTCAAAGAGGGTGATATTGTGTAAGGTTTGACTTGTAAAGTGAACACCTCAGGATGGTGTCATTTTTGTGTTTGTTTAGAAATCATGCTTCACCATGAGCAGTTAGTAACAATGTTCTTCCAAGCCTTAGTTGACAGTGTTTTAGTAATTCTTTAAGTGTCTCCATTTTGCAGTTCATAATAAAATAGTTCCTTTGGTGGTTGTTGATCTGGTACATGAACCATATGTCCAGCCCATCTTAACTGTGATCTACTCAGCACTTCTGGGAAGATGGCTACCAAGGTGCCGGCCACTTTTTGAAAGGCCATCACTAAAACCGTTTTTGTTGTTTTAACAGTTTTTAAAGTGATTTTGTTGATTTATTCAAGTGAATTGGAGTTGGAAGTGACTGTAGGCACTCTCTTTTTGGTGATGCCATTTGAAATTGTTGCCCATGCAGCTGACTTGGCTTGCACTGAAGATTGACTTTGTTAATGCCACAACCAACAATGCAAAATGGCTGTGTGTCACCCTGTTTTTGCAGAGGCTAACATAGTCACTTCAACTATTTTGGTTGCTTTGTTTTGTGTCTTCAAGGAAACTGGAGTGAGGAAGTAACAGTGCTCTCTTTATTTGATGGAAGTCATTTGGAATTGTCACTTGTGCCCCGATTAGGGTTGAATAATAGTCGACTTTGTCAACAGAATTCACAAATGTATTTTCGAGGGAGCTGTGACAAGAATGGAGCTGATATGTGGAATTCCTTGAACAGAACAGAGCTACATAGCATACAAATTTGCTTCTTATGTTAACTTGTACCTGCACATCTGTGTCTGGAACCATGTCCTACCATCTTCAGCAGTACCCATATATAATCAGTGTTTGTGGAAGTAGTTCACCTTCCTGACATGGTGACTGTAAACAGTCCAGGTTTTACAGCTTGAGACCACCACACCTGTCCCAGACTTTAGCTCAGTTTCCCAAATGTATCACTTACATAGGAAACATTGACCTCATCACTGACTGGAATATCTCAGAGCTACTACAAGCTATGTTCTTATCATTGAACATTGAAGGATGGTTTTATATAGTCCCTCTTCGGAGCTGGTTAGTCTTTGGTTATTAGGCATTGACTGAACTCAATTTGTTAAAAGTAAGGTGACAACATTTGTATTATCTTTACCAGCAAAAGTTGTCAAAGCCATCATACATCACCCTTCCTCTCCAAAGCAAGCACTTACAAATTATCAACAGTTGAGTACTGCTTTCAGTCTCTGCAGTGATATGCCATCTTTCTGTTACTCTTTCCCTCATTCTGTGTTTTCCCTAACCTGTTGCTACTTTGTAGTCAATTTCTTTAAGTTTATATTTCCTGGATTTGGAAATGTTTAAATCACAAGCTAAATTGTCCTGGCTGGTAGTCCATGACATTGTGCTGCAACAATTACAATGTCCAATATTTGTGTATCTTAAGTCCAAGTCATCTTTTCTGAGTTGACCTTTCCTCGCACCGCATCTTTTTTCTCATCTCCTCAACATCTGCCAGCATTTTTCTTCTGCCTTCCACTAAAATTATCAATGGCAGAACACAATCTCCATTGTTCCTACAGTGATTCAGATCTTGAATTAATATCTGAAAATATTTGCAGAGGATATGCTAGATGACACACTCAGAGGTAGCCCCATTCACATTGAATTACTGGGTTTAGGCTGATAGGAACCATAATTGTGGTCAACCCACATAACTGAACTGTACCATGATAATTTCAGCAGAAACCAAACACAACCATTACAATTATCATTTATTAATTTTTTAAAAATAATTGCTGTGCATGTTTTATGCATTTCCATATTGTACAGTACATGTATTGTCAAATTCTGTTGCTAGGTTGCATACTTGTTTTTCTTTATCTAAAGTTGAGGACTGCTTGTAGGTTTTAATATTTAATGCTAGTTATGCTTACTTTATGAATATTTGTAAAATTCCGGTGATTTGAGATGTATTTGATTATTCTCAATGTTGTGATAGCATGATTATATATTTTATTAAAGTTTTGCTAATTTGACCAGTCAGTCCAGGTTGCTATCTTCAGTCATGTTTTCCTATTTTGAACTTTCTAATTGTTGTATGGCTGGCTCCCATCTCAGTGCAATCATTATCATTTCTTATGTCTTAGACTACTACATCTTATTGATAGCCATTCATGTTTTAAGTATCATTGGTAGTGATAGTGATTGATAAGTTGTCATCTATTTAATGAAAGCAGCAATTATATTTAGTCATTAATTTTGCTACAAATCCATACATAGATGATAATCACTTATCAATCAAAATTGTAACTGGCATTTGACAAATCTGAATCTTTGTAAAGTTATAACAGGCAGATTATTATTTTGTCAGAGAATTAAAAGAGAATTATGCTTAAGCATCAGAGTGCAGACATTTACCTGGCCATCTATTTAGGGAAGAAATAAACTTGATAACCTCACTCTGATATGCTTATCATGAAAGTTGTCAGAAAATGTGTTTGCTTGGAACTGGCGGTCTCATCACACAAAATACTGCTGTTTGCGGTAATCCCTTGCTCCAGCTGCTATTACATTGGAGAGAAAATGTTGATGGAGAAAATGACTTTGTTGAGCTCTTGCTGTCTCCACATTGTAAAAAATCAATGTAGTGACATTTTCTGCCCCTACCTTGTTGCACATTCTCAGAGGCTATAATTTATCTCTTGATGTTAGGGTGTCCTGTGTTTGACAAGTAGCAAGAGTAGCACATCAATTATTTACAATTGATGTGGCTTGTTCCTTGCATGTCACAGTATGTGTGTGTGTGCGCATGCATTTATGTGTGTGAGTTCTTAAAGTTACCACAATTTTACATTCCATTTTATTCTTTCCATTTTTTTAACCCTCCCTTGGAGCATCATCTATCTGCAAGAACTCTCCAATCTTCCCTATCCTTCGTTGTCACTTATGGTCTGCTCTAGAGTTATTTGTAATCACTCTCCCTAGGTTTTCTCCCCATGTGTTTCAAGATCTTACCTGTTTCTTCATTCCCTGTGGTTTCCAGATGAGACCTTGTCTTGTAATACTTGTAGTTGACTTTTAAAGCTGGTGTCCATCTTCACAGTTTCTAGTTGATCATTTCTTCGACTGTGGACTGATTTGTTCTTCTCTGGTTGTCTCATCTGAAGTGTCCTCCTAAAACAGGTATTCATAAATGTCTACAGTTTTCTTGTATTCCTAATTGATGTTTACAATTGTTCTGGTCAATAGAACAGATTTGACATTTTTATTGTTAAAGACAGTCCTGTGACTTTCAAAACATTCTTCATACAAAGAGTCTTCTAGCCAAATTCTCAAAATGTCTGTCTCCATGCCTTTTTTTTTCGGTCAGTTGTGCTACTGTATATTAAAATACATTTTTAAAATGTATTAATCACTTTTATTATTTTTTAGTGAAATAAATTGTTCATTTCAATTTGCTTATCATAAATAAGCTTGATCAGTGAAATGTTTTTGATCTAACACCAGGGGGTCAGTGCAAGCCATTAGTTCTTAGACCCAGGATGGTGATTTGGTGAGCTTCAAAGGCTTTCTTGATTTCCTGGGTACTGCATTAGGAGTTGGATCACCCTGTTCTGCTACACTAGATCATTGTTATCAACAGATCCTAACCACCCAGGATTCTAGTCACTTTGTTAGCTAGACAGTTTTCACACAGATCCTAACCACCCAGGATTCTCATCACTTTGTTAGCTAGACAGTTTTTACACAGACCCTAACCACCCAGGATTCTCATCACTTTGTTAGCTAGACAGTTTTCACACAGACCCTAACCACTCAGGACTTATCAAATGTTGAATTAGGTGAAACCATGTAATTATTGTTAGCTTTGATGTTGTTACAAAATAAAAATAAAAATAGTTATATATGATAATTTAGCAACACAAAAATTAAATTCCATTAAGAACATGTGACACAATACCATCAAGGCAATCAAATTAAAATTACTGAGGACATGCATCTTGCTGACAGCAACATATGATAAAAAATCTACACCAACTATGTATGATTTTTAAAATAATAATGAAAGAAAGACCCTTCCAGAGTGTTATAACTTATAACCATAGTATCAATACTTGGCATTATAGTTTGTTCATATTAATATATAAAGGTTCTGGCAAAAGCAACATACAAAGAATTAGACAACAAAGTGAAAAGTTCAGCAAGAAGAGATACAAGAGCTTATATAGACAATTTGGCAGAGAAAGCAGAGACAGCTGCAATTACAGGAGACATCAGAACTCTCTATACTGTACAAAAGATGCTGACAAACACCTATACATCCAGTGGAACACCAATTCTAGACAAATCTGGATTAATGCTAACAACAAGCGCAGACATAAAAGCCAGTTGGGCGGAACACTTCAAAGAAATTCTTAACCGTCCACTACCCCACAGTTTAATAGATTTTGAAGCTGAAACACCAGCAGCAGAATTAGATGTAAATTTAGATGACTTCACCTTGAGCGAAATAGAAACTACCTTAAAGCTTATGACCAATAACAAGGCTGCTGGAGAGGATAAGTTAACAGCTGAGATCCTCAAGGCAATTGATAGCCATAATCTAATACATCTCCAAAAAATGTTCAACATCATTTGGAAAACAGAGAAGACGCCTCATAAATGGAAAAAAGTAATCATTGTTAAGATTCCAAAAAAGGGCAATCTTAGAGATTGTAACAACTGGAGAGGCATGACACTTTTGTCAGTTGCCTCAAAGTTATTCTGCAAAATCATCCTAAATAGAATAAAGGATTCAATAGATACAGTAATGCGGGAAGAACAGGCTGGGTTTAGAAAAGGGAGAAGCTGCCTTGACCACATTTTCACTCTACGGCTTATATTGGAGGAACACGTTGAAAAGCAAAAACCTTTTGTACTTAACTTCATCGATTTCAAAAAGCATTTGATAGTATTCATAGAGATTCTTTGTTATGATGGTTACACATGTGCAGTTCGAACAGAGGAAGGACTGAGCAAATGTTTCCCAATAGAAACTGGGGTTAAACAAGGATGTATTTTATCGCCCTTGTTATTTGGAATTGTTGTGGACTTCATAATGAAGAAATGCTGCACTGGTAATAAAGGCATCGAATGGATACAAGGAGACCATTTGGAGGACCTCGACTTTGCTGATGACATAGTCCTCATCAGCAGTCAGATTAAAATGATGCAGGAAAACACAAATGAACTATCAGCAATAGCCAGCAAAATTAGGCTTGAGATCAATCATGAAAAGACTAAAGTCATGAAAAGTTTAATTCCAACAGATGACAAAATATACATGGAAAACAAACCAGTAGAAGAGATTGATCACTTTATCTATCTTGGAAGTCACATTGATCGAGAAGGGGATACAAGTAAAGAAATTAGAATCAGAATAGCTAAAGCAGCAATGTCTTTCAGAAGCCTTGAAAAGTTGTGGAAATCAAAACTAATCAGCACAAACACAAAACTTAGGCTATTCAAATCAAATGTACTATCAACCCTTACGTATGCGTGTGAAAGCTGGAAAACAACAAGAGATATAGAAACAAAGTTGAACACATTCGAAAATAAATGTCTAAGGAAAATACTTGGTATAGCGTGGAACGAATTCAAAACAAACGAGGAAATTAGAGAAATCGCCAATCAACCACGAATATCTTCAGTAATAAAGAAAAGACGATGGTCATATGTTGGACATGTGATGAGAAGAGATAATAAAAGAATAGCAAAGCAGGCCCGCATATGGGAAACAACAGGTAAGAGAAAAAGAGGGAGACACTGAGAAGAACATTGATGAGAGAGGCAAGAGCAACAGGATTCGGCTCCCTCAATGAGATAGAGCTGCTTGCACAGAACAGAGACAAATGGCGAGATTTGATAAAATATCTTTAAAAGAAAACTGCTAGAACAAAAATTCAGATATGAGAAGGTGTATCTTGGCCTACGCCCTATGGGCCGGCAACGGCTCGAAAGGTCAATAGATAGATAGATAGATAGATATTAATATATATACTGTACAGTTTAAAACCTTCTCTTGTACCAGATAATCTAAAATGTTACCTGCTTTTGTATGTTACCTGTTTCCATCAACTATAGCCAACAAAATTGAGAAACTGCGTGTTATAATTGAAAGACAAGAAACTGTGAGAGTCAAGATGCATGTGCAAAGACTTCGATGTTTCATTGTGTGTTACTTCTAGTTTTCAAATATTTCATAAGTTTCTTTTCACTTAAGTTGTCAGTACTGCAAGCTTCCTCTAATAAATATAATAAACCAAAAATAAAGCTAAAGAAAGCAATGATAACACATTAGTGTAATGCAAGAAATGACTTGGGGCAGACAACAGAATATATTTTTACATGATATCTTTTTCTGCATGTGCAGTGTAAACCCAGAAACATCATTCAAATTTCAGATTAAAATTCTCTCAAATATAAGTGTTCCAACTCTGAAACATTCAACTTCAAATTAAAATTCTCTCAAATATAAGTGTTCCAACTCTGAAACATTCAACTTCAGATTAAAATTCTCTCAAATATAAGTGTTCCAACTCTGAAACATTCAACTTCAGATTAAAATTCTCTCAAATATAAGTGTTCCAACTCTGAAACATTCAACTTCAGATTAAAATTCTCTCAAATATAAGTGTTCCAACTCTGAAACATTCAACTTCAGATACAAATTCTCTCAAATATAAGTGTTCCAACTCTGAAACATTCAACTTCAGATTAAAATTCTCTCAAATATAAGTGTTCCAACTCTGAAACATTCAACTTCAGATTAAAATTCTCTCAAATATAAGTGTTCCAACTCTGAAACATTCAACTTCAGATACAAATTCTCTCAAATATAAGTGTTCCAACTCTGAAAAATTCAACTTCAGATTAAAATTCTCTCAAATATAAGTGTTCCAACTCTGAAACATTCAACTTCACATTGAAATTCTCTCAAATATAAGTGTTCCAGCTCTGAAACATTCAACTTCAGATTAAAATTCTCTCAAATATAAGTGTTCCAACTCTGAAACATTCAACTTCAGATACAAATTCTCTCAAATATAAGTGTTCCAGCTCTGAAACATTCAACTTCAGATTAAAATTCTCTCAAATATAAGTGTTCCAACTCTGAAACATTCAACTTCAGATACAAATTCTCTCAAATATAAGTGTTCCAACTCTGAAACATTCAACTTCAGATACAAATTCTCTCAAATATAAGTGTTCCAACTCTGAAACATTCAAACTTGTTTGCAGTATGAGGCTCCACCATATGTTAAAACATTTTACACTTTCCACATATTCAGTCAGGCTCTATCATCACAGTGATACCTCAGTTGCTCCTTGTTCCTGCTCAGTATTTGTAACTAAACCAAAGCTTGTGCATATTGTGTTTTATTTATTATTGTTTATTCTGCATGATTGTTGTTACCAGTTTGTATGTTATAGATACATACATTTCAAATTGAACAAATCATAACAATCTATTAGCGTAATGACTTTTTATAAAGTACTCATTCATGGTGTTTATATTTGCTAGGAACATGCCCGTTCTCATTGGCAAATTTGACTAGAATTTAGCGAGCACACAAATATAAAAAAATATATGAAACTCAGAATGAACATATGTAATTAAAGAGAACATATCAGCATGAACAAACTCATGGATCAATGACACTGTAGAACCTGGTTGAGCCATTTTAATGGATTGCTATTTCGAATTGTAGACATAAAAAAAGGTCTGGATTTTTATTTTATTTTAATTGCAGACATCGTAAATGTAACTTTAAAAATATTTTAAAAAAAAAATAATTGAAGATAGGGGATGTAAAACATTTTTTTCTTTTCTTTATTTTTGAAAATTGTAAAAAAATAAAAAAATAAAAAAAAATAAAAAATTTTAAATTAAAGCTTGAAATTGGAATTCAAATTTGGCTCATTTGTTATAATTGTAGATGTATACAAAGTATATACACAGGAAAGCAGGTGGCCAAATCAATACCTTGTTGTGCTCAACAAAACCAGGAGAACACAGGTTTGAATTACGGAAGGGTCACAGGTTTTCTTCTATCGGGGATGAAATACAAATTCAGACCCAAACAACTGGTGATGACTGTACTTGACAGGTGACCTTTATTCTTCATATTCCTATAATTCTCTTGAGAGACCCCAAAAATAGAATAATGCTGTAAAGATAGCAGATGTACAATTACAATATTAATTATAGATTATGAGAGTAGAATATAAATTTCATATTTAATTGTAGATAGAACATGCATACTACTTACTATAGTTTTACTCATAAACTGTAGAGGTTATCACCTTGTCTGTCCCTCTTTTCTTTAGGGCATTGATTTGTAATGATATGTTCATATAATTAAGGTTTTACAAATAAATATCTAAATCAATAAAACTGGGTTTTAAATATACTTTTTTTAAATTTTCAATTTTTGATAAGTCACAAGTGGCACATTATTACCTATTAACATGTTTGCATACAACGTTACATACGATGCAAGAAATCAAATGTTCTGCCATTAATGGCTAGCAGGACTTAAGAAAAGATAGTTAAAAAAAAAAAAAATAAAGTAACCCCCGTCACGCCAAGTGGCGTATAGGGAATATGGTGTTAGTGACCATAAATTTTACAGACCTTCAGCACATGATTTTTGGGATAATGTGGTCAGTATTACGCCCGAGCCGCTTTACTTTCCCAGAATAAAATCCGGTACCCATTAAAAGCTAAGAAAAGATGGTAGAAATTAAAATTCGTCCAGAAGGAAGAAATATACCTGGACGGAAAAATAATTAAAAAAATAAATAGATTACTTCGTACATCTTGGAAGTTGCATATAGAAGAAGGAGACTCAGTGAAAGAATTTAGAATCAGAGTTGCTAAGGTAGCAGTGACTTTCACAAACCTTGATAAAATATGGAAATCAGAGTCATATGATGAGTGTTTCTCTGTCCCTTGATATTTTATCTCATCCCTGCATGGGCTGTAAAAAAAAAAGTAAAGAGCCCTGACACGCCAAGTAGTAATATGGTGTTAGTGACCATAAATTTTACAGACCTTCGGCACATTATTTTTGGGGTAATGTGGTCGGTATTACGCCTGTGCAGGTTTACTTTCCCAGAAAAAATCCAGCACCCATTAAAGGCTGTTGCATGGGCTGTGTCTGTAAAAAAGAAAGGGTCCAGTAAAAATTTGTTGATTCCCTGTGTTATGCATGCATGTTTATAGCAGCAAAACTAGCTGTCATGTTTAGTGGCAATATTTTTGTTCGGCATTAAAGGTTTCAGATTGTCAATTTGAAACTCAACCGATGTGCATCCGATGTGTACTGAAATGTGAAATATTTTTCTAACTTACAATTCTTGTTGTGCTGTTCACCTGTCAATGAATGATGCATTTTTAATTTGACCAGAAATTCTGTGAAAATGTATTACTTCATATCCTCTTCAAATTTGTGTTCATTTTCTTATTTATTCCCATTTCTCTTTCATCTTTGGCATGTTTTTTTTTCCTGTGCTGATATTCTACAATCCATAAAGACATTTTCTACTCCTCTCTTCATCATATGAACTTTTTTTTTTACTTTTTTAAAATTAAATTTTGTGTGTGTGCACTTTATTGCTTACAATGTTCATAAGATTTTGTCACAAATTTGGTGGGAATCTTTTACACATTTATTTTATTTTGTCTATTATATTTTATGCTTTACTATCTCCCTTTTACACATTTATTTTATTTTGTGGATTATATTTTATGTTTTACTATCTCCCTTTTACACATTTATTTTATTTTGTGGATTATATTTTATGCTTTACTATCTCCCCAGTCCCCAATTACATTTGTCTAATTTTTCAAAGTGCTTTTTCAATAAAGATTTGTTATGAGTGTTTTATTTTCTTTCTTAAAAATTGTTTCATTTATATTTCTACTTCTTCTTCTTATTCTTCTTCTATGACCATGGCTTATTCAGACTAGGATTTCAGACTCTATTATTAAGGCTGCTGTCTGTTTCAGTTTTTCAAGTTCACACAGTAGAGTTTCACTTCCAGGGTGCTGGGCTTAAGGCCACTTTGACCTCCTCAGGTCTGTGTGCTGGGGGAATCCTGAAAGATGTGTTTTGTTGTCTTTAAATTTATATTTCAAAATGTTTTTTTTTAATGGGTCTTCATAGTTCATTCAAGAAATTTGAGAGTTTTATGTCATGAAAGTTTTTAGATTTTTGGTCATCTTTACAAAGTTTTGGTTATATATATTTTACATTATTTTTTTATGAAATGATTAATTTTTCATTTTTAATGCTATTGGTTCTATATTTGTCAGTGAGTAACAACAGTGCTGTTGCATGTTGTTGATTGAGTGTTTTCACTACTTTTCATAGACTTTTTTCTTCATATTTTAAAAATGTTAAAGATTTGACATTTTGTCACTTCCTCTGTGTAAATGTTACCAGCACTCTCTGACACAGAATACGACCCACTGTAGGTTTTTATTTGTTATCATTCTTTATTGTTCATCATAGAATTAAACATTTTACTGTCTCAAAGCTGTCTTGAAATGACTTTTCAGGTCATTGCTGATTTGTATTTTGTTGATGTCACTTGCGTTTTTTTACACCTGCAGACCTTGTTGTCATGCCATGAAGCAGTTGGTGATTGTTGTGTGAGATGTTTTTGTCATGATAGCGATGTCTTTTACTTGATCAATGTCATTTTAAGTAAGACTTTTTTTCTGAACAGATGACACCCCTGTGAAGACACCTGCCCGCCCTGGCATTGAGCCAACCCTTGCAGGAGCGGCCCCACCCCAGGCAGTGCAGAGGTGGAAGAGAGTCTCTGTGTCAGGATCAAACTTTGATATAGACATGCAGGCAGTGGAGCCTTACAGGAATGTTTTGTCTCATGGAGGTAATCACATCAAACTTTGATATAGACATGAAGACAATAGAGCCTTACAGGTATGTTTTATCTCCTGGAGGTAATCACATCAAACTTTGATATAGATATGCAGGCAGTGGAGCCTTTCAGGTATGTTTTATCTCCTGGAGGTAATCACATCAAACTTTGATATAGACATGAAGACAGTAGAGCCTTACAGGTATGTTTTATCTCCTGGAGGTAATCACATCAAACTTTGATATAGACATGAAGACAGTAGAGCCTTACAGGTATGTTTTATCTCCTGGAGGTAATCACATCAAACTTTGATATAGATATGCAGGCAGTGGAGCCTTACAGGTATGTTTTATCTCCTGGAGGTAATCACATCAAACTTTGATATAGACATGAAGACAGTAGAGCCTTACAGGTATGTTTTATCTCCTGGAGGTAATCACATCAAACTTTGATATAGACATGAAGACAGTAGAGCCTTACAGGTATGTTTTATCTCCTGGAGGTAATCACATCAAACTTTGATATAGATATGCAGGCAGTGGAGCCTTACAGGTATGTTTTATCTCCTGGAGGTAATCACATCAAACTTTGATATAGACATGAAGACAGTGGAGCCTTACAGGTATGTTTTATCTCCTGGAGGTAATCACATCAAACTTTGATATAGACATGAAGACAGTAGAGCCTTACAGGTATGTTTTATCTCCTGGAGGTAATCACATCAAACTTTGATATAGATATGCAGGCAGTGGAGCCTTACAGGTATGTTTTATCTCCTGGAGGTAATCACATCAAACTTTGATATAGACATGAAGACAGTAGAGCCTTACAGGTATGTTTTATCTCCTGGAGGTAATCACATCAAACTTTGATATAGATATGCAGGCAGTGGAGCCTTACAGGTATGTTTTATCTCCTGGAGGTAATCACATCAAACTTTGATATAGATATGCAGGCAGTGGAGCCTTACAGGTATGTTTTATCTCCTGGAGGTAATCACATCAAACTTTGATATAGACATGAAGACAGTAGAGCCTTACAGGTATGTTTTATCTCCTGGAGGTAATCACATCAAACTTTGATATAGATATGCAGGCAGTGGAGCCTTACAGGTATGTTTTATCTCCTGGAGGTAATCACATCAAACTTTGATATAGACATGAAGACAGTGGAGCCTTACAGGTATGTTTTATCTCCTGGAGGTAATCACATCAAACTTTGATATAGACATGAAGACAGTAGAGCCTTACAGGTATGTTTTATCTCCTGGAGGTAATCACATCAAACTTTGATATAGACATGAAGACAGTAGAGCCTTACAGGTATGTTTTATCTCTTGGAGGTAATCACATCAAACTTTGATATAGATATGCAGGCAGTGGAGCCTTACAGGTATGTTTTATCTCCTGGAGGTAATCACATCAAACTTTGATATAGACATGAAGACAGTAGAGCCTTACAGGTATGTTTTATCTCCTGGAGGTAATCACATCAAACTTTGATATAGATATGCAGGCAGTGGAGCCTTACAGGTATGTTTTATCTCCTGGAGGTAATCACATCAAACTTTGATATAGACATGAAGACAGTAGAGCCTTACAGGTATGTTTTATCTCCTGGAGGTAATCACATCAAACTTTGATATAGATATGCAGGCAGTGGAGCCTTACAGGTATGTTTTATCTCCTGGAGGTAATCACATCAAACTTTGATATAGACATGAAGACAGTAGAGCCTTACAGGTATGTTTTATCTCCTGGAGGTAATCACATCAAACTTTGATATAGACATGAAGACAGTAGAGCCTTACAGGTATGTTTTATCTCCTGGAGGTAATCACATCAAACTTTGATATAGACATGAAGACAGTAGAGCCTTACAGGTATGTTTTATCTCCTGGAGGTAATCACATCAAACTTTGATATAGACATGAAGACAATAGAGCCTTACAGGTATGTTTTATCTCCTGGAGGTAATCACATCAAACTTTGATATAGACATGAAGACAGTAGAGCCTTACAGGTATGTTTTATCTCCTGGAGGTAATCACATCAAACTTTGATATAGACATGAAGACAGTAGAGCCTTACAGGTATGTTTTATCTCCTGGAGGTAATCACATCAAACTTTGATATAGATATGCAGGCAGTGGAGCCTTACAGGTATGTTTTATCTCCTGGAGGTAATCACATCAAACTTTGATATAGACATGAAGACAGTAGAGCCTTACAGGTATGTTTTATCTCCTGGAGGTAATCACATCAAACTTTGATATAGATATGCAGGCAGTGGAGCCTTACAGGTATGTTTTATCTCCTGGAGGTAATCACATCAAACTTTGATATAGACATGAAGACAGTGGAGCCTTACAGGTATGTTTTATCTCCTGGAGGTAATCACATCAAACTTTGATATAGACATGAAGACAGTAGAGCCTTACAGGTATGTTTTATCTCCTGGAGGTAATCACATCAAACTTTGATATAGACATGAAGACAGTAGAGCCTTACAGGTATGTTTTATCTCTTGGAGGTAATCACATCAAACTTTGATATAGATATGCAGGCAGTGGAGCCTTACAGGTATGTTTTATCTCCTGGAGGTAATCACATCAAACTTTGATATAGACATGAAGACAGTAGAGCCTTACAGGTATGTTTTATCTCCTGGAGGTAATCACATCAAACTTTGATATAGACATGAAGACAGTAGAGCCTTACAGGTATGTTTTATCTCCTGGAGGTAATCACATCAAACTTTGATATAGACATGAAGACAGTAGAGCCTTACAGGTATGTTTTATCTCCTGGAGGTAATCACATCAAACTTTGATATAGATATGCAGGCAGTGGAGCCTTACAGGTATGTTTTATCTCCTGGAGGTAATCACATCAAACTTTGATATAGACATGAAGACAGTAGAGCCTTACAGGTATGTTTTATCTCCTGGAGGTAATCACATCAAACTTTGATATAGACATGAAGACAGTAGAGCCTTACAGGTATGTTTTATCTCCTGGAGGTAATCACATCAAACTTTGATATAGACATGAAGACAGTAGAGCCTTACAGATATGTTTTATCTCCTGGAGGTAATCACATCAAACTTTGATATAGACATGAAGACAATAGAGCCTTACAGGTATGTTTTATCTCCTGGAGGTAATCACGTCAAACTTTGATATAGACATGAAGACAGTAGAGCCTTACAGGTATGTTTTATCTCCTGGAGGTAATCACATCAAACTTTGATATAGACATGAAGACAATAGAGCCTTACAGGTATGTTTTATCTCCTGGAGGTAATCACATCAAACTTTGATATAGACATGAAGACAATAGAGCCTTACAGGTATGTTTTATCTCCTGGAGGTAATCACATCAAACTTTGATATAGACATGAAGACAGTAGAGCCTTACAGGTATGTTTTATCTCCTGGAGGTAATCACATCAAACTTTGATATAGACATGAAGACAATAGAGCCTTACAGGTATGTTTTATCTCCTGGAGGTAATCACATAAAACTTTGATATAGACATGAAGACAATAGAGCCTTACAGGTATGTTTTATCTCCTGGAGGTAATCACATCAAACTTTGATATAGACATGAAGGCAGTAGAGCCTTACAGGTATGTTTTATCTCCTGGAGGTAATCACATCAAACTTTGATATAGACATGAAGACAGTAGAGCCTTACAGGTATGTTTTATCTCCTGGAGGTAATCACATCAAACTTTGATATAGACATGAAGACAATAGAGCCTTACAGGTATGTTTTATCTCCTGGAGGTAATCACATCAAACTTTGATATAGACATGAAGACAGTAGAGCCTTACAGGTATGTTTTATCTCCTGGAGGTAATCACATCAAACTTTGATATAGACATGAAGACAATAGAGCCTTACAGGTATGTTTTATCTCCTGGAGGTAATCACATCAAACTTTGATATAGACATGAAGACAGTAGAGCCTTACAGGTATGTTTTATCTCCTGGAGGTAATCACATCAAACGTTGATATAGACATGAAGACAGTAGAGCCATAAAGGTATGTTTTATCTCTTGGAGGTAACATCAAACTTTGATATAGAAGTAGCCTCCGTCAGTCATAGTTGACTATGGATTTTTCAGCGCCCCTAGAAATGTTTTTTTTCTTTTCTTTTCTTTCGTCGTATATTCTCTTTCTCATGAATCTGTCTGCTTCTTCTTTAAGGTGAATCTTTAGAGTGTGTTTCCAGAGATAAGTGCATTCGGGATCTGATTAATTTTGGTTCTCCGTTGTACTTTTCTGCGTTAAAGTAAAAGTGATGATCTTTTTATTACATCTGCGCCACTAAAGCAATGTTGTACGCCCGCAACAGTCCAGTTTTGACAAATCAAGTGTTGTGAATGCGACCTTCCAACGTCTAGACTTGATCTGCGATTTATGTCACATTGGTGCTGTTCATGGCCGTTGTTGGAATTCCTTGACGCAAGTTATTTCCATGTTACTTATCAATGTAAACTACTTCGTCAGCCGCAGTTTTATCTCTTTACGGAATTTGCACCGTGTTTTGTTCGTCTTATGCTGCTTTTACTAGAGTAATCAGAAATTGAAAGGGAGCGAAATTGTGTGTACGACATTTTTTGTGTGCTACGTTATCGTAATGGTTCATCGTACATCCCTTGACTCTAGACCGACCGTACGCTAATCTTACGGTCGGTTGTTTGATGTGCGATGAGGATAATCTGACGACTAACTGTGTTTCTATATGTTCGGAATTGGAGTCAACAACGATGGCCTAACATCATCAAGTGCTCTACATTTTAAAAAAATGTGACGATCATCATTTTCAAGAGGACGTGAACTCCTGGTATATGGTGGATAGGTGGCGGGAACAATTGAAGCCTATGCATGAAAAGTGTTCCTTGTTGCAGTTTCCTCATATTCCAAGTCCGGCTTGTTGCAGAAGCTACTGAGTTAAGTGCTCTGTGCACACCGTGAGCTGTGTGTCTCATCCGTTTTGATCATGTTTCGATATTCCAATTGCTTTTGATGAATGATGATATCATATGACAGGGAACAGTTGGCTGTGTTCACTTTTTGAGCGGTTTCGCCTTGTCTTTTGTCATGTGCTGAGACTGCTATGATGGGAACTACAGTTACCTTTCTTTGTTTGGGAGATGAAATTCGGATGATTACGCTGGCACGGGCAGTTGAGCAATTATGGATTTTAATTCATTTGCAGTGATACCGGGGCCTTCCATAACCAAAAAACCATTAAAATGCTTAGTCATCAGAATGAACTAAAGGGAATCATCTGTCCAGGAACTCCTGACTTAGTTAACAAAGTTATACTATGGGAAACTCTTGACACTTTATTCAGCACAATGAGTTCTCCCTAGCTGCCAACAAAAGAAATCTTTATGATTGACAACATAGTGCTAAAATAATTTTCTGTTTTTCACAAATTGTGGTTTGAGGCAGCATATTTTAAATTACATATTTTTGGTGTTGCTCTTAGTTAGATCATAGGTCATCCACACTGGACA
Source organism: Megaustenia siamemsis (assembly GCA_032433765.1). Taxonomy (NCBI): domain Eukaryota; kingdom Metazoa; phylum Mollusca; class Gastropoda; order Stylommatophora; family Ariophantidae; genus Megaustenia; species Megaustenia siamemsis. Next base: position 16,531,697 of record JAVIAB010000099.1, on the reverse strand, counting down.
CCTCCATATGTGCTCAGATTCCTTCTCAGAATATCCCTCAATGACTGACAACCCCAGTCCTGTGTTGATTTACCAGTCTTCTTTGACTCCCTCTTGTCTGACATCACCACCTATGATGTGATGTTCTTGCAGTCTATTCAAAGATATAGATTCTCATTCATTGCCAGGCTGATGGGTTTTGCCTCCTTGAGAGCACTGAGAGTGTTAGCCCAGTGCATCATCCCTGCAACAGCCAACCTACTTTTGCTGCTTCTATTGATGGATCATAGTTTGTTTTTTCTTGTACAGGGATGTTTTAAAATGATTAGTAAAATTAATACAACAATATACTCATGGAAACCCAGAGAGACACTGAGAAGAACATTTATGAGAGAGGCAAGAGCAGCAGGAATCGACTCCCTCAATGAGATAGAGATGCATGCACAGAACAGAGACAAATGGTGAGATTTGATAAAATGTCTTTAAAAGAATTGAAAACTGCTAGAATAAAAATTTAGATAGGAGAAGGAGTATCTTGGTCTATGTCCTATGGGCCGGCTACGGCTGGAAAGGTCAATAGATAGATACTCATGGAAAAAGTTAGTGTGAAACACTATATAGGTGTATGAGCTGATTTCTTGGATGATATGAGATCAAACTTGGTGTATAGTATGGTTGAACATTGACTAACAGAGGGCTCTACTGCAGAGGAGATCACAGGACTTATGGACTTGTCTGATATGCAATTAGGATGACCTGTCGACTAAACTAAACTGATCAACTGTGTCTTGGGACATTACAAGAACTCATTATTGTACATTCTAGTATCATATGTCTATAACATCATATCTTGGGACATTACAAGAACTCATTATTGTAAATTCTAGTATCATATGTCTATAACATCATATCTTGGGACATTACAAGAACTCATTATTGTACATTCTAGTATCATATGTCTAAAGCATCATATCTTGGGACATTACAAGAACTCATTATTGTACATTCTAGCATATCTTGGGACATTACAAGAACTCATTATTATACATTCTAGTATCATATGTCTATAACATCATATCTTGGGACATTACAAGAACTCATTATTGTACATTCTAGTATCATATGTCTATAACATCATATCTTGGGACATTACAAGAACTCATTATTGTACATTCTAGTGCCATATGTCTATAACATAATATCTTGGGACATTACAAGAACTCATTATTGTACATTCTAGTACCATATGTCTATAACATCATATCTTTGGACATTACAAGAACTCATTATTGTACATTCTAGTACCATATGTCTATAACATCATATCTTGGGACATTACAAGAACTCATTATTGTACATTCTAGTACCATATGTCTATAACATCATATCTTGGGCCATTACAAGAACTCATTATTGTACATTCTAGTACCATATGTCTATAACATCATATCTTGGGACATTACAAGAACTCATTATTGTACATTCTAGTACCATATGTCTATAACATCATATCTTGGGACATTACAAGAACTCATTATTGTACATTCTAGTACCATATGTCTAAAACATCATATCTTGGGACATTACAAGAACTCATTATTGTACATTCGAGAATCATATGTCGATAACATCATATTTTAGGACATTACAAGAACTCATTATTGTACATTCTAGTATCATATGTCTATAACATCATATCTTGGGACATTACAAGAACTCATTATTGTACATTCTAGTACCATATGTCTATAACATCATATCTTGGGACATTACAAGAACTCATTATTGTACATTCTAGTATCATATGTCTAAAGCATCATATCTTGGGACATTACAAGAACTCATTATTGTACATTCTAGTACCATATGTCTATAACATCATATCTTGGGCCATTACAAGAACTCATTATTGTACATTCTAGTATCATATGTCTATAACATCATATCTTGGGCCATTACAAGAACTCATTATTGTACATTCTAGTACCATATGTCTATAACATCATATCTTGGGACATTACAAGAACTCATTATTGTACATTCTAGTACCATATGTCTATAACATCATATCTTGGGACATTACAAGAACTCATTATTGTACATTCTAGTACCATATGTCTAAAACATCATATCTTGGGACATTACAAGAACTCATTATTGTACATTCTAGTACCATATGTCTATAACATCATATCTTGGGACATTACAAGAACTCATTATTGTACATTCGAGAATCATATGTCTATAACATCATATTTTAGGACATTACAAGAACTCATTATTGTACATTCTAGTACCATATGTCTATAACATCATATCTTGGGACATTACAAGAACTCATTATTGTACATTCTAGTACCATATGTCTATAACATCATATCTTGGGACATTACAAGAACTCATTATTGTACATTCTAGTATCATATGTCTAAAGCATCATATCTTGGGACATTACAAGAACTCATTATTGTACATTCTAGTACCATATGTCTATAACATCATATCTTGGGCCATTACAAGAACTCATTATTGTACATTCTAGTATCATATGTCTATAACATCATATCTTGGGCCATTACAAGAACTCATTATTGTACATTCTAGTACCATATGTCTATAACATCATATCTTGGGACATTACAAGAACTCATTATTGTACATTCTAGTACCATATGTCTATAACATCATATCTTGGGACATTACAAGAACTCATTATTGTACATTCGAGTACTATATGTCTAAAACATCATATCTTGGGACATTACAAGAACTCATTATTGTACATTCTAGTACCATATGTCTATAACATCATATCTTGGGACATTACAAGAACTCATTATTGTACATTCGAGAATCATGTCTATAACATCATATTTTAGGACATTACAAAAACTCATTATTGTACATTCTAGTACCATATGTCTATAACATCATATCTTGGGACATTACAAGAACTCATTATTGTACATTCTAGTACCATTTGTCTATAACATCATATCTTGGGACATTACAAGAACTCATTATTGTACATTCTAGTATCATATGTCTAAAGCATCATATCTTGGGACATTACAAGAACTCATTATTGTACATTCTAGTACCATATGTCTATAACATCATATCTTGGGACATTACAAGAACTCATTATTGTACATTCTAGTACCATATGTCTATAACATCATATCTTGGGCCATTACAAGAACTCATTATTGTACATTCTAGTACCATATGTCTATAACATCATATCTTGGGACATTACAAGAACTCATTATTGTACATTCTAGTACCATATGTCTAAAACATATCTTGGGACATTACAAGAACTCATTATTGTACATTCTATTACCATATGTCTATAACATCATATCTTGGGACATTACAAGAACTCATTATTGTACATTCGAGAATCATATGTCTATAACATCATATTTCAGGACATTACAAGAACTCATTATTGTACATTCTAGTACCATATGTCTATAACATCATATCTTGGGCCATTACAAGAACTCATTATTGTACATTCTAGTATCATATGTCTATAACATCATATCTTGGGCCATTACAAGAACTCATTATTGTACATTCTAGTACCATATGTCTATAACATCATATCTTGGGACATTACAAGAACTCATTATTGTACATTCTAGTATCATATGTCTAAAGCATCATATCTTGGGACATTACAAGAACTCATTATTGTACATTCTAGTATCATATGTCTATAACATCATATCTTGGGCCATTACAAGAACTCATTATTGTACATTCTAGTACCATATGTCTATAACATCATATCTTGGGACATTACAAGAACTCATTATTGTACATTCTAGTACCATATGTCTATAACATCATATCTTGGGCCATTACAAGAACTCATTATTGTACATTCTAGTACCATATGTCTATAACATCATATCTTGGGACATTACAAGAACTCATTATTGTACATTCTAGTACCATATGTCTAAAACATATCTTGGGACATTACAAGAACTCATTATTGTACATTCTAGTACCATATGTCTATAACATCATATCTTGGGACATTACAAGAACTCATTATTGTACATTCTAGTACCATATGTCTATAACATCATATCTTGGGCCATTACAAGAACTCATTATTGTACATTCTAGTACCATATGTCTATAACATCATATCTTGGGACATTACAAGAACTCATTATTGTACATTCTAGTACCATATGTCTATAACATCATATCTTGGGACATTACAAGAACTCATTATTGTACATTCTAGTACCGTATGTCTATAACATCATATCTTGGGACATTACAAGAACTCATTATTGTACATTCGAGAATCATATGTCTATAACATCATATTTTAGGACATTACAAGAACTCATTATTGTACATTCTAGTACCATATGTCTATAACATCTTATCTTGGGCCATTACAAGAACTCATTATTGTACATTCTAGTATCATATGTCTATAACATCATATCTTGGGCCATTACAAGAACTCATTATTGTACATTCTAGTACCATATGTCTATAACATCATATCTTGGGACATTACAAGAACTCATTATTGTACATTCTAGTACCATATGTCTATAACATCATATCTTGGGACATTACAAGAACTCATTGTTGTACATTCGAGTACCATATGTCTAAAACATCATATCTTGGGACATTACAAGAACTCATTATTGTACATTCTAGTACCATATGTCTATAACATCATATCTTGGGACATTACAAGAACTCATTATTGTACATTCGAGAATCATATGTCTATAACATCATATTTTAGGACATTACAAGAACTCATTATTGTACATTCTAGTACCATATGTCTATAACATCATATCTTGGGACATTACAAGAACTCATTATTGTACATTCTAGTACCATTTGTCTATAACATCATATCTTGGGACATTACAAGAACTCATTATTGTACATTCTAGTATCATATGTCTAAAGCATCATATCTTGGGACATTACAAGAACTCATTATTGTACATTCTAGTACCATATGTCTATAACATCATATCTTGGGACATTACAAGAACTCATTATTGTACATTCTAGTACCATATGTCTAAAACATCATATCTTGGGACATTACAAGAACTCATTATTGTACATTCTAGTACCATATGTCTATAACATCATATTTTAGGACATTACAAAAACTCATTATTGTACATTCTAGTACCATATGTCTATAACATCATATCTTGGGACATTACAAGAACTCATTATTGTACATTCTAGTACCATTTGTCTATAACATCATATCTTGGGACATTACAAGAACTCATTATTGTACATTCTAGTATCATATGTCTAAAGCATCATATCTTGGGACATTACAAGAACTCATTATTGTACATTCTAGTACCATATGTCTATAACATCATATCTTGGGACATTACAAGAACTCATTATTGTACATTCTAGTACCATATGTCTATAACATCATATCTTGGGCCATTACAAGAACTCATTATTGTACATTCTAGTACCATATGACTATAACATCATATCTTGGGACATTACAAGAACTCATTATTGTACATTCTAGTACCATATTTCTAAAACATATCTTGGGACATTACAAGAACTCATTATTGTACATTCTAGTACCATATGTCTATAACATCATATCTTGGGACATTACAAGAACTCATTATTGTACATTCGAGAATCATATGTCTATAACATCATATTTCAGGAAATTACAAGAACTCATTATTGTACATTCTAGTACCATATGTCTATAACATCATATCTTGGGCCATTACAAGAACTCATTATTGTACATTCTAGTATCATATGTCTATAACATCATATCTTGGGCCATTACAAGAACTCATTATTGTACATTCTAGTACCATATGTCTATAACATCATATCTTGGGACATTACAAGAACTCATTATTGTACATTCTAGTACCATATGTCTATAACATCATATCTTGGGACATTACAAGAACTCATTATTGTACATTCTAGTACCATTTGTCTATAACATCATATCTTGGGACATTACAAGAACTCATTATTGTACATTCTAGTATCATATGTCTAAAGCATCATATCTTGGGACATTACAAGAACTCATTATTTTACATTCTAGTACCATATGTCTATAACATCATATCTTGGGACATTACAAGAACTCATTATTGTACATTCTAGTACCATATGTCTATAACATCATATCTTGGGCCATTACAAGAACTCATTATTGTACATTCTAGTACCATATGTCTATAACATCATATCTTGGGACATTACAAGAACTCATTATTGTACATTCTAGTACCATATGTCTAAAACATATCTTGGGACATTACAAGAACTCATTATTGTACATTCTAGTACCATATGTCTATAACATCATATCTTGGGACATTACAAGAACTCATTATTGTACATTCTAGTATCATATGTCTAAAGCATCATATCTTGGGACATTACAAGAACTCATTATTGTACATTCTAGTATCATATGTCTATAACATCATATCTTGGGCCATTACAAGAACTCATTATTGTACATTCTAGTACCATATGTCTATAACATCATATCTTGGGACATTACAAGAACTCATTATTGTACATTCTAGTACCATATGTCTATAACATCATATCTTGGGCCATTACAAGAACTCATTATTGTACATTCTAGTACCATATGTCTATAACATCATATCTTGGGACATTACAAGAACTCATTATTGTACATTCTAGTACCATATGTCTAAAACATATCTTGGGACATTACAAGAACTCATTATTGTACATTCTAGTACCATATGTCTATAACATCATATCTTGGGACATTACAAGAACTCATTATTGTACATTCTAGTACCATATGTCTATAACATCATATCTTGGGCCATTACAAGAACTCATTATTGTACATTCTAGTACCATATGTCTATAACATCATATCTTGGGACATTACAAGAACTCATTATTGTACATTCTAGTACCATATGTCTAAAACATATCTTGGGACATTACAAGAACTCATTATTGTACATTCTAGTACCATATGTATATAACATCATATCTTGGGACATTACAAGAACTCATTATTGTACATTCGAGAATCATATGTCTATAACATCATATTTTAGGACATTACAAGAACTCATTATTGTACATTCTAGTACCATATGTCTATAACATCATATCTTGGGCCATTACAAGAACTCATTATTGTACATTCTAGTATCATATGTCTATAACATCATATCTTGGGCCATTACAAGAACTCATTATTGTACATTCTAGTACCATATGTCTATAACATCATATCTTGGGACATTACAAGAACTCATTATTGTACATTCTAGTACCATATGTCTATAACATCATATCCTGGGACATTACAAGAACTCATTGTTGTACATTTGAGTACCATATGTCTAAAACATCATATCTTGGGACATTACAAGAACTCATTATTGTACATTCTAGTACCATATGTCTATAACATCATATCTTGGGACATTACAAGAACTCATTATTGTACATTCGAGAATCATATGTCTATAACATCATATTTTAGGACATTACAAGAACTCATTATTGTACATTCTAGTATCATATGTCTAAAGCATCATATCTTGGGACATTACAAGAACTCATTATTGTACATTCTAGTACCATATGTCTATAACATCATATCTTGGGCCATTACAAGAACTCATTATTGTACATTCTAGTATCATATGTCTATAACATCATATCTTGGGCCATTACAAGAACTCATTATTGTACATTCTAGTACCATATGTCTATAACATCATATCTTGGGACATTACAAGAACTCATTATTGTACATTCTAGTACCATATGTCTATAACATCATATTTTAGGACATTACAAGAACTCATTATTGTACATTCGAGTACCATATGTCTAAAACATCATATCTTGGGACATTACAAGAACTCATTATTGTACATTCTAGTACCATATGTCTATAACATCATATCTTGGGACATTACAAGAACTCATTATTGTACATTCGAGAATCATATGCCTATAACATCATATTTTAGGACATTACAAGAACTCATTATTGTACATTCTAGTACCATATGTCTATAACATCATATCTTGGGACATTACAGGAACTCATTATTGTACATTCTAGTACCATATGTCTAAAACATCATATCTTGGGACATTACAAGAACTCATTATTGTACATTCTAGTATCATATGTCTAAAGCATCATATCTTGGGACATTACAAGAACTCATTATTGTACATTCTAGTATCATATGTCTATAACATCATATCTTGGGCCATTACAAGAACTCATTATTGTACATTCGAGTACCATATGTCTAAAACATCATATCTTGGGACATTACAAGAACTCATTATTGTACATTCTAGTACCATATGTCTATAACATCATATCTTGGGACATTACAAGAACTCATTATTGTACATTCGAGAATCATATGTCTATAACATCATATCTTGGGCCATTACAAGAACTCATTATTGTACATTCTAGTACCATATGTCTATAACATCATATCTTGGGACATTACAAGAACTCATTATTGTACATTCTAGTACCATATGTCTATAACATCATATCTTGGGACATTACAAGAACTCATTATTGTACATTCGAGTACCATATGTCTAAAACATCATATCTTGGGACATTACAAGAACTCATTATTGTACATTCTAGTACCATATGTCTATAACATCATATCTTGGGACATTACAAGAACTCATTATTGTACATTCGAGAATCATATGCCTATAACATCATATTTTAGGACATTACAAGAACTCATTGTACATTCTAGTACCATATGTCTATAACATCATATCTTGGGACATTACAGGAACTCATTATTGTACATTCTAGTACCATATGTCTAAAACATCATATCTTGGGACATTACAAGAACTCATTATTGTACATTCTAGTATCATATGTCTAAAGCATCATATCTTGGGACATTACAAGAACTCATTATTGTACATTCTAGTATCATATGTCTATAACATCATATCTTGGGCCATTACAAGAACTCATTATTGTACATTCGAGTACCATATGTCTAAAACATCATATCTTGGGACATTACAAGAACTCATTATTGTACATTCTAGTACCATATGTCTATAACATCATATCTTGGGACATTACAAGAACTCATTATTGTACATTCGAGAATCATATGTCTATAACATCATATTTTAGGACATTACAAGAACTCATTATTGTACATTCTAGTACCATATGTCTATAACATCATATCTTGGGACATTACAAGAACTCATTATTGTACATTCTAGTACCATTTGTCTATAACATCATATCTTGGGACATTACAAGAACTCATTATTGTACATTCTAGTATCATATGTCTAAAGCATCATATCTTGGGACATTACAAGAACTCATTATTGTACATTCTAGTACCATATGTCTATAACATCATATCTTGGGACATTACAAGAACTCATTATCGTACATTCTAGTACCATATGTCTATAACATCATATCTTGGGCCATTACAAGAACTCATTATTGTACATTCTAGTACCATATGTCTATAACATCATATCTTGGGACATTACAAGAACTCATTATTGTACATTCTAGTACCATATGTCTAAAACATATCTTGGGACATTACAAGAACTCATTATTGTACATTCTAGTACCATATGTCTATAACATCATATCTTGGGACATTACAAGAACTCATTATTGTACATTCGAGAATCATATGTCTATAACATCATATTTTAGGACATTACAAGAACTCATTATTGTACATTCTAGTACCATATGTCTATAACATCATATCTTGGGCCATTACAAGAACTCATTATTGTACATTCTAGTATCATATGTCTATAACATCATATCTTGGGCCATTATAAGAACTCATTATTGTACATTCTAGTACCATATGTCTATAACATCATATCTTGGGACATTACAAGAACTCATTATTGTACATTCGAGTACCATATGTCTAAAACATCATATCTTGGGACATTACAAGAACTCATTATTGTACATTCTAGTACCATATGTCTATAACATCATATCTTGGGACATTACAAGAACTCATTATTGTACATTCGAGATTCATATGTCTATAACATCATATTTTAGGACATTACAAGAACTCATTATTGTACATTCTAGTACCATATGTCTATAACATCATATCTTGGGACATTACAAGAACTCATTATTGTACATTCTAGTACCATTTGTCTATAACATCATATCTTGGGACATTACAAGAACTCATTATTGTACATTCTAGTATCATATGTCTAAAGCATCATATCTTGGGACATTACAAGAACTCATTATTGTACATTCTAGTACCATATGTCTATAACATCATATCTTGGGACATTACAAGAACTCATTATTGTACATTCTAGTACCATATGTCTATAACATCATATCTTGGGCCATTACAAGAACTCATTATTGTACATTCTAGTACCATATGTCTATAACATCATATCTTGGGACATTACAAGAACTCATTATTGTACATTCTAGTACCATATGTCTATAACATCATATCTTGGGACATTACAAGAACTCATTATTGTACATTCTAGTACCATATGTCTATAACATCATATCTTGGGCCATTACAAGAACTCATTATTGTACATTCTAGTACCATATGTCTATAACATCATATCTTGGGACATTACAAGAACTCATTATTGTACATTCTAGTATCATATGTCTAAAGCATCATATCTTGGGACATTACAAGAACTCATTATTGTACATTCTAGTACCATATGTCTATAACATCATATCTTGGGACATTACAAGAACTCATTATTGTACATTCTAGTATCATATGTCTAAAGCATCATATCTTGGGACATTACAAGAACTCATTATTGTACATTCTAGTACCATATGTCTATAACATCATATCTTGGGACATTACAAGAACTCATTATTGTACATTCGAGAATCATATGTCTATAACATCATATTTTAGGACATTACAAGAACTCATTTTTGTACATTCTAGTACCATATGTCTATAACATCATATCTTGGGACATTACAAGAACTCATTATTGTACATTCTAGTACCATTTGTCTATAACATCATATCTTGGGACATTACAAGAACTCATTATTGTACATTCTAGTATCATATGTCTAAAGCATCATATCTTGGGACATTACAAGAACTCATTATTGTACATTCTAGTACCATATGTCTATAACATCATATCTTGGGACATTACAAGAACTCATTATTGTACATTCTAGTACCATATGTCTAAAACATCATATCTTGGGACATTACAAGAACTCATTATTGTACATTCTAGTACCATATGTCTATAACATCATATCTTGGGACATTACAAGAACTCATTATTGTACATTCTAGTACCATATGTCTATAACATCATATCTTGGGACATTACAAGAACTCATTATTGTACATTCTAGTATCATATGTCTATAACATCATATCTTGGGACATTACAAGAACTCATTATTGTACATTCTAGTACCATATGTCTATAACATCATATCTTGGGACATTACAAGAACTCATTATTGTACATTCTAGTATCATATGTCTATAACATCATATCTTGGGACATTACAAGAACTCACTCTCAATCATTCAAGTACCATGTCATGTGTATACAATATCACATCTTTGGGCATTACATGACAGTAACTCACTCTCATGCATTCTTTTATCAATGACAGTCTAGCTTTACCTCATGCCAAGACTAGGTAGGAAGTCCAAAGACATGCCAGCTGAGGGAATGTTGGAGGGCACAAGATCTCAAATATGCTGAGTTAAAAACTGTCCATCACCATAACTTTAGAACCCACTGTCAAGAGGTTTATGCTGAGGTTTATTTTCTGATCCTTTGTCTTCCCTACAGGTTACTATGATGAAGGTCTCAGTGCCATAATTGTCTTCTATGGCTGCAATCTGCCCAGCAGCCGCACTGAGGACTATGTATATATCATGAACCACTTGTTTCAGTGAGTTGACTCGTCTATCACTTCCTTACACACATGTGCCATGCATATCATCATTAGTGTTTATCATTTATGTACTAGAACAAGAACCAATGTGGTGTATAACATTTGTCAATTTTATTTCAACTTTGTGAATAGAAAAGTGTCACTTTTGTTAAATACGATCCTTTTTGTGGTAATGTAATAACTGTATTGTTCTATTTTACTTAACATATATATATATATATATATATACATTACATACTCAGAATATACATACATTAACATACTTATGAGTATGAAAGTACCATGGTGGTTGTACATTGACTTTGTGATCCAGTGATTATGAAGATTATGAGGACTTAGATTTTTTTAACCTAAAAAATGTCAAATATTTATTGTTCTTAAGTGTCTGCATTTACTTTCATCATTGTCTTCACTTCAAACAGTGAAGCCACTTGCGATAGTATTCCTGTTTGTAGTTTCACTTCAGAAGAAACTTTCTTGATAGTACTGTCTCTGTTGTGCGCTGCTGCTGGGTGCAGCATTTTGGTCTCTTTTATATTTAAACTTTAAATGTTTATCCTGACATATGGTAAATCAACTAAAAGTGATCTTTAATTTCCATCTAAATATTTACTTTGAATTACATTGTTTATGTTATATACACGTATTTATTCAGGCAAGTTGACATGTTTCTTAGCAATAAAATTACAAAGCCAAATTATTTCAACTTAATAAAGGGTCGTCTAAATGAAAATGTTATTGTTATAAAGTGATGATATATGTGACCAAAATATGCATTTATGTCCCCAATTTGGTAAAAATACGACCTAAACTAAATTATGGTCAAAATATGCATTTATAGGACCCAATAAAACAGGGTTATAGTGTACAGAAAGGCATGAAACATGTTGCAATTAACTTTTGCATTTCAAAAATACATGTTAGGAAAAAACATGACACATCATAAAAATCTGAGCCCAAAATTATGAGTTTGTCACCTTTATAGACATAGTACAATTGCCTTAATTCAAACAAAGACACAGGACCACCAATTATGCAGAGTGAAGTGGAGGACACAATTCAACACATGAAAAGAGGCAAAGCTCCAGGTCCTGACAATATAACAATCGAAGAGATAAATGCATTAGGAGAGCTGGGAGTACAAGTCATAACAAAATTACTCAATGACATATATAACACTGGACACATACCAGAAGATCTACTAAAATCTATCTTTGTAGCCATACCGAAGAAGTCAGGCGCCACTGATTGTGACGACCATCACACTATTAGTCTCATGAGCCTTATGACGAAAATATTACTAAGAATCATCATGAGACAAGTAAGAAACAAAATAAAACCAGAAATAAGTGAGGAACAATGTGGATATGTGGAAGGAAAGGGCACCAAAAATGCAATATACATCTTAAGAACATTGATAGAAAGATCTATAGAGGTAAAGAAAGATCTATATATGTGCTTTATAGACTACACAAAAGCATTTGACAAAGTAAAGCATGTGGAAATAATCAATATGCTGGAGAAATTAAACATTGATGGCAAGGATCTGCGAATCATAAAAACCATGTACTCGCAACAAACAGCAACAATACGAATTAACAACCAAACAGGACAATTTCAACTTATAAAACAAGGAGTCAGACAAGGCTGTGTTCTGTCGCCGGATTTGTTTTCACTTTACATCAAACATATTATGAGATCAATAGTAGACAACACAGGAATTGAAGTCAACGGTCACAACATAAATAATTTGCGATATGCGGATGACACAGTCTTAATAGCAGAGACAGAGAATGAACTATAAGAAATGATAGATATAATTGTAAAAGAAAGCATCAAGAAAGGGGTCTCAGTCTGAATAGTAAGAAAACAGAAGTAATGGTCATATCGAAGAAACAATCATCACCAGCATGCAGCATAAAAATAAACAAGACAAATTTGAAGCAAGTGCAACACGTCAAATACTTGGGCACAATAATAACATCGGATGGAAGATGCACCAAGGAAATAAAAAGTAGAATAGCTCAGGCCAAAATAGCATTTCAGAAAATGAAAAATATCTTATGCAACAAATCTTTGTCAATAGAAATGAGAAAGAGAGTTCATCTGTGCTATATAGAACCAATTCTGACCTATGGAAACGAATCATGAACAGTAGACAAACACATGAAAAGACGATTAGAGACCACAGAGATGGGATTTCTCAGAAGAATGTTGAAAGTTCCCTGGACAGCTAAAAAGACCAGTGAGGAAGTTCTCAAAGAGGCCAACACAAAAAGGCAGCTCCTAAAAAACATCAGAAAGAAACAATCAACATTTTTTGGGCACATCATGAGAAGAGGAAAGTTGGAATACTTGGTTACAACTGGCAAAATAAAAGGAAAGAGAGATCGCGGACAATAAAGAGAGAAAAAACTGGATAACTTGGTGTCATGGCATGGAAAGCAGTCAACAACAGAACTGATACGATGCACTGTAGATAGAAGATTGTGTAGGGACATGATAACCTACGCCAACCAGTATGGCACATGATGATGACAATTGACCTATGTATAAAATTAGGTCTTTGGTTGACAGAATTATAAAAAGTTACAACAGCATGGATGTCACATCAATCATCAGCTTCATATTCAGATTACCTTAACTTGAATACTTCATGAACAAATCAATAAAACATTGGCTTCAATTAGAGAAACAACTAAATATGTATCTCTGTCACATGTTGCTTCATTTTCACCATGATTATTTCTAGCTATGTGATTCACACGCTGGAGGAACTGGTGGCTGATGATTACGTGATTATTTATTTCCATGGCTCCACACCCCGCAGACAGATGCCTAGCCTGGGCTGGCTCAAGAGATGCTACCAGTCCATTGATAGAAGGTTGTTGATATGTCCTTTGAATTGCTTTTAGAGTCACAGCAACTTTATTTTTTGGGGGGTGAAAGGGAGTTGTTGAGGTGGGTGTATAAGAGATTACAATTTAGTTGCATGCATTTATATCATGTTTGTCAGCAAAGTGGATTTACAAGTAGTTGTCTTGTTTTTATGCAGATTTTGACTTTGAGATATTTGTTGAGTTTTAAATGTTCATAAGATGTGGTTGCAATCATCTCAAATGTCTTAAAAGGTTTTGCCTTATGTCTTTTGGCATGTGTTGAGACTGCTATGATGGGGACTGCAGCTACCTTTCTTTGCTTAGGAGATGAGATATTAATTTGGATGATTCCACTGGCACGGGTGGTTGAGCAATAATGGATTTTAATTAATTCGCAGTGATACAGGGGCCTTCATTAACCATCTCAAATGTAGCCATTTAGAGATCCCATCCATAGAATGTTCAATAAAATGTTTGTCGATTATAACATAAATCAAAAGATTATGAAATTATAAATTTGGCAAATATAAAATAAAATCTAATAAGAGATATCTGTAATATTACTACAAGCAATATTTCTCTCTCTCTCTTTCTCCCCTCTCTCCCTCAGTCTCACACTCCCTCTCTCTCGCTCTCTCCCTCTCTCTCTCTCTCTCTCTCTCTCTCTCTCTCTCTCTCTCTCTCTCTCTCTCTCTCTCATTCTCTCTCCTGTGTGCATGTGCTTGTAAGTTAGACAAAAGATTCAAGTAGTGCTCTAATTTATGTCTGTTATACTTGTATCTTGTAGTGACATGGTAGCAGCAAAGTAGATTCATTGGTTCTCTAAATGTTTCCTCCAGGTTGAGAAAGAACTTGAAAGGGCTCTTCCTGGTTCACCCAACCTTGTGGTTGAGAACCGTTGTAATGATGACCAAACCATTCATAAGGTGAGCATCAAAGTTTGTTTACATTTCAACATAGGCTTTTCACTTTCTGGTTATTCATTATCATAGACATTTCACTTTCTGGTTACTCATCAACATAGACATTTCACTTTCTGGTTACTCATCAACATGGACATTTCACTTTCTGGTTACTCATCAACATGGACATTTCACTTTCTGGTTACTCATCAACATGGACATTTCACTTTCTGGTTACTCATCAACATGGACATTTCACTTTCTGGTTATTCATTATCATAGACATTTCACTTTCTGGTTACTCATCAACATGGACATTTCACTTTCTGGTTATTCATTATCATAGACATTTCACTTTCTGGTTACTCATCAACATGGACATTTCACTTTCTGGTTACTCATCAACATGGACATTTCACTTTCTGGTTACTCATCAACATGGACATTTCACTTTCTGGTTACTCATCAACATGGACATTTCACTTTCTGGTTATTCATTATCATAGACATTTCACTTTCTGATTACTCATCTACATGGACATTTCACTTTCTGGTTACTCATCAACATGGACATTTCACTTTCTGGTTATTCATTATCATAGACATTTCACTTTCTGGTTACTCATCAACATAGACATTTCACTTTCTGGTTACTCATCAACATAGACATTTCACTTTCTGGTTACTCATCAACATGGACATTTCACTTTCTGGTTACTCATTATCATAGACATTTCACTTTCTGGTTACTCATCAACATAGACATTTCACTTTCTGGTTACTCATCAACATGGACATTTCACTTTCTGGTTACTCATCAACATGGACATTTCACTTTCTGGTTACTCATCAACATGGACATTTCACTTTCTGGTTACTCATCAACATGGACATTTCACTTTCTGGTTATTCATTATCA
This sequence comes from Megaustenia siamemsis, assembly GCA_032433765.1. Lineage (NCBI taxonomy): Eukaryota > Metazoa > Mollusca > Gastropoda > Stylommatophora > Ariophantidae > Megaustenia > Megaustenia siamemsis. The sequence continues at coordinate 16,514,954 of JAVIAB010000099.1, read as the reverse complement.
TAGACATTTCACTTTCTGGTTACTCATCAACATAGACATTTCACTTTCTGGTTACTCATCAACATGGACATTTCACTTTCTGGTTATTCATTATCATAGACATTTCACTTTCTGGTTATTCATTATCATAGACATTTCACTTTCTGGTTACTCATCAACATGGACATTTCACTTTCGGTGTACATTTCTTCACTTTTCTTTTTTCTTCGCTTTGTCCTGCAGATTATTTTTGCGATGTTGATTGCTGTGTTTTTGAATAGCTTCCACTCTTTTCAATTCCTTTTTTTTCTGTAGCTAGTTTTGTAAATTGTTCTTGTAGTCTGTTCTCACTTTCCCCTTTTGGCTGTTGATCTTTAAGTTTTGTTAATTTTATTATCTGTCATTTTGTGTCGTGCTGGTGTGTACTGTACTTCTGTTTTGGTGGGTCTTTCTGATGGTTGTCATCACCATTTTGTGGTCAGTATTGTCAGTGACATTACGTACGGCTATGTACTCAATGATGTTCTTCTTGTTCTGTGTTCTTGTTATTATAAAATCTATTTGGCTCCTGCAAGTTTTATCTTTCCATTTATACCAAGAGTATATGTGTGTTTCTCTGTGTTTGAAGGTGTTGGTTATATATGTCATTTTGGTTACACGGTTCTAAGTTTTTTTCCATTTTTGTTTCTTGCTGCAGTTGGGTCACAAATGGGCCTAAGAGCTGTCTGTTTTTGGTGCCATGTTTACCTAATCTGCTGTCAGATCACCAAATGGGCCTAAGAGCTGTCTGTTTTTGGTGCCATGTTTACCTGATCTGCTGTCAGATCACCAAATGGGCCTAAGAGCTGTCTGTTTTTGGTGCCATGTTTACCTGATCTGCTGTCAGACCACCAAATGGGCCTAAGAGCTGTCTGTTTTTGGTGCCATGTTTACCTAATCTGCTGTCAGATCACCAAATGGGCCTAAGAGCTGTCTGTTTTTGGTGCCATGTTTACCTAATCTGCAGTCAGATCACCAAATGGGCCTAAGAGCTGTCTGTTTTTGGTGCCATGTTTACCTAATCTGCTGTCAGATCACCAAATGGGCCTAAGAGCTGTCTGTTTTGGTGCCATGTTTACCTAATCTGCTGTCAGATCACCAAATGGGCCTAAGAGCTGTCTGTTTTCAATGTCACCTTTACCTAATCTGCTGTTAAAATCTCTCATTACAAAGAGATCATCATTTTGATCAACTTGGCATTTAATGCCATTCTGTGTATTTTGTAGAACTCTTCACTGTCACTTTTGTTACCATTACCAGGTGTGTGTATTTGAACGTACATTGTTTTTACGTCTGATTCTAATATTCTTACAGTGATGATTCTTTCCGAAAAATATTGTACCTCCAGGATGTGTTTTGCTTGTTCTGGCTCCACAATGAAGCACACCCCATGTGTTGCAATTTCAGTATTGCTAACTCCTGAGTATATTGATGTGTAGTTCATGTGTGATTCCTTGATTTTAACATTTCTTTTTTATCATATCCTCTATTAGTTGTTCTTTATCTTTAATCCCACAGATGTTAACGTTTTGCCTTTTATATTGTCAATGTGTGTGATGTTTACCTCTATTGCTGGTGGTGTCTCCATTGTGTGGCTCTGAGCCCTGTTTAGTAGAATCCCCTGTCGTGCTATTACTGCCACAGGTTAAGGGCTGTTTTCAGTCAGTGCTGCCCACGCAGTACTGGTCACTGGTTGTAGTGATCACTTTACTGGTCACTGGTTGTAGTGATCACTTTACTGGTCACTGGTTGTAGTGATCACTTTACTGGTCACTGGTTGTAGTGATCACTTTACTGGTCACTGGTTGTAGTGATCACTTTACTGGTCTGGTTGTTGTTGCTTACTTGTTTTTGTTGTCTCACTGTTACCTCATGTAGTCCTTCAGAATAACACATTAACTTTTATTACAAAACAGCTTTCACTTTTACATGTCTGACATTTGATTTAAATCCACTGGAATTCAACACATTACTCCTTAGAAATCACACAAAGACATTCTACAAATTGTGACAACTGGTAGGTTGCCATCTTTGTCTCATTTAATTTTTATAGATAGTATTGTTGGATACATGGCCATTTCTTTTACTTCTGCACTGGTCTTGAATTCATTCCAAGGTATAATTTTTTCTAAGGCATTTGTTTTCAAATGAACTTAACCCTAGATTATGGGACCTATCAGTTAGACACATTTTCACAAAACTGTAAAAATTACTACCAATTAATTCTTATATTTGGAGTTTGAGATTTTCTGTGAACTTTTGCTACATAGCTGTGTGTTTACCCAAGCAGAGACATGGGATTTGGATGCTGTATTCATTTCCTGGTTTAGGTATTTATCGCCTGAAATTACATCCCATTGCACCGTGGGTACCAGAGGTGTTACTTTGTCTATTGACACGGCAGCCATCTTCAATCCAGCCGTATGTTCGGCTCCCTCTTAGTGTTGTTCGCTGGCTGTCCCGTGTTACAAAGGTTTGTTTGATGTCTCACTGACAGCCAGGGAGATTTTTCCCACACCCGCCCATCATAAGAAAATAAAAAGGAAAAAAATCAATTTCTTGAAAATTAACAAAGGAAAAAAACAAACCGCCCCTTTTGTACGTGACCATAGTACATTTTATGGTGTGCACTTTTGTGTCTGATTTAGCATCAAAGGAAACAGTCAGTTTACCATGAACTCAAGCAGAGCTAGAGGCTAGTCAGTCAGTTTACCATAAACCCAAGCATAGCTAGAGGCTAGTCAGTCAGTTTACCATGAACTCAAGCAGAGCTAGAGGCTAGTCAGTCAGTTTACCATAAACCCAAGCATAGCTAGAGGCTAGTCAGTCAGTTTACCATGAACCCAAGCATAGCTAGAGGCTAGTCAGTCAGTTTACCATAAACCCAAGCATAGCTAGAGGCTAGTCAGTCAGTTTACCATAAACCCAAGCATAGCTAGAGGCTAGTCAGTCAGTTTACCATAAACCCAAGCATAGCTAGAGGCTAGTCAGTCAGTTTACCATAAACCCAAGCATAGCTAGAGGCCAGTCAGTCAGTTTACCATGAACCCAAGCAGGACCAGAAGCCAGTCAGTCAGTTTACCATGAACCCAAGCAGGACCAGAAGCCAGTCAGTCAGTTTACCATGAACTCAAGCAGTGCTAGAGACCAATCTGTCAGTTTACCATGAACTCAAACAGGACCAGAAAAGTATATTATGAGATTATCTAGATTGAAGACTTCAGTTCGAGACTTGTGAAAGCATTTATTGAGAGTTCAATAGAATCATCAAACCCTGTTCAATTGTGTCTTTGAAATCCATTTTGAAGGCAGAAGTAGCTGCTATAGTTTCCATGTTCATACTAGAGCTCACTACATAGCAAACTTCACATTACTTGTTAATAATTCTGTCCTTGGTTCAAGCCGAGAAACTCTACCCCAACCTCTTGCCTTGCAGTACAGACTCATCAGTGTTTATTACATCTTATTTATCAAAGACTAAAGTGGACTGACAAGAGATGGACAGGACAGCTGATGCAACATGCACCATCAAGGCAAGAGACATGGTGAAATGATGCTTCATGTTAGACAATTTCCAATGCACAGACCACACAGATCTTTTTCATGATTATTACTTGTTAACCTTTTTATTTAAATAATTTAAAAAATACTATTTCTTTTGTTTCAGAACTTATTTTCAATGTCCATGAGTTTAATTTCTTGATGTTATCTATTCAGCACCAAGTTTACATCCAAGCTGAGATTTGTCCGTACCCTGGAAGAACTCAATGCTCTTGTACCTTTGAATAATGTATCAATCCCAGAACCTATTGTTCAGTAAGTCAACACAGTATGATTGTTCCTTTATAGTTCATCTCCACTTATGACATTGAAAATGGTTAAATACATGAAAGTGGTTAAATCATTCAAAAATGGAAAACTTGAACAACATAATAGTCATAAATAAGTTTACAAAATGTTTAAACAACAACTGATAAATGACATGTTTCTGGCATCATTCTCCTCGTATAGACAAGATGATTTCTCCTCACCAATTTAGTAGTTATTTCTCTTAACAGCTATGTTGCTGTCGATGATGATGAACTTGAATATTGGTTATTGGTTATGGAAGGCCTCGGTATCACTGCAAATGAATTAAAATCCATAATTGCTCAACCGCCTGTGCCAGTGGAATCATCCGAATTACTAACTCATCTCCCAAACAAAGAAAGGTAACTGTAGTCCCCATCGTAGCAGTCTCAGCACATGCCAAAAGACATAAGGCGAAACCGCGCAGAAAGTGAACACAGCCAACTGTTCCCTGTCATACGATATCATCATTCATCGTAAACAATTGGAATATCGAAACATGATAAAAACGGATGAGACACACAGCTCACGGTGTGCACAGAGCACTAACTCAGTAGCTCCTGCAACAAGCCGGACTTGAAATATGAGGAAACTGCAACAAGAAACACTTTTCAGACATAGCCTTCAATGGTTCCTGCCGCCTATCCGCCATATACCGGAATTTCACGTCCTCCCGAAAATGATGATCGTAAATGAACTTGAATATTGAATTATTACCTTTGCCTTTGTGATCTTTGATAGTGGATTTGATGATTTACTTTGTGTTGTATTTCTTGTACTGTTAATAATATTATTATTAAGCACTCTTGCCTTCCTGAACACTTCCATATGTAAATATGCCTACAACATATATATAAAATTGACAAGGCGTATGGTGTAATACAACACCAACTTCTGTTTATTCACGTAAGTCCAATTAAAATCTCTCACTTATAATTCACATCTGAACATCTGTTTTTTAAGACCTCTACCTTAGTTTCATGCAGTCGTGACATCAAATATGGAATTGTTTCCTGCGAAGTCTGACCAGAATGTATGTCTAGCTCACCACTTCTTGAAAAATGACACCTGGACTATATAATTTATATTATGATCCTCTTAATTCACAACATCTAATCTCTCATATTAACATTTTGAATCTAGATTTGTTTTTACAATGCAATTTAATAATTTCAGTGAGTAAAAGTGAAAGTTGTTTTTACAATATAATTTAATAATTTCAGTGAGTAAAAGTGAAAGTTGTTTTTACAATATAATTTAATAATTTCAGTGAGTAAAAGTGAAAGTTGTTTTTACAATATAATTTAATAATTTCAGTGAGTAAAAGTGAAAGTCAAGATTTTCTTGAGCGCTTCAATTTTGTTAAATTTGCATTTGAAGTTGAGATATATTTCTTGTACTTGCTGCAGCTGTAAAAGTGGACTATAAAGCAGCAATTGTTATTTTAGCAAATTTGCAAGATGAACTAAAACAACAAACACGGCAATGACATTATACAAACAATAATTGTTTTTATAGCAGGAAGGTGGGAAAAGTTAATGAAAGCAGTCCTGAATGTAGGTTAGAAACACCAGATTTTTTGTCAGGGATGGGTCTCATTTGCTTCATATTAGAGCCTTATATGTGTCAATGTGACTTAGGTCATTTGAGCTAAAGACCATGCACCAAACAGGCATGCTCATCTTCAGTGCTAAGGCTTAGTTTTGTGAAAATCTCTCTCTTGTACTTCACATCTCAGCTTCAATGCAAAGGCTTAGTTTTGTGAAAATCTCTCTCTTGTACTTCACATCTCAGCTTCAATGCTAAGGCTTAGTTTTGTGAAAATCTCACTCTTGTACTTCACATGTCAGCTTCAATGCTAAGGCTTAGTTTTGTGAAAATCTCTCTCTTGTACGTCACATGTCAGCTTCAATGCTAAGGCTTAGTTTTGTGAAAATCTCTCTCTTGTACTTCACATCTCAGCTCCCAGTGCTAAGGTTTAGTTTTGTGAAAATCTCTTTCTTATACTTCACATCTCAGCTCCCAGAGCTAAGACTTAGTTTTTTGAAGTCTCAAACATAACATTCTTTGAACAACTTATAATTTGTTTTATGGATGCTCATACAGGATTTTTCCCCAAAGATTTCACCCTGCAACCATTATTATGCTACCACATAACCCTCTTTACCCATATACCACCTGCTATGCATCTTATAACCCTTAACTTTTAGCCATTAGTTGTGAGCAGTTGTTGAAGATACTCAGATATTTATTTTAAAATATCAAAGTGCTGACACTCATATTTCCAAGTTACTTATACAAGGTGTCTCACTTGTTATGGAACCAGGCATTTTCTCACTAATTCTAGCACCAGTGAAGATACTGCAATAAAATATAAACAGGAGTATGTTCGTTGTGTGAGAAATGAAAGGGATGTGCCTGTTGTGTGTACGTGGTGCCCGGTAATTTTTTATGGGGAGAAAGGGAGAGTTTTCTGAAACAAACCACAAACCTTTTTAAAGAATTAAAACAGCTTGCAGAAAAAACGACAGAACACAATCAAAACTTATACATAGCCTTCATTGACCAGGAAAAAGCATTTGACAGAGTAAACAGAGAACAACTGTGGGAGATACTAACACCATACGGAGTAAGCCATCATCTAACCAACCTTATTAAAAGTCTCTACATCAACAGCAGCTGCAAGGTCAGAACAGCAGCAGGCTACATAGACCACTTTGAAGTTAGATCAGGTGTAAGACAGGGGTGCGTACTATCCCCCCTACTGTTTATTACATACATGGACCATATCTTGTTGTTATGGATCCAGCGACCTTTGAGCTGATGCCCTTCAGCCCAAAAATATGCAAGTTAGCCAACCCATCAGAGACAGAGGAGATCAATGAGCTTTTATTTGCAGACGAACAGGCACTAATACATGAAACAATAGAAGACCTACAAGAACACTTAAACAAACTCAACATCTCAGGCACAAAATACAACATGAAAATCAACATCAACAAAAAACAGAAGTCATGAATGTCACCAGAAATAACAGAACATCTACATAACTATAGAAGGCAGACAACTAAAACAAGTAGAGGAATTCAAATACCTAGGAAGTCTAATGATAAATGATAATTCTCAAACAGCAGAGATAGAATCAAGATGCAACAAAGCTTGTCAAATCATTGAACAATTATCACCACTATTGTCCAACAAGGAAATAACTCTGGAGGCAAAACGAGCACTATACAATACAATCTTCATCCCAACGTTGTGCTACCAATGCCAGACCTGGACCCTAGATGTAAGAACAATAAGAAAAATAACCTCTACTGAGATGAAATGTATTAGACGAATGACAGGAAATAGTCTGAGAGATAAGATCAGAAATGAAGAACTGAGAAAAAAGCTAGGAATAGCCCCCGCCATATAATATATAAGGAAACAACAGATAAAATGGTTTGGCCACGTGACAAGGCAGAAAGAACAAAACACAACACAACGAACCTTCAACAAACGTTGTGAGAACACCAGACCCAAGGGTCGACCACGGAAAAGATGGGTCGATGGAATATTAGAAGCACTAGGAAACATAACAGCAGCAGAGACGAACAGAAGAGCAAAAGACCACAAATTATATCTCCCCTCGACGCTGAAAGGCAGATGAGGAAGGAAAGAAGAAGAACCACAAACCATAGATGCCTTGAAAGCATACATCACTGAAGAAATTCACACAGCAACATTGGACATATTGGCAAGGGCTTTCCAAAATTTAGTGTGCCAGATTCAATCCACTTTGGACACAAATGATGATCACTTCCAGCATATGTTATTATGTCGCCTCATATTTCACAAAATGAGGTAAATCCACTTCAAATTTCTTGTCAATATCCTCATTAGTGGTAAAACCATTCAAGAAATGTCAAGTTCCATAATGAGTGAGACAACATATTTTGGTGTCAAAAACTGGTGAGAAAGAGCAAGAAAGAAGACACCGCATGACAGAAGGTACATCTTGGAATTAGATTGATCATGTCTTTGGAAGAGGTCCTGAAAGTATCACGTAAACTCCCTGGTTGATGGCTCCATAGAAAGATTAATGAAGGAGCTCTTGCTCAGGAGCTGAGGCTGAGTTGAAAGAGATGACCCAGGCTCAGGTGTTGAGACTGAGTTGAAAGAGATGACCCAGACTCAGGAGTTACGGCTGAGTTGAAAGAGATGACCCAGACTCAGGAGTTGAGACTGAGTTGAAAGAGATGACCCAGACTCAGGAGTTCAGGGTGAGTTGAAAGAGATACCCAGACTCAGGAGTTGGGACTGAGTTGAAAGAGATGACCCATACTCAGGAGTTGGGGCTAAATTGAAAGAGATGACCCAGACTCAGGAGTTGGGGTTGAGTTGAAAGAGATGAACTAGACTCATGTTGAGAATGACAAATGGTTAATATTAATAAAGAGAAATGGTGATGATGTTGCTATGCTACAAGGGATACCTTGATAGTCACGTTATCACAGTATAGCCAACTATAATCAGACTGTCTTGTGGTTCAGCAAATCTAAGAAAAGACAACAAAATCACTATAAACATTGTGCTACGGCCATATATAGCCTCGCTGTATTGTTGCTATTTTCAGCTATGACATCCATCATAAGCACCTGCCCACACCCCCAGAATCTCCCTACCATGTCCCATCCTCATAATAACCGTCTGTGAGCTTGCAGCTTCCCTGCTGTTGTGCTGTGGAGTCTAGGGTAAGTTCTGCTCTGTGGACATTACCGACATTGTTTGTGATGATGTCAATTCAATTCTCTTGTGGGTGATTTGTAAACAAAGATGTCATTGTTATGCATACTGTTATGTGCTGGCAGTGATGTAGGATGGCAAATGCTTGTTTTGTGTTATTTATTTCAAGTAGCAGCAATGACATGTTAAATGTGGGGCCACTGTCTTTTGTGTGTGTGTGTGTGTGTTTGTTTAACATATGTCCTGGACCATCATGTTTTTGTGACAGGGGTAGTTCATATACACTGCATGTCTCTGCATAATTTATACTAACATTGTTTTTCTTCTTTGTCTTTTAACATTGAAGTAAGAGATTCTTTGTGACATTTTGCTTGTTGGTGTATTGAACAGTTGATGGGCTCATGTCTACCTGAGTGAGAACTGTCACTTGTAGCATTTGTTCTTTGGAGAATACAAGCCTGAAACTGTCAATCTCCTCTTTGTGTCTTGATTTTCCTCTTGAGCCCTGATTTCATTCTCATGAATTCCCTGAGTTCATGTCACAACCTATTCTGCCATTCTCCTTAAGATGTTTGTGGTTTCCTCCATCATAAATTCCTTCTTCCTTTGAATCTCATCAAAGAGTGTTGTCTGATGAAGTAATCACATTATAGATAAGACAACCATTCTTACTTGTATCTGTAACTATATTGCCATTTTCTCTTACTCAAGTATCATCATCATGTGCCATACCGATTGGCATAGGTGATCGTATTCTTCCACAATTTTCTATCTACAGTATATCGTATCAATTCTGTTGTTCACTGTTTTTCATGCCATGACACCAAGCTATATAGTATCTTCTCTCTTTGTCATTCATAATCGCTCTTTCCCTGTATTTTTCCAGTTGTAACCAAGTATTCCAACTTTCTTCTCCTCATGATGTGCCAAAAAAATGTTGATTATTTCTTTCTGATGTTTTTAGGAGCTCCCTTTTTGTGCTGGCCTCTTTGAGAATGTCTGCATTGGTCTTTTTAGCTGTCCAGGGAACTTTCAACATTTTTTTTAGAAATCCCATCTCTGTGGCCTCTAATTATCTTTTCATTTGTTTGTCTACTGTCCATGATTCACTTCCATAGGTCAGAATTGGCTCTAAATGGCACCGATGAACTATCTTTTTTACTTCTGTTGACATAGAATTGTTGCATCATAAGACATTTTTCATTTTCTGAAATGCTATTTTGACCTGAGCTATTCTGCTTTTTATTTCTGTGGTGCATCTTCCATCTGATGTTGTTATTGTGTCCAATTATTTGACTGTTGCACCTGTTTCAGATTTGTCCCGTTTATTTTTATGCTGCATAATGTGATGATTGTTTCTTCGATATGACCATTATTTCTGTTTTTTTTACTATTCATACTGAGACCTTTCTTGTTGCTTTCTTTTACTATATCTATTATATCTTGTGGTTCATTCTCAAGTACATGTTTGTTTATTACTGCCTCATTGTTTAATTGTTTCTCATTGTTTGTTACAGCCAGTCTAGTTGTTTCTCATGTTTGTTACAGCCAGTCTAGTTGTTTCTCATTGTTTGTTACAGCCAGTGTAGTTGTTTCTCATTGTTTGTTACAGCCAGTGTAGTTGTTTCTCATTGTTTGTTACAGCCAGTCTAGTTGTTTCTCATTGTTTGTTACAGCCAGTCTAGTTGTTTCTCATTGTTTGTTACAGCCAGTGTAGTTGTTTCTCATTGTTTGCTACTGTCAGTCTAGTTGTTTCTCATTGTTTGTTACAGCCAGTCTAGTTGTTTCTCATTGTTTGTTACAGCCAGTGTAGTTGTTTCTCATTGTTTGTTACAGCCAGTCTAATTGTTTCTCATTGTTTGTTACAGCCAGTCTAGTTGTTTCTCATTGTTTGTTACAGCCAGTCTAGTTGTTTCTCATTGTTTGTTACAGCCAGTGTAGTTGTTTCTCATTGTTTGTTACAGCCAGTCTAGTTGTTTCTCATTGTTTGTTACTCCTATTCTAATTATATATTATTGTTTTTTTTATTGTAGTCTAATTGTTTCTCATTCTTTTTTACTACCAGTCTAATTGTTTCTCATTCTTTTTTATTGCCAGTCTAATTGTTTCTCATTCTTTTTTATTGCCAGTCTAATTGTTTCTCATAATTTGTTACTGACAGCCTAATTGTTTCTCATTGTTTCTTACTGACAGCCTAATTGTTTCTCATTGTTTCTTACTGACAGCCTAATTGTTTCTCATTGTTTCTTACTGACAGCCTAATTGTTTCTCATTGTTTCTTACTGACAGCCTAATTGTTTCTCATTGTTTCTTACTGACAGCCTAATTGTTTCTCATTGTTTCTTACTGACAGCCTAATTGTTTCTCATTGTTTCTTACTGACAGCCTAATTGTTTCTCATTGTTTCTTACTGACAGCCTAATTGTTTCTAAAGGAAAAGAATGAAAAACAAAAATGGATGACTAATGCCATCTTCCAAAAATGGAAGAAAGAAAACAAGTGAAGAACACTACCCAATACAGCAAAATAGATAATGAAATATGACAAATGTGGGAAAAGGCAAAAGAAGACTGGCTCAACCAAAGATATCTTGACATTGAAACTATGGAAAATAAAAAAGATTTAAGACGGATGCACACAGAAATTAAGAGAATGACTTGTAAAAATAACAAAGCCATAGAAAGTGGATGTATTGCAAACAAAAAAGGAAAAATGCTAACAGACAATAAAGATATAGTCAATAGATGGCAGGAATATATAACAGAATTATTTTATTACGAAAGGGAAAGAAACCAACTATAAAATGTGTGTCAAGCTATAAAATATTAAAATCAGAAGTGGAAAAAAGCTATACAAACAATGAAAACGGGAAAAGCTTATGGACTAACAGCATACAGATAGAGATGGTGAAGGCACTAGAAGATTTTGGCTTTGAAGTTATCACAGACATATGCAACAACATATACTATACAGGAAGGATATGTACCAAATGAACTAAAAACACCAACTTTCATTGCATTGCCTAAAAAGAATGGTGCAGTTGAATGCAGTGATTTTAGAACAATAAGCCTAATGAATCAAGTAACAAAAATCTTGCTAAAAGTTATACAAGGAAGGATTCAGAATAAAATCATTATGGAATTAAAAGAACAACAATTTGAATTTTGGAAAAACAGTGGGATGAAAGAAGCCATATTCTGCATGAGAACATGAATCGAAAATTAAACAGAAGTAAACAAACCAATATATGCCTGCTTCATAGACTACATCAAAACTTTTGACAGAATACACCATAAAGAACTTATAGACTGCCTAAAATATATACATCTAGATAACATGGACATACGACACAGAAAATGAACACAGCCATCTGTTCTCCATCATACGATATCATCGTAAACAATCGGAATATCGAAACACAATAAAAACAGATGAAATGCACAACTCACAGTGTGCACAGAGCACTTAACTCAGTAGCTTCTGCAACAAGCTGGACTTGGAATATGAGGAAACTGCAACAAGGAACACTTTTCAGACATAGCATTTAATGGTTCCTGCCGCCTATCCACCATATTGACCGGAAGTTCATGTCCTCCTGAAATTGATGATCGTCATTTAAAAAAAAAAATGTATAGTGCTTGATGATGCTTGGACATCAACCTGACTCCAAATCCGAACATAGGAAACACAGTTAGTCTTCGGACTATCCCCGTCACACATCAAACAACAGACTGTAAGATCTCCCTGCAATGTGAATTTGTGAAATTATGAACCCCTCCTGACTAACATGAACCTCCGACAGTGATCCCGGTGCTGCAAAGTCATATACGAAACTCCATTCCATCTTTCACTATTAGCGTACTGCCATTTTAGGGATATTCAATCAGCCATTGTCTTCTGATGTATTAGTTTGTTACTACCTGTTATGTTATAATAATCATTTAAAAAATAAAATAAAATAAAATTGATAACAAATATAATATGAAACTTTATCATCATGTAAGTAAGATTTGCCTTTTTTTGTTGTAAATACACATCAAAAGTCATTTTTTAAAATTGAAATAAGCAGCCAAAAATAAGAAAAAAATTAAAACTGAACTAGAGATCTAGGGATCTGAACTTTGTGCTTTCTTCATTTCAGGCAAAGACACATGCTACAACACAGCAATCATAAATCATGCAAATTCAGCCAAGCATTACTGTTGATAATTCAACAATCAACTGTGACAAACATTTCAATTCTTTCTTTATTTCTTTCTTCATTCGCCCAATGACTACTTATCTTCATCACCTCCTGCCTCCATCCTTATAAAAGGACATCAATGGGCATTGCAATAAAAAGCTGTGATAGGAGTAGAAGTCTGGCTGTATTTATGAGATCAAATTAACTTTGCTTCAAGCTTACCAATTGTAAAAATATTACTTCATTTTAAAATCACTCAATTATTGATAATGAAATTATTGATAGTTCACAATATATTTCTTGTTTATCATATTTACTATTGCTTGTTTACAGAACTCACACAATATATGATAGTATAATTTCCCATTGCTTGGTAAATACAAACTCCTGTGATATTGCCTGGTTATATTATTTACTTAATGATTATAAAATGTTGCTTCATTGTTAAAAGTCTAAAATCTTGTAATATATTATTAAAAAGTTGTAAGTTCAAATAATCTGGCATATTTGTGTAATGTCAACTTTTGAGAAAGTAGGATTCCTTTAACGTTCTGTTACATTTTAATTGTTTTTTTTTTAATCAGGCAATTCTTGGACATCAGATTATCTCCTCATGCTCCAATTCTTGTATGGACATGGTTGATGCATGAAGAGTGGGCTGAATTGATTTTGTGTGTTAGTTACTGTGCAGGTTTGGATGAATGATTTCTGTGATGTTCTTTTATCTTCTTAGGATGGATTCTGGTAGCAGACAGAAAAGATTGGAAAGAGCAAGCAAAACTGAAAGAAGAGGACAAGAAACCAAATTTAGTCATTAAGAAAAGAAGTGAAATTTTTTGTCGAATTAAAAAACAAATAAAAAAGTGAGGAAAAAAAAACATTTTGAAAAGAAGAAAATATAGATAAATAAATGTATATGTTTAAAAAGTATTAGGTAGGCCATCAAGACTAGCCACATTGACTGATTCATTGCTTCGCTTATGATGAATTCATTTGTGTACTTGATGTGCTTGAAGCTGAACATAAATGAGATTATGGTAAAATAGCCATGGTAAATTGATATATTGTGAGTATTGATCTTGTTTTGTTAACTGCAAAATAATGTTATTTAACTTAGACATATATGAAAGTTAACAATTAAATCATATGTTGAGTCCATGACTTGTTCACCATAATTGCCTGATGTAGATCTCCAGTAACTTGTCTCTTACTTTTTAAAAGATTGTAGTTTTCTTTCCACTTATTTGTTGTTTCCTTTAAATTTAAATATTTTCCCAGCCTGTCTATTTTCCCTAATCTTCTATGTTTTATCATGTCACTTGTATTGTTTAAAATATTTGGTTTCTTTAGTTTGTATTTCTCACATATTTTTCATTCCATTCATAAATTGTGTCAGGTTTATGCTTTTTTTTTCATTTTTGCTTCTTCTAATTTTGGGTACAGTCCTGCTCTTTTATATTATCCAAATGTCTGTAGTCAGAGCTACGTTTTAGAATTATGGAATGTAGATCCAAGAGATCTTCTCACACACACACAGTGTGGCTTTGATAGTTGTCAAGTTTCAAGAAACATTGTTTCACCTGAGGGCTGACAGAACAATTCAAGTCAAGGTGTCTTATACAAATTATCACAGTTTGATTAATATTGACGCAGATTGCATACATCAAATACAAAAAGATTGAAGTGCCCGTATATGTGTAGTAACATAATACTTGAAAATAATATAGTAAATAGAATAATTAGAAAAAAACAAGGTTTATAGAAAAAGTTCCTTGATCATTCAAAATTGAATGCAAATATCTACTTACCAATGGTATACTCCAGCTTGTTTGTGTAGTAATCCATTCAGAAATAAGTAACACACATACATCAATTTACTTCACAATTTTTACTAAAAATAGCTCTAATAGACTTATATTGTATATTTATACCAACATATTTTGACACATACCATGATCTAGTGCATATGCTTAGTACTTTGATTGTTATGTTAAGTACACACACACACAAACCCACCCCCAGTATTGTTAGCTTCAACAAAGCATATTTTACCCAAACCTTATATTATTATTCACTGCCAAATGATTTCACATACATCAGAATAATTTCCTTGAGATAATTATCTGGCCTGCTTTGTGATAAATCTTCTTGGAAAAAAATATAACTTGCGGATGTGGCCATTGCTGAACACACACACACAAATTATTCACAAAAATATTTTTTAAATAATAAAAGCTTACTATAAAAGCACAAAGTAGCAATATAATATTTTGTCCTGAATAGTTCTCGCTGAAAACTTCAGAATGTAGACATATAAGGAAAGAGATATGTTGTAACATAAGTCATCCTGACAATTTATTGCACATCTGCAAGTGGTGAAGAGTGGATTCTGGCGATATATCAAACATGTAGATATGATTGTCTGAGACAAACAGCAGATTGTTAACAAATTTGTAATATCTTCAAGGAAATGTGAGAGACAATGATTGAGGTGTGTTTTGCTCATGAAAGTGATCAGAAAGTGATCCTGCCACATTAAGTTGATAGACTTTCTTATTTGTTTATCTTGAGTTACCAGGCTCTTTCTTTCAGTACTCCCACAAAAATGCTTTATAGTGGAAAACAAGTGACAGTATCACACTCTGGGCAGAGCAAGCAATATTCATCCATCCTACATACACATTGATGAAGTAAATGCACTGATGATTTCTATATCTTACAGGTTACACAAACTCCTTCATATGTCCTTCAAGTCCATATTCCATACTTAGATGGAGCACAATTCAATTTCTAATCCCCAAAGTCACAGAGTTGTAGCTTTGAAAATTGAAATGGCAGACTAGCTCAAACATAGTTACACAGAAATTATCAATTCAATCTTAAAGCTGCAAGGAAAAAGAAATTAATTTTCAATAATGTACCAACAAACATAAAGGCTGGTGAGGTAGGATGTTAATTACATAATATGCCTAATTTGCTGATGTAATTGATCATCTGTGTCCATTTGTATTCCTTTGATTCTCAATGTGGCTACAATCTACCGTTCTTCCCAAGCTTCAGCACATACTATAGTTTGCTTATGAGTAGAATTGTAGGAATGATTGGTCGAAATAAGATTTGAATGTTGCTGTTGTTGTGCTGCCTAATGTAGCAAATATGAGAATATGTTTCATTTATTAGATCAGGTTTTGAATCAATATTAAGGTTGTGGTGAAATATACTTAGGATTATATGTTTATAAAGTGACTGGTACATAAATAAGATTGTTTTTGTGCTCACACATGGGATTTGTATGAAATTCTGAGTGGACTGTGAGCAGCAGCTAAGGCTGATGTATGAAATGCTGAAAACATTTCAGGTCAATTGCAAGTGAATGCCTTTAAATGTAGGAAGCATTGTTTGCACACAAGGAACGTGCCCTTGAAATACTTAACATGAAATTACTGTGATAAATATCAAATGCAGGTTTACTAATTTATCAAATGTTAGCTACATTTTCAAGCTGAAATTTGGGGTAACTTAGCTATCATATTTGTTGTACATATATCTATATTTTCTTAACTAGTTCATTCAAAATGTACAGCATGTGTCCAACTATAAAGAAGTTTGTGCTTGTATGTTGTTATGTGCTGTGCTGGCTTATCTTCATACTGTTATGTGCCGTGCTGGCTTATCTTCATGCTGTTATGTGCCGTGCTGGCTTATCTTCATGCTGTTATGTGCCGTGCTGGCTTATCTTCATGCTGTTATGTTAAGAAAGAAGCCATCACAACATGGGCATAAGGTATTAAGGGATGTTGGTGCTAGTTTCAATATATTTCCTGACCACACTTTTAGAGTAATGTTGTTGGCAGTACATCAAGCAACTTTTCTTTCCCATAGAAAATCTGTGTGGTACCCATTTAAGGATGGGTGAAACAAGAAGTCAGTCTCTTGGAGAAATAAACTTGATCACTTGTCTTAGCTCAATAATTCCTACTCCGCCATCTCTTTTACGTTAAGGAAATGGACACTTTGAGTGTCTATTTGATATATTTATCTTGTATTTACAATTAATTCTTACTGCAATAACATTTAGACTAATGTTGTGATAAGATGTATTATACTAATCAATCAGCTTGCTTGATGTCATATGCTAAATTCTCTGTATAACAAATGTTTATTCACATGACGTAATTCTTGCTTCATTTGCCTGCATACCTTAATAGTTATTAGATTTTGCTATAGATTGTATGTTGCTGCTGGCCCACTTTATTTATATTCTTAAGTTAATGCAAAAGCTGGTTTCTTCTTATCACCTGTCAGTTTGGGTGAAACATGTTGCTTCAGTAGCCATTCACTTAAATTTGTGCCCCCACATAACAGACTTTGTTGATCTACATAAGAGTCTTTATGACCTCATCCACAGTTGTCTGCCCCTGTTCCAGGCTATGAACACTTGTTTAATGTTTTCCATTGGTTGTTCCATCATCTGACACCCAATGAGTGTGAGAGATTGTATGTAAACAAGAGAGTAGCCAACCACTCTTGCTTTTGAAATATTTTGAGAGGAGGAACGTGTGAGTTGTTGAATTGAAATGCAAGAAATGTTGACACTTTTAGAGATGATGTTAAACAGTTAACAAACAGTTAAGAGGACTTCATCATGTAACAGACCAGAGGTTACTCAGAGAAATTAGAAAAGTGTATTAACACACACACAACAACATAATTAATATTTCAGCTTAAAGATCTTTATCGTGATACAGACAGATGACAACAAAACACAGGCAACAAAAAGGTGTGATACAGACAGATGACAACAAAACACAGGCAACAAAAAGGCGTGATACAGACAGATGACAACAAAACACAGGCAACAAATAGGTGTGATACAGACAGATGACAACAAAACACAGGCAACAAAAAGGCTCGATACAGACAGATGACAACAAAACACAGGCAACAAAAAGGCGTGATACAGACAGATGACAACAAAACACAGGCAACAAAAAGGTGTGATACAGACAGATGACAACAAAACACAGGCAACAAAAAGGCGTGATACAGACAGATGACAACAAAACACAGGAAACAAAAAGGCGTGATACAGACAGATGACAACAAAACACAGGCAACAAAAAGGCGTGATACAGACAGATGACAACAAAACACAGGAAACAAAAAGGCGTGATACAGACAGATGACAACAAAACACAGGAAACAAAAAGGTATGATACAGACAGATGACAACAAAACACAGGAAACAAAAAGGCATGATACAGACAGATGACAACAAAACACAGGAAACAAAAAGGCTCGATACAGACAGATGACAACAAAACACAGGAAACAAAAAGGCATGATACAGACAGATGACAACAAAGCACAGGAAACAAAAAGGCATGATACAGACAGATGACAACAAAACACAGGAAACAAAAAGGCATGATACAGACAGATGACAACAAAGCACAGGAAACAAAAAGGCATGATACAGACAGATGACAACAAAACACAGGAAACAAAAAGGCATGATACAGACAGATGACAACAAAACACAGGAAACAAAAAGGCTCGATACAGATAGATGACAACAAAACACAGGAAACAAAAAGGCTCGATACAGATGACAACAAAACACAGGAAACAAAAAGGCATGATACAGACAGATGACAACAAAACACAGGCAACAAAAAGTCATGATACAGACAGATGACAACAAAACACAGGAAACAAAAAGGCATGATACAGACAGATGACAACAAAACACAGGAAACAAAAAGGCATGATACAGACAGATGACAACAAAACACAGGAAACAAAAAGGCTCGATACAGACAGATGACAACAAAACACAGGAAACAAAAAGGCATGATACAGACAGATGACAACAAAACACAGGAAACAAAAAGGCTCGATACAGACAGATGACAACAAAACACAGGAAACAAAAAGGCATGATACAGACAGATGACAACAAAACACAGGAAACAAAAAGGCATTTCTTTTTTCTTTTTCCTGCACATTTATTTTTATATTTCTGTGTTTAACAGAATGTAAATCAGAGAATGTAGTTAGTAGTTAATCGATAGATCATTCACATCGCACAACTCCATAAGTGCTGAGATCCCCTCCTCAGTATATCCCCCAACGTGTAGCGACTGACAACTCTAGTTATGATTTGATTTGCCAGTTTCTCTGGATCCCTACAAAGTGCTCTCATCTGGCATCACCCCTTTAGACATGATGTTCTTGCAGACTATTCAAGGATGTTGATTCACATTCAATGCCCAAATCATTTACTTGTCCTACCTCCTTGAGAGCAATTAGAATGTCAGCATGGTCCATTGCTCATGCAGTCTCCACAAATCAGAGTCATGTAACTTATAGTATTTATGATACAAGCCTTAATCAGCAATAAATAATGAACTTGCATTCAACTATAAGATGATCTAGTTGTTGTTTCCAGGTCTATGATGAAGACTTCAAGAGAAATGTAAGCAGCTGAGGACATAATAATAAATATAATCCAGTTAACTGAATGAGAAACATGCAGCTAGTGGCTGCACTAATATAGTAGTTTCTGTATTTTTTGGTTGCTTTTCTGATACTGCTGTAGATCTTTTTGTAGAAACATCAACATGCTGTGCATTTGTCAGATGCAAATTATAGCAGTTCATTTGGTTTTGTTTCCTTTTTTTCATTCTTAGCTTGTCATGTTCTACTTTAGTCATTTTGTTTGAAGTGAAGCAATGACAAAATAACGTGCAGCACAAGAATTCAAAGCAGTTTCCATGTATACCTTCCTTCAATGGTGGGCTTCATAATGAATATGTCAAAATGGTTGTGATCTTTCCCACAGACAATGGCTCACAAGTCAGAACACACTCTACAAGTGTTTATATTTTTGTTATTATTATTATTACTACTATTATTATAATATTTTTCTACATAGCACCTTGGAGATGTGTGTGCCTTGTCCTAGAATTACTTGTTTGATGTACCAGTTTATATGTAACTTGTCCTAAGATTATTTCTTTGGTGAGACATGGACCAGCATATATGTCATTTTTCCTAGGATTACTTGTATGGTGGGGAATAGGATGAGTATGTTTGTGGATTGTATTTGTCTAAATTTATTTGTCTAATAGAGATAGGACTTGTATGTGAGACTTGTCTTATTGTAATTGATCATGGAAAGGACATAGGCATTTTCTAAGTGTGGTGTGACTGATGTCCTCAAATGTGTGATATGACTGATGTCCTCTAAGTGTGTTATGACAGATGTCCTCTGAGCATAGTATGACTGAAGTCCTCAAAGTGTGGTATGGCTAATGTCCTCAAAGTGTGGTATGACTGATCTCCTCTAAGTGTAGTATGACTGATGTCCTCTTGTTTTCAAATTGAACATAAATCTTTGAAATTTTGTTTCCAATGATTATATTTCAATGGTTGTCCTCTTTAGCTCTCTCTACCCATTAAGCTGCTCTTGCTTCCTCAGCTGTTCTTATCCTGCCAACTCCTCTCAGAAAGTAAGAGACAGCCTTTTCAAATTGAACCTTTGATTATGAAACACACACTTAACAAATTGTTAACAAATCGTTCAATATTTGTGAAATGGTTATGGCTTTACAAAGGTGATAGATGACACAAAACATTTTACATGGCTAGCCCTTCTGTGGGGACACAGAAAACATAGACAAACTTGAAAGATAAAGTAGAAAACTTTTCTGAAGAGCAACCATCTAGCTAGGAATGAAGGGAGGAGGGATAATTGAATCAATTGTCAATTTAAGGCCTAGACGTGAGGAGCATAGTAAGAGTGACACGGTGAGGGACTAGAAGTGTGGAAGGGGTACAGCAAGAGTGACATAATGAGGGACTAGAAGTATGGGAGGAGCACAGTAAGAGTGACACGTTGAGGGACTAGAAGTATGTGAGGAGCATAGTAAGAGTGACACGATGAGGGACTAGAAGTATGGGAGGAGCACAGTAAGAGTGACACGATGAGGGACTAGAAGTATTGAATGAGCACAGTAAGAGTGACACAATGAGGGACTAGAAGTATGGGAGGAGCACAGTAAGAGTGACACGTTGAGAGACTAGAAGTAAGGGAGTAGCACAGTAAGAGTGACACGTTGAGGGACTAGAAGTATGGGAGTAGCACAGTAAGAGTGACACGTTGAGGGACTAGAAGTATGGGAGTAGCACAGTAAGAGTGACACGTTGAGGGACTAGAAGTATGTGAGGAGCATAGTAAGAGTGACACGTTGAGGGACTAGAAGTATGGGAGTAGCACAGTAAGAGTGACATGATGAGGGACTAGAAGTATGTGAGGAGCATAGTAAGAGTGACACGTTGAGGGACTAGATGTATGGGAGGAGCACAGTAAGAGTGACACGATGAGGGACTAGAAGTATTGAATGAGCACAGTAAGAGCCTCACAGTGAGGGCCTAGAAGTATGGGAGAAGCACATTAATAGCCATATGATAAGTGCCTAGAAGTATGGGAGAAGCACAATAAGAGTCATATGATGAGGGCCTAGAAGTATGGGAGAAGCACAATAAGAGTCATATGATGAGGGCCTAGAAGTATGGGAGAAGCACAATAAGAGTCATATAATGAGGGCCTAGAAGTATGGGAGAAGCACGGTAAGAGTTTAATAACCAGACAAGATGTGCCAGTGGATCTCTAGTTATGGGACAGAGGTTTATATCCACAAATGAAAGTGAGAACTCAAAGCAACAATTGTGAGAACACTTGCCCATAGACCAGGTGACCTAGGTTTGATTTATGCTCCTGACAGTGAGATCACCCATATAGTTCCTGTGGTTCATCCAGCCAATTCACATCTTATACACTTCAGCTAGTACAACTAAATATGAGGACACTTTTTATTTGGTTAAATTTGTATCTTCTCAATCATCAGCTGCTTCTGATATTTAATGCAAGGTCCCTCCACTAGATCATCTGAGCTGCATATTTTGGTCTTGGTCAGTTTTAGGTTTGTTATTTGCATGAGGGTATGGCTTTTGTAAAATTACATTCTTAAAGCTGCATGTATTGGGATGCAAGGGTGGCATGAGTAAGATGACAGATTTGAGGGAGTAACGTGGCTGAGCAGTTTGATCAATTCTGCTAACTAGTTATTTATGATAGGAAATATTCTTTGCTGAATGTGGTTGTGTGTTAAGTCTTTGTTAAGTGTGTGCCCCTACAGATCTCACTCTCTCTTCTCTCTCTCTATATATATACATATAAATATATATATATATATGTTTGTATTGAGACTTGTATTTGATTTTATATTGGCTGTAAGTTTTGTTGTCTTATGGAGAGACAAGTTCCATTTGACCAGACTAGACTTCTAGGTTGCAGTAGAATGTATTTAACTTGAACAGTTTGGGACATTAATGTCTACAAAGACCAGACTCATTGTTATTGACTGCAATAATTGTCAAATATTAATTGTTCTTAGTCTTGTGTGAAGACTGTGTTGAATGTAATCGGAGCAATCTGTTTTTGAAGGTCTGCGATTGTTATATGATATCCTTCCTACATTAGTTGTTCTATCATCCAGGAAAGATCTGTACCCAATTCTAACATCTATCAATTCCATAAATGACAAAATATTAACAGTGTATTAATAAAGTATTAATAAAGACCAGTGATACACTGCAAGTATGTCCTGACCTTTGTTGCACTGATTGTTCAAAATTTGTTCGTTAATTTTAACCAAGATCCAAACTTAAAAAAAAAGAATTTCTGATCAACTTGGAAGCCCTTAATGCCAAGATATTATTTGGAATTTGTTAACAAATTTGTCTCAGTCCTTGAAACTACCATTTTTGTGTTTCTCACATTCATATTTCAATATTTGAAGTGTGATCATTTGAAATCTAGTAGTCTTTATGTAGTCTTATCTAGTAGTCTTTAAGCACAATTCAAACAAGACAAATGCGATTTTTGGGCCATGTTAAAAGACACAACAGCCTACTAAAAGTAATCCTGGAGGGGAAAATACAAGGTACAAAAAGGCAGAGGCAGACCAAGACTAACATGGACGAGTAACATCAAAAGATGCACAGATCAGCCTATGACAACCTGCACCATCAAAGCAAGAGAAAGAGCAGAATGGTGCTCGATGGTAGCCAACCTTCGTTGCGGAGAAGGCACTTGATGATGATGATGATAGAGTCTTTATGTTGTCACTAACTTTGTACATGCACTCATGAAATGATATTAATAATTCTTGTACTTCCCTCTAGTTGTTCTGAACTTTTCCAACAAATATTTAAATCATAATAAACTTGCTTTCCTGCACATTATAATGAAGACTTTTCAATGGTTACTTGTATCTGCTACTTTGGAACACTTCCACACTTCTGGGGGCCTTGGTAGCCGAGTTGGGAAAACCACCCGACTGGACTACTGACGTTCGGACAACCCGTGTTCGATTTCCGCTGGGAACAGTGTGAATTGTACTCGTGGTTGAAAAAAAAAAAAAATACCCCTACGGTCGAAATGGGTACCAGGGTATTACCCTGGGAAGGTGAGGAATGTTGCCTCGCATCTGAGTTTCAATGCTTGAGGCGACACTATCCAGAAATTTCCGAACACTTCTGGATAGGCGGCCGAGCACATATGGGTGTAAAACTCGCGTGCTAAGACGCCGGTTCAAGTCTCGTACTTTACCTTTACCTTACCTTACTTCCACATGTATTTTATTATATATTTATTATCTGATTCATATTTCTGTATTTTTTTTCCACCTCATGAAACATCACTTTCTATATCTTTTCATTATTCTGTATATATTATCACAGTTGTTGGCTGTTGTTAAGCATTTTGTATAAATTATAATTTTTTGTTGTTAATTTCTTTGTATAAATGACAATAACTATAGGTTGCTGTTAATTATTCTGTATAAATTATCATAATTGTTAGTTGTTGTTATTCTGTTCTGTACATATGATCATTGCCAATGGTTGCTGTTGTTAATTAATTTATAAATTTCCTCATTAATGTTGACTGTTCCCTGTTGTTATATTTGTTGTTGATGCTATCTCACCCTGATATCACTACAAAGATGTGTCGCACCTACAGTCACATTATACAATCTAAGAAAATCTCAGCCTTACACTCTCAGCTTACAAGTTGACCAATATCTAGTGAAAGTTCAGAAATTAAATAAGCATTTGTAATCTTGACAGAAAAGGAAAGTAAATAAACAAAACTGAAATTTATTATTTAAAAGAGAACAGATTTGTAATATTTGCTTTGCTATCTCCCTGAAAGCTATCCTGTGTGTTACCGGGGCCTCATTATGAGGGAGGTAAAGAATAGTGACACTGTGACCTTCCAGGCATGTCGTAAGAGGTGACTAAGAAGGTTGATCGATGGCTTGACAAGCTGTCATTGTAAAAAGTATTGTTATGGAAAGAGCGCCATATATTTTAGAGCAATGATCTCTGCAAAATGTGCCATTTTGGCACGCAAGGTTTCTGTTTTGAGATTGTGGTTCTGCCCTATGCGCCGTCTTCAGCTCGATAGGACAATAGATAGATATCTCCCTGAACAGATTTGTAATATTTGCTTTGCTATCTCCCAGAGCCTTATTTATTTCAAGTTGATAACAGCTGTTGATTGTTGTTTTCTCTTCCCTCCATTGTTGTTGTACTTGCCATGACTTGGCAACATGTACAAAGAAAAACCCAATTATTTCATTTATAATGGTTACAATTTTCAAATATTGAAATATTTATGAGAGTTACTCACTCTCTATTGCTGTTGTTTTCTCTGCCACATGTCAGCTCAATGACATTAGATTGTTCGCTTTCTATTGTCATTTTCTCTACCACATGTCAGCTTGATGACATTAGATTGTTCACTCTCTATTGTTGTCATTTTCTCTACCAAATGTCAGCTCAATGACATTAGATTGTTCGCTCTCTATTGTCATTTTCTCTACCACATGTCAGCTTGATGACATTAGATTGTTCACTCTCTATTGTTGTCATTTTCTCTACCAAATGTCAGCTCAATGACATTAGATTGTTCACTTTCTATTGTTGTCATTTTCTCTACCACATGTCAGCTTGATGACATTAGATTGTTCACTCTCTATTGTTGTCATTTTATCTACCAAATGTCAGCTCAATGACATTAGATTGTTCACTTTCTATTGTTGTCATTTTCTCTGCCACATATCAGCTCAATGACATTAGCTTATTCACTCTCTATTGTTGTCATTTTCTCTACCACATGTCAACTCAATGACATTAGATTGTTCACTCTCTATTGTCATTTTCTCTACCACATGTCAGCTTGATGACATTAGATTGTTCACTCTATTGTTGTCATTTTCTCTACCACATGTCAACTCAATGACATTAGATTGTTCACTCTCTATTGTTGTTGTTTTCTCTACCACATGTCAGCTTGATGACATTAGATTGTTCACTCTCTATTGTTGTTGTTTTCTCTGCCACATGTCAGCTTGATGACATTAGATTGTTCACTCTATATTGTTGTTGTTTTCTCTGCCACATGTCAGCTTGATGACATTAGATTGTTCACTCTCTATTGTTGTTGTTTTCTCTGCCACATGTCAGCTTGATGACATTAGATTGTTCACTCTCTATTGTTGTTGTTTTCTCTGCCACATGTCAGCTTGATGACATTAGATTGTTCACTCTCTATTGTTGTTGTTTTCTCTACCACATGTCAGCTCAATGACATTAGACCGTTCACTCTCTATTGTTGTCATTTTCTCTACCACATGTCAGCTCAATGACATTAGATTGTTCACTCTCTATTCCATGAATAAAATAGTGGTAGAGAAACTAATCAGTTTATAAATATAAAGATCACAGACAAGTTGCCACTAGCAAAAAAAAATATGTCTGTTGATACCAATGTGGAGTGTGAGACATTTGGCTTCAGGATGGGGTAACCTATGTGTGTATGACATTTGGCTTCAGGCTGGGGTAACGTGTGTGTGTGTGTGTGTGTGTATGACATTTGGCTTCAGGATGGGGTAACCTATGTGTTTATGACATTTGGCTTCAGGCTGGGGTAACGTGTGTGTGTGTGTGTATGACATTTGGCTTCAGGATGGGGTAACCTATGTGTGTATGACATTTGGCTTCAGGCTGGGGTAACCTATGTGTGTATGACATTTGGCTTCAGGCTGGGGTAACGTGTGTGTGTGTGTGCATGCGTGCGTGCGTGCGTGTGTGTGTGAGAGTGAGACATTTGGCTTCAGGATGGGGTAACCTATGTGTGTGTGTGCTTGACATTTGGCTTCAGGCTAGGGTAACTTATATGTGTGTGCGTGCTTGACATTTGGCTTCAGGATGGGGTAACTTATGTGTGTGTGTGTGTGTGTGTGTATGACATTTGGCTTCAGGATGGGGTAACCTATGTGTGTGTGTGTGTGTGTGTGTGTGTGTGTGTGCATGACATTTGGCTTCAGGTTGGGGTAACCTATGTGTGTGTGTGCATGACATTTGGCTTCAGGCTGGGGTAACTTATGTGTGTGTGTGTGTGCTTGACATTTGGCTTCAGGATGGGGTAACTTATGTGTGTGTGTGTGCATGACATTTGGCTTCAGGATGGGGTAACTTATGTGTGTGCATGACATTTGGCTTCAGGCTGGGGTAACCTATGTGTGTGTGTGCATGACATTTGGCTTCAGGCTGGGGTAACCTATGT
The DNA here is from genome assembly GCA_032433765.1 of Megaustenia siamemsis. Taxonomy (NCBI): domain Eukaryota; kingdom Metazoa; phylum Mollusca; class Gastropoda; order Stylommatophora; family Ariophantidae; genus Megaustenia; species Megaustenia siamemsis. Next base: position 16,488,477 of record JAVIAB010000099.1, on the reverse strand, counting down.
GTGTGTGTGTGTGTGTGTGCATGACATTTGGCTTCAGGCTGGGGTAACTTATGTGTGTGTGTGTGTGTGTGTGTGCTTGACATTTGGTTTCAGGATGGGGTAACTTATGTGTGTGTGTGCATGACATTTGGCTTCAGGATGGGGTAACTTATGTGTGTGTGCATGACATTTGGCTTCAGGCTGGGGTAACCTATGTGTGTGTGCATGACATTTGGCTTCAGGCTGGGGTAATTTATGTGTGTGTGTGTGCTTGACATTTGGCTTCAGGATGGGATAACTTATGTGTGTGTGTGTGTGTGTGCTTGACATTTGGCTTCAGGATGGGATAACTTATGTGTGTATGTGTGTGTGCTTGACATTTGGCTTCTGGATGGGGTAACTTATGTGTGTGTGTGTGTGTGTGCATGACATTTGGCTTCAGGAAGGGGTAACTTATGTGTGTGTGCTTGACATTTGGCTTCAGGATGGGGGAACCTATGTGTGTGTATGACATTTGGCATCAGGCTAGGGTAACTTATGTGTGTGTGTGCTTGACATTTGGCTTCAGGAAGGGGTACCTTATGTGTGTGTGTGTGCGTGCATGACATTAGGCTTCAGGATGGAGTAACCTATATGTGTGTGTGCATGACATTTGGCTTCAGGCTGGGGTAACCTATGTGTGTGTGTGTGCATGACATTTTCTTCAGGCTGGGGTAACGTATGTGTGTGCTTGACATTTGGCTTCTGCCTGGGGTAACTTGTGTGTGTGCTTGACATTTGGCTTCAGGAAGGGGTAACTTATGTATGTGTGTGTGCATGACATTTGACTTCAGGCTGGGGTAGCTTATGTATGTGTGTGTGCATGACATTTGACTTCAGGCTGAGGTAGCTTATGTATGTGTGTGTGCATGACATTTGACTTCAGGCTGGGGTAACTTATGTGTGTGTTTCATGTTTTGCTTCTGACAGGAGTAGTTTATGTGTGCGTGTGCTTGACATTTCACTTCATGTTTGGGTAACCTATATCTGTATGTACTTGACATTTGACCTCAGGCTGTAGGAGTCTTAAGTTGTCTATGCAGACATTTCTTTGTTAGCTTCAGAATAAAAGCTATGGTAGAGCAGAGGTTAGTGAACTAGTTTACTGAGAACAAGAGGTTCTATCTAATTTTGATAGCTTCTAGCCATTGATTTAGCCTTCAGTTGGGACCCATTTTGTTCTGAGAGAGAAAAATTGCATTTGTAGCTTTCACATGACCCAAGAATATGCAGCTAGATAGTATACAAAATGAAGACACTAACATCAGATTTCATGTATGCCAGGAAGGCTATCTTTCTTTCTTTACTTCCCTTCCTTTACCTTCCTTCCTTTCATTCTTTCTTTCTTTCTTTTTCTTTCCATTTCTTTACCTTCCTTTCATTCTTTCTTTTCCTTTCCTTTACCTTCCTTCCTTCCTTTCTGCTTAATTCCAAATCCTGCTGTCCTAAGGTTGTAGTGTTATCATTTGTCATGTTTTCATACAACAACTAATAGTGACCCAAGTATCCACTGTCACTGACCTAACTATTGATGCCTGTAGACTCAGCCTAGATGGCTTCATTCATGTTTTCATACAACAACTAATAGTGACCCAAGCATCCACTGTCACTGACCTAACTATTGATGCCTGTAGACTCAGCCTAGATGGCTTCATTCATGTTTTCATACAACAACTAATAGTGACCCAAGTATCCACTGTCACTGACCTAACTATTGATGCCTGTAGACTCAGCCTAGATGGCTTCATTCATGTTTTCATACAACAACAAATAGTGACCCAAGTATCCACTGTCACTGACCTAACTATTGATGCCTGTAGACTCAGCCTAGATGGCTTCATTCATGTTTTCATACAACAACTAATAGTGACCCAAGTATCCACTGTCACTGACCTAACTATTGATGCCTGTAGACTCAGCCTAGATGGCTTCATTCATGTTTTCATACAACAACTAATAGTGACCCAAGTATCCACTGTCACTGACCTAACTATTGATGCCTGTAGACTCAGCCTAGATGGCTTCATTCATGTTTTCATACAACAACTAATAGTGACCCAAGTATCCACTGTCACTGACCTAACTATTGATGCCTGTAGACTCAGCCTAGATGGCTTCATTCATGTTTTCATACAACAACTAATAGTGACCCAAGTATCCACTGTCACTGACCTAACTATTGATGCCTGTAGACTCAGCCTAGATGGCTTCATTCATGTTTTCATACAACAACTAATAGTGACCCAAGTATCCACTGTCACTGACCTAACTATTGATGCCTGTAGACTCAGCCTAGATGGCTTCATTCATGTTTTCATACAACAACTAATAGTGACCCAAGTATCCACTGTCACTGACCTAACTATTGATGCCTGTAGACTCAGCCTAGATGGCTTCATTCATGTTTTCATACAACAACTAATAGTGACCCAAGTATCCACTGTCACTGACCTAACTATTGATGCCTGTAGACTCAGCCTAGATGGCTTCATTCATGTTTTCATACAACAACTAATAGTGACCCAAGTATCCACTGTCACTGACCTAACTATTGATGCCTGTAGACTCAGCCTAGATGGCTTCATTCATGTTTTCATACAACAACTAATAGTGACCCAAGTATCCACTGTCACTGACCTAACTATTGATGCCTGTAGACTCAGCCTAGATGGCTTCATTCATGTTTTCATACAACAACTAATAGTGACCCAAGTATCCACTGTCACTGACCTAACTATTGATGCCTGTAGACTCAGCCTAGATGGCTTCATTCATGTTTTCATACAACAACTAATAGTGACCCAAGTATCCACTGTCACTGACCTAACTATTGATGCCTGTAGACTCAGCCTAGATGGCTTCATTCATGTTTTCATACAACAACAAATAGTGACCCAAGCATCCACTGTCACTGACCTAACTATTGATGCCTGTAGACTCAGCCTAGATGGCTTCATTCATGTTTTCATACAACAACTAATAGTGACCCAAGTATCCACTGTCACTGACCAAACTATTGATGCCTGTAGACTCAGCCTAGATGGCTTCATTCATGTTTTCATACAACAACTAATAGTGACCCAAGTATCCACTGTCACTGACCTAACTATTGATGCCTGTAGACTCAGCCTAGATGGCTTCATTCATGTTTTCATACAACAACTAATAGTGACCCAAGTATCCACTGTCACTGACCTAACTATTGATGCCTGTAGACTCAGCCTAGATGGCTTCATTCATGTTTTCATACAACAACAAATAGTGACCCAAATATCCACTGTCACTGACCTAACTATTGATGCCTGTAGACTCAGCCTAGATGGCTTCATTCATGTTTTCATACAACAACAAATAGTGACCCAAGTATCCACTGTCACTGACCTAACTATTGATGCCTGTAGACTCAGCCTAGATGGCTTCATTCATGTTTTCATACAACAACTAATAGTGACCCAAGTATCCACTGTCACTGACCTAACTATTGATGCCTGTAGACTCAGCCTAGATGGCTTCATTCATGTTAAGAGAAGTAACAACAAGAAGTTCTATTCTCACCACCACCCCACCCCCCCCCCCCCCACCCCCCACCACCCCCGTCACATTTTCTCTTTCTCCAGATTGTGCCATCTGTCTATCCTTCCATACCTCAGAAAACACAATGCCATCTATGAATTCAGAATATTGTTGTCTATGTTTGACTGTGCAGGGTACACAATATCTATAATAGTGTTGAGATAAGTCATATCTGAATATTGTTGTCTGTGTTTGACTGTGCAGGGTACACAATATCTATAATAGTGTTGAGATAAGTCATATCTGAATATTGTTGTCTGTGTTTGACTGTGCAGGGTACACAATATCTATAATAGTGTTGAGATAAGTCATATCAGAATATACAATCTGCAATAAGGTTAACAATTAATTAAAGCATACACAATCAGCAGCATTTGACACTATATATATATATATATATATATATATATATATATATACAAACAATGAGATGAAAGCCAGATAAATGAATGACACAGTACAGTTGATTCTGAAGGAAAGCACAATAAATTGAAGCATTTTACAGAGTGCAGTATTACATTTAGCCTCTAAAAATAGGTAGCAGCGATTTTTCTGGGAAGTAAAGATGGTGTGATACCGACTACATCACACAAAAATGTGCCGTGGTCATAGAAAAATGTGGTCACTAAGACCATATTCCCCATACACCTAGCAAGGCATGGAGGGAACCTTGACTTAAGTATTGCATTTGGCTAAAATACACACAAATAAAGGTCTAGTTTAATTAGGATCATTTCGGTTGATCACGTTGTTCATAGAAGTAGAAGAAATGTTTTATTATGTTGATATGTCTGATCTTATTACCTGACAAGCATTATCTTTTGGATGTTAGGTTGTGTGTCACTGTTAATCTTCAAGTCTTTATCTTGTTCTCACTTAGCCCCTGGAAAATATATTTCATTGATATTTTGTCAGCACTGGTGGTCAGCCATTTCTTTTCTGTCAAGTATGTCTTATGTGAATATTTTTCATTTTAGAATGTATCTTCATAGTATATATTGCCTTGTTGGCAACTCTTATTCAATCATATTTTAGTTGATGTGTAATCATACATTGGTATTCAGTCATGTTTACTGTATTACATTATTTATATTCTTTGATTTAGCGAATATTGTAGATTTTGTTTTTTTAAACTTTTGTTGCAGTTCTGTTTTTTAATGTTACAATGTCTTTGATATTACATTTTATTACAAATATAGAAGATATTATAAACCATAAGATATCACATATAGACTTACCACAGTATCATTATCTGATTGAATTAGTTGCTTTTGTTCTTTCCATAATATGATGTTGAAAGTAGCTTAACTGTTGCATTGTGGATGCTGAACTTTGAGATACTTCTATCAGCACTGTCTCTATGTGTTGAGACAGAGTTTCTAGCTTGAGAAAGCTGGTATAATATCAAGAAGTGTATTATTGCTGGTTTGTACAATATATTTATGTGGTGTACCAATGTTTATGTTGTGTACAGTAGGTTTTGTTGTGTACAATGTCAATGTTTTGTAGTGAACAAATCTATTCTTGTTGTTCACAATATGTTTTTATTGTGTTTATGTTGTGTACCGAATGTTTCCGTTATTATTTGACAGGTGTGTATGTCAACTATTGATGATATTTTCCAATTACAGCTTCATATTTTAGCTCCATAAATTCTATAAATATTCTCTTCGTGTTAATCTATACTTACTAGCTATCCTTATTTTTGTTATAAAGTTGACATCTGTATTATTTTTAAGATTAATTGACTTTGTAGTTTATCTGATGATAAAATTATAGCACAGGTTGTTTTTTTTATGTAACTACCCAACTAAGTTAGGCCTTTATGTGTCAAAGGTGAATGATGACTGACAGATGTCAGGCTAATACTAGTCAGTTTATGGCTTGAGGAAGATCAAGTAGAGATCATCTTCACTTTCCCACTGAGACATGAAGTAGAATTTCTGAAAGATCATCTCTTTCACACTGAGACTTAAAAAACATGAAGTAGAGTTTGCTGAAAGATCATCATGAGAGGTGAGACATACTCAGAGAACAAGTTGACCAAAAGGTGAGACATACTCAGAGAACAAGTTGACTAAAAGGTGAGACATACTCAGAGAACAAGTTGACCAAAAGGTGAGACATACTCAGAGAACAAGTTGACCAAAAGGTGAGACATACTCAGAGAACAAGTTGACCAGAAGGTGAGATCTACTCAGAGAACAAGTTGACTAAAAGGTGAGACATACTCAGAGAACAAGTTGACCAAAAGGTGAGACATACTCAGAGAACAAGTTGACCAAAAGGTGAGACATACTCAGAGAACAAGTTGACCAAAAGGTGAGACATACTCAGAGAACAAGTTGACCAAAAGGTGAGACATACTCAGAGAACAAGTTGACCAAAAGGTGAGACATACTCAGAGAACAAGTTGACCAAAAGGTGAGACATACTCAGAGAACAAGTTGACCAAAAGGTGAGACATACTCAGAGGACAAGTTGACCAAAAGGTGAGACATACTCAGAGAACAAGTTGACCAAAAGGTGAGACATACTCAGAGAACAAGTTGACTAAAAGGTGAGACATACTCAGAGAACAAGTTGACCAAAAGGTGAGACATACTCAGAGAACAAGTTGACCAAAGGGTGAGACATACTCAGAGAACAAGTTGACCAAAAGGTGAGACATACTCAGAGAACAAGTTGACCAAAAGGTGAGACATACTCAGAGAACAAGTTGACCAAAAGGTGAGACATACTCAGAGAACAAGTTGACCAAAAGGTGAGACATACTCAGAGAACAAGTTAACTAAAAGGTGAGACATAATCAGAGAACAAGTTGACCAAAAGGTGAGACATACTCAGAGAACAAGTTGACCAAAAGGTGAGACATACTCAGAGAACAAGTTGACCAAAAGGTGAGACATACTCAGAGAACAAGTTGACTAAAAGGTGAGACATACTCAGAGAACAAGTTGACTAAAAGGTGAGACATACTCAAAGAACAAGTTGACCAAAAGGTGAGACATACTCAGAGAACAAGTTGACCAAAAGGTGAGACATACTCAGAGAACAAGTTGACCAGAAGGTGAGATCTACTCAGAGAACAAGTTGACCAGAAGGTGAGATCTACTCAGAGAACAAGTTGACTAAAAGGTGAGACATACTCAGAGAACAAGTTGACCAAAAGGTGAGACATACTCAGAGAACAAGTTGACCAAAAGGTGAGACATACTCAGAGAACAAGTTGACCAAAAGGTGAGACATACTCAGAGAACAAGTTGACCAAAAGGTGAGACATACTCAGAGAACAAGTTGACCAAAAGGTGAGACATACTCAGAGAACAAGTTGACTAAAAGGTGAGACATACTCAGAGAACAAGTTGACCAAAAGGTGAGACATACTCAGAGAACAAGTTGACCAAAAGGTGAGACATACTCAGAGAACAAGTTGACCAGAAGGTGAGATCTACTCAGAGAACAAGTTGACTAAAAGGTGAGACATACTCAGAGAACAAGTTGACCAAAAGGTGAGACATACTCAGAGAACAAGTTGACCAAAAGGTGAGACATACTCAGAGAACAAGTTGACCAAAAGGTGAGACATACTCAGAGAACAAGTTGACCAAAAGGTGAGACATACTCAGAGAACAAGTTGACCAAAAGGTGAGACATACTCAGAGAACAAGTTGACCAAAAGGTGAGACATACTCAGAGAACAAGTTGACCAAAAGGTGAGACATACTCAGAGGACAAGTTGACCAAAAGGTGAGACATACTCAGAGAACAAGTTGACCAAAAGGTGAGACATACTCAGAGAACAAGTTGACTAAAAGGTGAGACATACTCAGAGAACAAGTTGACCAAAAGGTGAGACATACTCAGAGAACAAGTTGACCAAAAGGTGAGACATACTCAGAGAACAAGTTGACCAAAAGGTGAGACATACTCAGAGAACAAGTTGACCAAAAGGTGAGACATACTCAGAGAACAAGTTGACCAAAAGGTGAGACATACTCAGAGAACAAGTTGACTAAAAGGTGAGACATACTCAGAGAACAAGTTAACTAAAAGGTGAGACATACTCAGAGAACAAGTTGACCAAAAGGTGAGACATACTCAGAGAACAAGTTGACCAAAAGGTGAGACATACTCAGAGAACAAGTTGACCAAAAGGTGAGACATACTCAGAGAACAAGTTGACTAAAAGGTGAGACATACTCAGAGAACAAGTTGACTAAAAGGTGAGACATACTCAAAGAACAAGTTGACCAAAAGGTGAGACATACTCAGAGAACAAGTTGACCAAAAGGTGAGACATACTCAGAGAACAAGTTGACCAGAAGGTGAGATCTACTCAGAGAACAAGTTGACCAGAAGGTGAGATCTACTCAGAGAACAAGTTGACTAAAAGGTGAGACATACTCAGAGAACAAGTTGACCAAAAGGTGAGACATACTCAGAGAACAAGTTGACCAAAAGGTGAGACATACTCAGAGAACAAGTTGACCAAAAGGTGAGACATACTCAGAGAACAAGTTGACCAAAAGGTGAGACATACTCAGAGAACAAGTTGACCAAAAGGTGAGACATACTCAGAGAACAAGTTGACTAAAAGGTGAGACATACTCAGAGAACAAGTTGACTAAAAGGTGAGACATACTCAAAGAACAAGTTGACCAAAAGGTGAGACATACTCAGAGAACAAGTTGACCAAAAGGTGAGACATACTCAGAGAACAAGTTGACCAGAAGGTGAGATCTACTCAGAGAACAAGTTGACCAAAAGGTGAGACATACTCAGAGAACAAGTTGACCAAAAGGTGAGACATACTCAGAGAACAAGTTGACCAAAAGGTGAGACATACTCAGAGAACAAGTTGACCAAAAGGTGAGACATACTCAGAGAACAAGTTGACCAAAAGGTGAGACATACTCAGAGAACAAGTTGACCAAAAGGTGAGACATACTCAGAGAACAAGTTGACTAAAAGGTGAGACATACTCAGAGAACAAGTTGACCAGAAGGTGAGATCTACTCAGAGAACAAGTTGACTGTCATGACTGTCTGAGAGATGAGACATGCTCAGTAAACAAGTTGACTGTCTTGAAGGTGAGATGAATTAAACTGATAAGAGACTAATTTAAACAAGAATACATGTTGAGCTATATAAGAAGGCAGACCAATGTAAACAAGAATATGTGTTGAGCTATATAAGAGGCAGACTAATGTAAATAAAAATATGTGTTGAGCTATATAAGAAGGCAGACTAATCTAAACAAGAATATGTGTTGAGCTTTATAAGAAGAGGTCATTGGAAATACATCAGTCTTGTGCTGAGTATGATTGAAGGAAGACTTCCCAATCAGACATTCATTGGAACCATCTGGTAAAAGGAAAGAAGGGAGGTCAAGAGAATCACTAGCAGAACAATTACTAGGTAAGGCTCAACGATGGGACTAAGAAACAAGAACTAGCAGAACAATTACAAGGTAAGGCTCAACGATGGGACTAAGAAACAAGACCTACAAGAACTAGCAGAACAATTACAAGGTAAGGCTCAACGATGGGACTAAGAAACAAGACCTACAAGAACTAGCAGAACAATTACAAGGTAAGGCTCAACGATGGGACTAAGAAACAATAACTAGCAGAACAATTACAAGGTAAGGCTCAACGATGGGACTAAGAAACAAGACCTACAAGAACTAGCAGAACAATTACAAGGTAAGGCTCAACGATGGGACTAAGAAACAAGACCTACAAGAACTAGCAGAACAATTACAAGGTAAGGCTCAACGATGGGACTAAGAAACAAGACCTACAAGAACTAGCAGAACAATTACAAGGTAAGGCTCAACGATGGAACTAAGAAACAAGAACTAGCAGAACAATTACAAGGTAAGGCTCAACGATGGGACTAAGAAACAAGACCTACAAGAACTAGCAGAACAATTACATGGTAAGGCTCAACGATGGGACTAAGAAACAAGAACTAGCAGAACAATTACAAGGTAAGGCTCAACGATGGGACTAAGAAACAAGACCTACAAGAACTAGCAGAACAATTACAAGGTAAGGCTCAACGATGGGACTAAGAAACAAGACCTACAAGAACTAGCAGAACAATTACTAGGTAAGGCTCAACGATGGAACTAAGAAACAAGAACTAGCAGAACAATTACAAGGTAAGGCTCAACGATGGGACTAAGAAACAAGAACTAGCTGAACAATTACAAGGTAAGGCTCAACGATGGGACTAAGAAACAAGACCTACAAGAACTAGCAGAACAATTACAAGGTAAGGCTCAACGATGGGACTAAGAAACAAGACCTACAAGAACTAGCAGAACAATTACAAGGTAAGGCTCAACGATGGGACTAAGAAACAAGAACTAGCAGAACAATTACAAGGTAAGGCTCATGATGGGACTAAGAAACAAGAACTAGCTGAACAATTACTAGGTAAGGCTCAACGATGGGACTAAGAAACAAGACCTACAAGAACTAGCAGAACAATTACTAGGTAAGGCTCAACGATGGAACTAAGAAACAAGACCTACAAGAACTAGCAGAACAATTACTAGGTAAGGCTCAACGATGGAACTAAGAAACAAGAACTAGCAGAACAATTACTAGGTAAGGCTCAACGATGGAACTAAGAAACAAGACCTACAAGAATTAGCAGCAAATCATCAAGACTTTCACCTTATGTGTCATCTTCTGTCTGAGAAGGGTGTGAATAAATTGTCAGCTAAGAGAATGTCTAACCTTTTCTAGTCAATATTTAAAATACAATTTAAAAGAACTGGTATGCAATATTTATTTCATTTGTAATAATAGAGTAAAGAAAACGTTCTGAAAGAGACCAAAGCAAAAAGAGAGCTAATTTCCAATATTAAGAAGAAACAATCATCATTTTTTGGCTATGTAATGTGAAGGGAACAGCTGGAATATATTGTAACAACTGGAAAAATTGAGGGATGAAGAGATAGAGGGAAGCAAAGAGAAAAGATACCAGACAGCTTAAGAGAATGGCTTGGCAGAAGGTCAACAACAGAAATGATAAATAGCTGTCAAGATGGAAGTTGTGGAGAGACATGATCACCTACACCAGCAGGCATGGTACTTGATGATGATGATTAATATGATGTGTCCAGTCTCAAGAGAATGGAATAGTGCTTGTGTTTGAGTCTTGCCAGAGGTTTCTTTTAATATGTTTGTGTACATCTAGAACTGACTATCAACTTTTTAAAAATTGAGTTTGTCTGCTTTCAGACAAGCATTTACTGTCTGTCTCCACCTGGATTCATCTTTAGCAAGGTTTGTCTTTCTCCACCTGGATTCATCTCTCTGTCCAGTCACTTATGTTCACATCAAGCCCTCCCTCATGTCACATCTACAGACATCTCTGTGCTTTAGGATGGGTTTATTTCTTGTGTCTGTCCTAATACAATTCGATGACATCAAATATTACATTCGTACAAGGATGAAAGCAAGATGTTCACTAGTATTTTCTTACAAATTTCTTATTATTTTATGATAATGCACATTGGTCTTTACAATTGAATGCAAATGTTGACATATTTGACTATGACTTCTGGTGAAAAATGAGCAAACTATGGGGGAAATAGCTGATGTTTGAACATGAAATTCTGGATTTAGCTGACATCAATATTGTGTTCATCTAGTTATCAATTTACAATTACCGTTGATTACAAAATGAGTCAATGTTGGATAGGCAATAATGGCATCAAATGGTGTGACAAGAATTACTTGGAAGACCTACATTTTGCAGATGATATAAGTGACAAGCTTCCAAGTGACAAGCTTCCAAGTGACAAGCTTCCAAGTGACAAGCTTCCAAGTGACAAGCTTCCAAGTGACAAGCTTCCAAGTGACAAGCTTCCAAGTGACAAGCTTCCAAGTGACAAGCTTCCAAGTGACAAGCTTCCAAGTGACAAGCTTCCAAGTGACAAGCTTCCAAGTGACAAGCTTCCAAGTGACAAGCTTCCAAGTGACAAGCTTCCAAGTGACAAGCTTCCAAGTGACAAGCTTCCAAGTGACAAGCTTCCAAGTGACAAGCTTCCAAGTGACAAGCTTCCAAGTGACAAGCTTCCAAGTGACAAGCTTCCAAGTGACAAGCTTCCAAGTGACAAGCTTCCAAGTGACAAGCTTCCAAGTGACAAGCTTCCAAGTGACTATATCAAAAAGATGCATAATCTCACAGATAGAGTATCTTCCATGGCAGAAAGAATAGGACTTGAAATCAATAGAGATAAAACAAAAATAATGAAAAATAACAATACTCCAGAAGGCAATACATATCTCAATTGCCAAGCATTGGAAAGAGTAGACCACTATATATATTTTGGTAGTAATATAGATCAAGAAGATGAAACACAGAAACAGATCAGAAGTATGATAGCAAAAACAGCAGCAAATTTTAAAAACCTGGACACAATATGAAAATAAAAAATACTAAGCAAAAAAACCAAACTTAGAATATTCAACTCAAATGTACTAGCTACACTTACCTATGCATGTGAAAGCTGGAAAAGTTCAAAAGAGAGTGAGAAAAAACTAAATGCTTTTGAAGACAAATGACTAAGAACAATACTCTGTGTACAATGGAATGAATTAATGACTTTATATAGATAATAGAAATGGCCATGCAACCAACGATCTCATCTACAATTAGGAAGACAATATAGACATATGTCAGACATGCGTTGAGAAGAGAACAAGAGAATTCCAAAACAGGCTGCTCTATGGGAAATATCAGGATACAGGAAAAGAGGAAGACCTAAAGAGACACTAAAAAGAACACTTATAAGAGAAGCAAAGTTGGCATGCATAGACTTATTAGATAAGATCGAACATCTCACCAAGAATAAAGATGGATGGAGAAAAACACTACAAAGCCCTTTGTGATGTTTAATGGCCAGAGAAGTATCAAGATCAAGTTATCAATGAGACAGAATAAAAAAATACCTGTACAGAGCATACTTTGAACAACAAAGACAGCTTTGATAGAAACTATCTGGTGAAACTGGAGACCACAGGACATTATATCACTGATTATTGATCTCTGAAGCTTCATTCAAGGAATGAAAGAGAAAAAATAAACAATAAATTATGTATCAACTATGCACTAACAACAAAGTAAAGGAAAAATCCATGTATTTTATAGATTGTCCCGTCCAATGTGGCATAAGTATGTCTGTGCAAGTATTATGCTTATATGAACTGATATCTATATACAAAGATTGGAAGTCCTTGATTCACACAGATATATAGTCTCACTGTTGCTTTATTGTCATTTCTCTATTGTTGCTGTCTTTCAGCTGTAAACTTTGCCAACACCTAATTGTGATTGTTAAGTCACCAAGAGTGTTGATTCTGACAGACTGCAGCACATAACCCAGTTTGGAAACAGTGTTTCTTTGTTTCAGCTCATAAATATTAGTTTGAATTTTGACTGTCTCTTTTCTTAGGAAATCTTTTTCCATCATTGTTTCATGTGATAAATTTTAACTTTCACTGTTTTGTATTCTTCCATTCTACTTGTAATCTGTCAGAACAAATATATTTATATCACATTTGAAATATGTGGAAACCATGTTGAGCTATAACAATTCTTAGATTATTTGACTAAACAGCATCCAGCAATCTAAAACAGTGCCCAATTTATTTTGTTCAACAATCTAGTGTGCTGAAGTGAAACATTTTATTGGTTACTCAAGTAAAGTAATGTTTAGTTTACTCAGAATATGATTGAACTAACAAAATGTATGTTAGTGAAGAATATATTGTACAGTTGACTTTAGTACAAATAAATGTCTGCTCAGGTAAAACAAAGTGCTGTTTACTCCATCCAAGTAATGTCTACTTTACTTCAGTAAAGATGTTTCTGATGTCCATTGTTTTTGAGAAGACAAGCTTTACAATTTTACTTGTTAACATTTCATCTCTGTTAGCTTATACTGCTGAGCACTTCAGCACGTTCCTGTTATGAAATAACTTGAGATCTGTTATACCCTCTTTTCCTTGGGAGATTATCTGACCGGTACCATTCATCCTGTCTCCAACATTAACTATGTTTATCATTCTTGTCTCAAACCTGAACTGTGTTGTACACTCCAGTGCTGATCTAAACTGTGTTGTACCCTTCTCTGTTGACCTTAACTGTGTTGTACCCTCTTGTGTTGTGCCCTCCAGTGTTAACCTGAACAGTGTTGTGCCCTCCAGTGTAGACTTGAACTGTGTTGTGCTCTTTTTAGACCTGAACTGTGTTGTGCCCTCCAGTATTAACCTGAACAGTGTTGTGCCCTCCAGTGTTGTACCCTTCAGTGTAGACCTGAACTGTGTTGTACCCTCCAGTGTAGACCTGAACTGTGTTGTGCCCTCCAGTATTAACCTGAATAGTGTTGTGCCCACCAGTGTTGTACCCTCCAGTGTTGTACCCTCCAGTGTAGACCTGAACTGTGTTGTACCCTCCAGTGTAGACCTGAACAGTGGTGTGCCCTCCAGTGTAGACCTGAACAGTGTTGTGCCCTCCAGTGTAGACCTGAACTGTGTTGTACCCTCCAGTGTAGACCTGAACAGTGTTGTGCCCTCCAGTGTAGACCTGAACTGTGTTGTGCCCTCCAGTGTAGACCTGAACAGTGTTGTGCCCTCCAGTGTAGACCTGAACTGTGTTGTACCCTCCAGTGTAGACCTGAACAGTGTTGTACCCTCCAGTGTAGACCTGAACTGTGTTGTACCCTCCAGTGTAGACCTGAACAGTGGTGTGCCCTCCAGTGTAGACCTGAACAGTGTTGTGCCCTCCAGTGTAGACCTGAACTGTGTTGTACCCTCCAGTGTAGACCTGAACAGTGTTGTGCCCTCCAGTGTAGACCTGAACTGTGTTGTACCCTCCAGTGTAGACCTGAACAGTGGTGTGCCCTCCAGTGTAGACCTGAACAGTGGTGTGCCCTCCAGTGTTGTACCTTCCAGTGTAGACTTGAACTGTGTTGTGCCCTCCAGTGTTGTACCATCCAGTGTTGACCTAAACTGTGTTGTGCCCTCCAGTGTTGACCTGAACTGTGTTGTGCTGTCCAGTGTTATACCCTCCACTCCAGTGTTGACCTAAACTGTGTTGTGCCCTCCAGTGTTGACCTGAACTGTGTTGTGCTCTCCAGTGTTGACCTGAACTGTGTTGTGCTCTCCAGTGTTGACCTGAACTGTGTTGTGCCCTCCAGTGTTGACCTAAACTGTGTTGTACCCTCCAGTGTTAACCTGAACTGTGTTGTGCCTTCCCTGTTGTACCCTCCAGTGTTGTACCCTCCCTGTTGTACCCTCCAGTGTTAACCTGAACTGTGTTGTACCCACCAGTGTTGTACCCTCCCTGTTGTACCCTCCAGTGTTGACCTGAACTGTGTTGTGCCCTCCAGTGTTGACCTAAACTGTGTTGTGCCCTCCAGTGTTAACCTGAACTGTGTTGTGCCCTCCAGTGTTGTGCCCTCCAGTGTTAACCTGAACTGTGTTGTGCCCTCCAGTGTTAACCTGAACTGTGTTGTGCCCTCCAGTGTTAACCTGAACTGTGTTGTGCCCTCCAGTGTTGTACCCTCCAGTGTTAACCTGAACTGTGTTGTGCCCTCCAGTGTTGTACCCTCCATTGTTAACCTGAACTGTGTTGTGCCCTCCAGTGTTGTACCCTCCATTCCAGTGTTAACCTGAACAGTGTTGTGCCCTCCAGTGTTGTACCCTCCAGTGTAGACCTGAACATTGTTGTGCTCTTTTTAGACCTGAACTGTGTTGTGCCCTCCAGTGTTAACCTGAACAGTGTTGTACCCTCCAGTGTTAACCTGAACTGTGTTGTGCCCTCCATTTTTAACCTGAACAGTGTTGTGCCCTCCAGAGTTGTACCCTCCAATGTAGGCCTGAACTGTGCTGTACCCTCCAGTGTTGTACCCTCCAGTGTAGACCTGAACAGTGTTGTGCCCTCCAGTGTTGTACCCTCCAGTGTAGGCCTGAACTGTGTTGTACCCTCCAGTGTAGACCTGAACTGTGTTGTGCTCTTTTTAGACCTGAACTGTGTTGTGGCCTCCAGTCTTAACCTGAATAGTGTTGTGCTTCCAGTGTTGTACTCTCCAGTGTAGACTTGAACAGTGTTGTACCCTCCAGTGTAGATTTGAACAGTGTTGTGCCCTCCAGTGTAGACTTGAACAGTGTTGTGTCCTCAGTGTTGTACCCTCCAGTGTAGACTTGAACAGTGTTGCGTCCTCAGTGTTGTACCCTCCAGTGTAGACTTGAACAGTGTTGTGCCCTCCAGTGTTGCACCCTCCAGTGTAGACTTGAACAGTGTTGTGTCCTCAGTGTTGTACCCTCCAGTGTAGGCTTGAACAGTGTTGTGTCCTCAGTGTTGTACCCTCCAGTGTAGACTTGAACAGTGTTGTACCCTCCAGTGTAGGCTTGAACAGTGTTGTGCCCTCCAGTGTTGTACCCTCCAGTGTAGACTTGAACAGTGTTGTGCCCTCCAGTGTTGTACCCTCCAGTGTAGACTTGAACAGTGTTGTGT
Organism: Megaustenia siamemsis; assembly: GCA_032433765.1. Lineage (NCBI taxonomy): Eukaryota > Metazoa > Mollusca > Gastropoda > Stylommatophora > Ariophantidae > Megaustenia > Megaustenia siamemsis. The sequence goes on along the minus strand of JAVIAB010000099.1, from coordinate 16,472,343 downwards.
CCTCAGTGTTGTACCCTCCAGTGTAGGCTTGAACAGTGTTGTGTCCTCAGTGTTGTACCCTCCAGTGTAGACTTGAACAGTGTTGTGCCCTCCAGTGTAGACTTGAACAGTGTTGTGCCCTCCAGTGTAGACTTGAACAGTGTTGTGCCCTCCAGTGTAGACTTGAACAGTGTTGTGCCTTCCAGTGTAAACTTGAACAGTGTTGTGCCCTCAGTGTTGTAGACTTGAACAGTGTTGTACCCTCCAGTGTAGACTTGAACAGTGTTGTGCCCTCAGTGTTGTAGACTTGAACAGTGTTGTGCCCTCAGTGTTGTAGGCTTGAACAGTGTTGTGTCCTCAGTGTTGTACCCTCCAGTGTAGACTTGAACAGTGTTGTGCCCTCCAGTGTTGTACCCTCCAGTGTAGACTTGAACAGTGTTGTGCCCTCCAGTGTTGTACCCTCCAGTGTAGACTTGAACAGTGTTGTGCCCTCAGTGTTGTGCCCTCCAGTTTAGACTTGAACTGTGTTGTGCCCTCCAGTGTTGTACCCTTCCAGTGTTCAAAACAGTGTTCCAAAGTTCAGGTCAACACTGGAAGGGTTATTGGTTATTGTTTATCCATAATCAATAACCCTTCCAGTGTTGACCTGAACTTTGTTGTGCCCTCCTGTGTTGTACCCTTCCAGCATTGTATCATCCAGTATTGTGCACCCCACCTCCTGTATTGTACCCTCCAGTGTAAAGCTGAACTGTATTGTGCCCTCTTGTGTTGTGTTGTACCCTCCAGTGTAAAGCTGAACTGTATTGTGCCCTCTTGTGTTGTGTTGTACCCTCTAGTGTTTTATGCTCCTAGTTGTACTTCCAGTGTAGACCTGAACTGGTTTGTGCACTCCTGTGTTATACTCTCCTGTCTATAACATGAACCATGTTGTAACCGCCTGTCCCTTGCATGACTTGTGTTGTACTCTCCTGTCACTATCATCACACCTTTCATAAAAAATGTAACCATTGGTATCATCTCCTCCTGCTCCAGTCATGATGGTGATACCCAAGCTTTGATACATAATAAACAATTATTATCACATTGTTGTTGTCTTTTGTTATAATTATTACTTTATTTATGGATTAAGAAAAGACGATGGTCATATGTTGGACATGTGATGAGAAGAGATAACCGAATAACAAAGCAAGCCCTCATTTGGGAAACAACAGGTAAGAGAAAAAGAGGAAGACCCAGAGAGACACTGAGAAGAATATTGATGAGAGAGGCAAGAGCAGCAGGATTCGGCTCCCTCAATGAGATAGAGCTGCTTGCACAGAACAGAGACAAGTGGCGAGATTTGATAAAATATCTTTAAAAGAATTTAAAACTGCTAGAACAAAAATTCAGATAAGAGGAGTATCTTGGTCTACGCCCTATAGGCCGGCTAGGGCTCGAAAGGTCAATAGATATATATATATATATATCATCATCATCAGGTACCAGGCCTACTGGCGTAGATGATCATGTCTCTCCATTCGATCACAACAGATATTTATCATTTCTGTTGTTGACCTTCTGCCAAGCCATTCTCTTAAGCTGTCTGGTTTCTCTTTGCTTCCCTCTATCTCTTCATCCCTCAATTTTCCCAGTTGTTTAAATACATTCCAGCTGTCCATATATATATATATGTGCCTTTTAAAATTTTTACGGACAGTTGGTAGCAAGTAATCATAATTAGTCAGTAGCTTGGTGAAATATTAGTGTCATAGTGGAGTGTCCGGATGCTGTTTCACTGAACAGCTTCTCTCTTGTGGCTGAATCTGCCAATATTGGATGAACGCACATCAAACTGTCTAACTTTTTATCCTGCTCTGCATAGATAGTCCAAGTTTCTGATCCATAGAAAAGTCTACTAAGCACACAACTTTGGTAAATTAGAATCTTAGACATGAGTGTTAGCTCGGTGTTGACCCATGCTCTGTCATTAAGTCTACCAGATGTCGAAGCTGCCTTTCCCATTCAGGAATTTATCTTTTCTTCATGAAAGAATCCATGACACATGATCCTGATGTTCGCTGCACAGAGTGTGAGAGATGGGCTTCTCCTTCTGCTCTGTCCTAATGTTTCTTAGAGTGTGAGAGATGGGCTTCTCCTTCTGCTCTGTCCTAATGTTTCTTAGAGTGTGAGAGATGGGCTTCTCCTTCTGCTCTGTCCTAATGTTTCTTAGAGTGTGAGAGATGGGCTTCTCCTTCTGCTCTGTCCTAATGTTCCTTGTACAGAGTGTGAGAGATGGGCTTCTCCTTCTGCTCTGTCCTAATGTTTCTTAGAGTGTGAGAGATGGGCTTCTCCTTCTGCTCTGTCCTAATGTTTCTTAGAGTGTGAGAGATGGGCTTCTCCTTCTGCTCTGTCCTAATGTTTCTTAGAGTGTGAGAGATGGGCTTCTCCTTCTGCTCTGTCCTAATGTTCCTTGTACAGAGTGTGAGAGATGGGCTTCTCCTTCTGCTCTGTCCTAATGTTTCTTAGAGTGTGAGAGATGGGCTTCTCCTTCTGCTCTGTCCTGATGTTCCTTGTACAGAGTGTGAGAGATGGGCTTCTCCTTCTGCTCTGTCCTAATGTTCCTTGTACAGAGTGTGAGAGATGGGCTTCTCCTGCTCTGTCCTAATGTTCCTTGTACAGAGTGTGAGAGATGGGCTTCTCCTTCTGCTCTGTCCTAATGTTCCTTGTACAGAGTGTGAGAGATGTGCTTCTCCTTCTGCTCTGTCCTAATGTTTCTTAGAGTGTGAGAGATGGGCTTCTCCTTCTGCTCTGTCCTAATGTTTCTTAGAATGTGAGAGATGGGCTTCTCCTTCTGCTCTGTCCTAATGTTTCTTAGAGTGTGAGAGATGGGCTTCTCCTTCTGCTCTGTCCTAATGTTTCTTAGAGTGTGAGAGATGGGCTTCTCCTTCTGCTCTGTCCTAATGTTCCTTGTACAGAGTGTGAGAGATGGGCTTTTCCTGCTCTGTCCTAATGTTCCTTGTACAGAGTGTGAGAGATGGGCTTCTCCTTCTGCTCTGTCCTGATGTTTCTTGTACAGAGTGTGAGAGATGGGCTTCTCCTTCTGCTCTGTCCTAATGTTCCTTGTACAGAGTGTGAGAGATGGGCTTCTCCTTCTGCTCTGTCCTAATGTTCCTTGTACAGAGTGTGAGAGATGGGCTTCTCCTTCTGCTCTGTCCTGATGTTTCTTGTACAGAGTGTGAGAGATGGGCTTCTCCTTCTGCTCTGTCCTAATGTTCCTTGTACAGAGTGTGAGAGATGGGCTTCTCCTTCTGCTCTGTCCTAATGTTCCTTGTACAGAGTGTGAGAGATGGGCTTCTCCTTCTGCTCTGTCCTAATGTTCCTTGTACAGAGTGTGAGAGATGGGCTTCTCCTTCTACTCTGTCCTAATGAAGATGGAACTGGCATTATTGTTTGCTTCCTATACCTGGACAAATAATATGAAGATAGTGCTTTGTCCAAAATGCACTAGCCCTTTTTCGGCTCCTCTGAAGTGTTCCGAAGGAGGGACTAGGTTCTGAACCAAAGTTGTGTTGCAGGGGATGCCAGAAGATGGATAATACACCAACGACTGCCTTGGTTATGTTAGACTGCAAGTGTCATTAAAAAAATTGTAGTTAATCATCATCATCATCAAGTACCGGGCCTAGTGGCGTAGGTAATCATGTCTCTCCACAACATTCGATCTCGGCAGCTATTTATCATTTCTATTGTTGACCTTCTGCCAAGCTATTCTCTTAAGCTGTCTGTTATTTTTTCTCTTTGCTTCCCTCTATCTCTTCGTCCCTCTATCTCTTCGTCCCTCAATTTTTCCAGTTGTTACAATATATTCAAGTTGTTCTCTTCTCATCACATGGCCAAAAAATGATGATTGTCTCTTCCTAACATTGGAAATTAGCTCTCTTTTTGCTTTGACCTTTCTCAGAACCTCTTCATAACTCTTCTTAGCTGTCCATGGTATTCTCAACATTCTTCTGTAAAACCACATTTCTACAGACTCCAGTGATTTTCTTGTCTGTTGTCCTATTGTCCATGATTCGCATCCGTATGTTAAGACTGGCTCTACATAACATTTAAGAACTCTTTTTCTTGTTTCTATTGTCAAAAATGGATTGCATAGTATTTTCCTCATTTTTGGAAAGCTGCTTTTGCCTGAGCCATTCTACATCTCACCTCTTTTGTACATCTTCCATCCGAGGTTAACAAAGTTCCCAAATATTTAAATTCATTTACCTGTTTTAATATTGTTCCACTTGTCTTTATTTTGCACTGAGGTGATGTCTTTTTCTTTGTTGTTACCATTACCTCTGTCCTTTTGCTATTAAGGCTGAGTCCTTTATTTTTGCTTTCCTTCACTACAATGTCAAACATTTCTTGTAACTCATTTTCACTCTTAGCGATTAATACTGTATCATCAGCATACCTTAGATTATTTATATTATGACCTCCAATTGTTATTCCAGGCATGCCCCTTATGGATCTTAAAATAATCTCACTATAAATATTAAACAAATCTGGTGACAGCACACAACCTTGTCTAACACCCTGTTTTATTTGTTGAAACATTCCCAATTGGTTCCCAGTTCTTATGGCCGCTGTTTGTTGCCAGTACATGTTCTTTATTATTCTTAGATCTTTGCTGTCTATGTTTATGCTTTCTAAAATGTTGATTATTTCTTGGTGCTTTACTTTGTCAAATGCCTTGGTGTAATCTATGAAACATAGGTATAGATCTGTTTTCACCTCTATGGCTCTTTCTACTAAAGATCTTATGATATAAATGGCATTGCTTGTTCCTTTATCTCTAACAAAACCACACTGTTCATCGCTAATTTCTGGACTGATTTTGTTTCGCACTCTTCGCATGATGATTCTTAGTAATATCTTAGTCATATGACTCATAAGGCTTATTGTGCGATGATCATCGCATTCAATCGCACCCGATTTCTTTGGTAGGGCTATGAATATTGATTTGAGCATGTCGTCTGGTATATATCCGCTGTTGTAGATATCATTAAATATTTTTGTTATTATTTCTATTCCAAAATCACCAATGGCTTCAATCTCTTCTTTAGTTATATTATCTGGTCCAGGAGCTTTGCCTGCTTTCATATTGCGCAAGGCGTCTTCCACTTCTTCTCTTAGTATTTCTGGTCCTTCTCCATTATCCGTAATATTTACTTCTGTTCGTTCATTATTATAAAGATCCTTAATGTATTCTGTCCATCATTCCCTTTTGTTTTCTTGATCAATCAACAGTTCTCCTTTCTTTGATCTTAAACATCCAGTTTTTGTTTGCGTTTTTCTTCCTGTTAATTTCTCAATTTGTTTGTATATAGCTTTAGCATCTCCTTTTTGTTGCAATTCGATTTCTTTGCATCTCTCTTTTAGCCATGCTTCTTTTGCTTCATTACATTTTACTACAATTTCTTTATTTAACCTCTTATACTCATCTTTATTTTCTTTATTTCTTCTTCTTGTATCCATTAGCTGCAAAATATCATCTGTCATCCATTTCTTCCTTGAATTTGTCATCACTGGTGGTATGAACTCTTTGATGTTTGTTGCATTGACTCTTTTAGCATTTCCCACTGTTCATCAATGCTTTGTATCTTCTCTATTGCATTGTACCGGTTCTGAATTGTGATTTTATATTTGTCTTGCAGCTTCTTGTCTGATTTTAGTAAATTTAAGTTTAACTTGATGTTAACTGAGGCTCGTTTTGTTGTTTTTAATTTTACTCTAAGCTTTCCCACAACTGGTACGTGATCACTATTGTAATCTGCCCCTGGTCTAGTTTTCACACACACCAGACTGTTTCTAAATCTATTGCTTATCATTATATAATCAATTTGATTACGTGCGTTGTCCCCTGGGCTTTTCCATGTCCACAGACGTCTTGGATGTTGCTTAAACCAGGTGTTTCCTATCATCATGTTGTGTGTTCTTGCCCAGTCAATAAGTTTCTCACCTCTTTCATTCCTCTTGCCTAAGCCATAATGATCAACTACTTCCTCAACTCTTTCCTTTCCTACTTTTGCGTTAAAATCCCCTAGAACTATGGTGTTTTCATGTGGTTTGCATTCATGAAGTGCCTCATTTACCTCGTCGTAAAATTTATCAATAGTTTCCTCTAGACTGTCTGCTGTTAGTGCATAAACTTGTATAAGATTTATGTCTATTGGCTTTCCATTCAATTTCACTAAACGGACTCTGTCAGATATTTGGTAAAAGCCTTTCACTGTTCTTGCTCTTTCTGCATCCAAGATGATACCTACTCCTCTTTAGTATTCAGTACCTCCAGAATATATGTCCCCTGATCCGGTGTATCTCATTTCGCAAAGTCCCAGTAATTGTAAGCCCATTCTTTTCATTTCTTGTATGACATTTTCTAGTTTACCCTTCTGCATGAGTGTTCTCACATTCCAAGTACCTATCTTTAGAGTTTGTTTAATCTTTATTTTGCTTACAGTAGCTTGATGACGATCGGGTATCACCTGTAGCACATGATATCCCCTACCGAACGAGGGTTTTCCATGGGAACCCTCCTTAACGTTGTTGTCGTTATATCTAATGTTGTGGCAATTCATGATTATACAAAGAAATTACGATGGTGGTTTTCTGTTGCCTTCCGTCGGTTTGTTTACGGTTGACTCCGCTAGCCTTTGACTAAAAAGTCTCACCCACAAGGCAGTGTGGTTGTTTTATGTCGGGGTACCCTCCCTTAGCCTTTTACTCTCCCGAGCTTACCTGCAAGGCAGCAGGGCAGCCACAGGTTGTACTGTTTACTGCATACAGTAGCAGGTAAAATTACCCGACCTGACCTGTAGTAAAAGAGTAGTTAATATTACATTTTTACTAGTTATATATCTCATGTTGCATGCCTGATTGACTTCACTTTTTAGTCTGTTTCAAATAAATGTTTGGAATAATTTGGTTAGTTAGTAGACTTAGTAACATGGACGAGTAACATCAAAAGATGGACAAGTCAACCTATGACAACCTGCACCATCAAAGCAAGAAACAGTGGAATGGCGATCCATGGTAGCCAATCTTCATTGTGGAGATGGCACCTGATGATGATTATAATAATGAGTAGACTTAGCAATTTTGCACACATTTTATTTTCATAAAATGTATATTTATTTTAATTATTTTTTTGTTGGTAGAAAGTTGTACAGAGTGATTTGCTTAACCATACAGATTTCCCTGTAAGGTTTATAAGTCCAATTTAAAGAAAACCCTTTACAAATTATATGAAACCCTTAAAGTAGGGAAGGTATAGATTTATACTGATAGTTACAGAAGCTTGCTAGTTGTACACTTGACTTACCAATATCATGACCTTCTATCACACTTGACTTACCAATATCATGACCTTCTATCACACTTGACTTACCAATATCATGACCTTCTATCACACTTGACTTACCAATATCATGACCTTCTATCACACTTGACTTACCAATATTATGACCTTCTATCACACTTGACTTACCAATATCATGACCTTCTATCACACTTGACTTACCAATATTATGACCTTCTACAACACTTGACTTACCAATATCATGACCTTGTATCACACTTGACTTACCAATATCATGACCTTCTATCACACTTGACTTACCAATATTATGACCTTCTATCACACTTGACTTACCAATATCATGATGTTCTGTCACACTTGACTTACCAATATCATGACCTTCTATCACACTTGACTTACCAATATCATGACCTTCTGTCACACTTGACTTACCAATATCATGACCTTCTATCACACTTGACTTACCAATATCATGACCTTCTGTCACACTTGACTTACCAATATCATGACCTTCTATCACACTTGACTTACCAATATCATGACCTTCTATCACACTTGACTTACCAATATCATGACCTTCTGTCACACTTGACTTACCAATTTCATGATCTTCTATCACACTTGACTTACCAATATCATGACCTTCTATCACACTTGACTTACCAATATTATGACCTTCTATCACACTTGACTTACCAATATCATGACCTTCTATCACACTTGACTTACCAATATTATGACCTTCTACAACACTTGACTTACCAATATCATGACCTTGTATCACACTTGACTTACCAATATCATGACCTTCTATCACACTTGACTTACCAATATCATGACCTTCTATCACACTTGACTTACCAATATCATGACCTTCTGTCACACTTGACTTACCAATATCATGACCTTCTATCACACTTGACTTACCAATATTATGACCTTCTATCACACTTGACTTACCAATATCATGACCTTCTATCACACTTGACTTACCAATATCATGACCTTCTGTCACACTTGACTTACCTTCTATCACACTTGACTTACCAATATCATGACCTCCTGTCATTTTTGACTTACCAATATCATGACCTCCTGTCACACTTGACTTACCTTCTATCACACTTGATTTACCAATATCATGACCTTCTATCACACTTGACTTACCAATATCATGACCTTCTATCACACTTGACTTACCAATATCATGACCTTCTATCACACTTGACTTACCAATATCATGACCTTCTATCACACTTGACCTTACCAATATCATAACCTTCTACAACACTTGACTTACCAATATCATGACCTTCTACAACACTTGACTTACCAATATCATGACCTTCTGTCACACTTGACTTACCAATATCATGACCTTCTGTCACACTTGACTTACCAATATCATGACCTTCTATCACACTTGACTTACCAATATCATGACCTTCTGTCACACTTGACTTACCAATATCATGACCTTCTATCACACTTGACTTACCAATATCATGACCTTCTATCACACTTGACTTACCAATATCATGACCTCCTGTCACACTTGACTTACCAATATCATGACCTTCTATCACACTTGACTTACCAATATCATGACCTTCTACAACACTTGACTTACCAATATCATGACCTTCTGTCACACTTGACTTACCAATATCATGACCTTCTATCACACTTGACTTACCAATATCATGACCTTCTATCACACGACTTACCAATATCATGACCTTCTGTCACAATTGACTTACCAATATCATGACCTTCTACAACACTTGACTTACCAATAGCATGACCTTCTATCACACTTGACTTACCAATATCATGACCTTCTACAACACTTGACTTACCAATATCATGACCTTCTACAACACTTGACTTACCAATATCATGACCTTCTATCACACTTGACTTACCAATATCATGACCTTCTATCACACTTGACTTACCAATATCATGACCTTTTGTCACACTTGACTTACCTTCTATCACACTTGACTTACCAATATCATGACCTTCTATCACACTTGACTTACCAATATCATGACCTTCTATCACACTTGACTTACCTTCTATCACACTTGACTTACCAATATCATTACCTTCTATCACACTTGACTTACCAATATCATGACCTTCTGTCACACTTGACTTACCAATATCATGACCTTCTGTCACACTTGACTTACCAATATTATGACCTCCTGTCACACTTGACTTACCAATATTATGACCTCCTGTCATTTTTGACTTACCAATATCATGACCTCCTGTCACACTTGACTTACCTTCTATCACACTTGATTTACCAATATCATGACCTTCTATCACACTTGACTTACCAATATCATGACCTTCTATCACACTTGACTTACCAATATCATGACCTTCTGTCACACTTGACTTACCAATATCATGACCTTCTATCACACTTGACTTACCAATATTATGACCTTCTATCACACTTGACTTACCAATATCATGACCTTCTATCACACTTGACTTACCAATATTATGACCTTCTACAACACTTGACTTACCAATATCATGGCCTTGTATCACACTTGACTTACCAATATCATGACCTTCTATCACACTTGACTTACCAATATTATGACCTTCTATCACACTTGACTTACCAATATCATGATGTTCTGTCACACTTGACTTACCAATATCATGACCTTCTATCACACTTGACTTACCAATATCATGACCTTCTGTCACACTTGACTTACCAATATCATGACCTTCTGTCACACTTGACTTACCAATATCATGACCTTCTGTCACACTTGACTTACCAATATCATGACCTTCTATCACACTTGACTTACCAATATCATGACCTTCTATCACACTTGACTTACCAATATCATGACCTTCTGTCACACTTGACTTACCAATATCATGACTTTCTATCACACTTGACTTACCAATATCATGACCTTCTACAACACTTGACTTACCAATATCATGACCTTCTGTCACACTTGACTTACCAATATCATGACCTTCTATCACACTTGACTTACCAATATCATGACCTTCTATCACACGACTTACCAATATCATGACCTTCTGTCACACTTGACTTACCAATATCATGACCTTCTACAACACTTGACTTACCAATAGCATGACCTTCTATCACACTTGACTTACCAATATCATGACCTTCTACAACACTTGACTTACCAATATCATGACCTTCTACAACACTTGACTTACCAATATCATGACCTTCTATCACACTTGACTTACCAATATCATGACCTTCTATCACACTTGACTTACCAATATCATGACCTTCTGTCACACTTGACTTACCTTCTATCACACTTGACTTACCAATATCATGACCTTCTATCACACTTGACTTACCAATATCATTACCTCCTGTCACACTTGACTTACCAATATCATGACCTTCTGTCACACTTGACTTACCAATATCATGACCTTCTGTCACACTTGACTTACCAATATCATGACCTTCTGTCACACTTGACTTACCAATATTATGACCTCCTGTCACACTTGACTTACCAATATCATGACCTTCTGTCACACTTGACTTACCTTCTATCACACTTGACTTACCAATATCATGACCTCCTGTCACACTTGACTTACCAATATCATGACCTCCTGTCATTTTTGACTTACCAATATCATGACCTCCTGTCACACTTGACTTACCTTCTATCACACTTGATTTACCAATATCATGACCTTCTATCACACTTGACTTACCAATATCATGACCTTCTATCACACTTGACTTACCAATATCATGACCTTCTATCACACTTGACTTACCAATATCATGACCTTCTATCACACTTGACTTACCAATATTATGACCTTCTATCACACTTGACTTACCAATATCATGACCTTCTATCACACTTGACTTACCAATATTATGACCTTCTACAACACTTGACTTACCAATATCATGACCTTGTATCACACTTGACTTACCAATATCATGACCTTCTATCACACTTGACTTACCAATATTATGACCTTCTATCACACTTGACTTACCAATATCATGATGTTCTGTCACACTTGACTTACCAATATCATGACCTTCTATCACACTTGACTTACCAATATCATGACCTTCTGTCACACTTGACTTACCAATATCATGACCTTCTGTCACACTTGACTTACCAATATCATGACCTTCTATCACACTTGACTTACCAATATCATGACCTTCTGTCACACTTGACTTACCAATATCATGACCTTCTATCACACTTGACTTACCAATATCATGACCTTCTATCACACTTGACTTACCAATATCATGACCTTCTGTCACACTTGACTTACCAATTTCATGACCTTCTATCACACTTGACTTACCAATATCATGACCTTCTATCACACTTGACTTACCAATATTATGACCTTCTATCACACTTGACTTACCAATATCATGACCTTCTATCACACTTGACTTACCAATATTATGACCTTCTACAACACTTGACTTACCAATATCATGACCTTGTATCACACTTGACTTACCAATATCATGACCTTCTATCACACTTGACTTACCAATATCATGACCTTCTATCACACTTGACTTACCAATATCATGACCTTCTGTCACACTTGACTTACCAATATCATGACCTTCTATCACACTTGACTTACCAATATTATGACCTTCTATCACACTTGACTTACCAATATCATGACCTTCTATCACACTTGACTTACCAATATTATGACCTTCTACAACACTTGACTTACCAAAATCATGGCCTTGTATCACACTTGACTTACCAATATCATGACCTTCTATCACACTTGACTTACCAATATTATGACCTTCTATCACACTTGACTTACCAATATCATGATGTTCTGTCACACTTGACTTACCAATATCATGACCTTCTATCACACTTGACTTACCAATATCATGACCTTCTGTCACACTTGACTTACCAATATCATGACCTTCTGTCACACTTGACTTACCAATATCATGACCTTCTATCACACTTGACTTACCAATATCATGACCTTCTGTCACACTTGACTTACCAATATCATGACCTTCTATCACACTTGACTTACCAATATCATGACCTTCTATCACACTTGACTTACCAATATCATGACCTTCTGTCACACTTGACTTACCAATATCATGACCTTCTATCACACTTGACTTACCAATATCATGACCTTCTGTCACACTTGACTTACCAATATCATGACCTTCTGTCACACTTGACTTACCAATATCATGACCTTCTGTCACACTTGACTTACCAATATTATGACCTCCTGTCACACTTGACTTACCAATATCATGACCTTCTGTCACACTTGACTTACCTTCTATCACACTTGACTTACCAATATCATGACCTCCTGTCACACTTGACTTACCAATATCATGACCTTCTGTCATTTTTGACTTACCAATATCATGACCTCCTGTCATTTTTGACTTACCAATATCATGACCTTCTATCACACTTGACTTACCAATATCATGACCTTCTATCACACTTGACTTACCAATATCATGACCTTCTATCACACTTGACTTACCAATATCATGACCTTCTGTCACACTTGACTTACCAATATCATGACCTTCTATCACACTTGACTTACCAATATTATGACCTTCTATCACACTTGACTTACCAATATCATGACCTTCTATCACACTTGACTTACCAATATTATGACCTTCTACAACACTTGACTTACCAATATCATGACCTTGTATCACACTTGACTTACCAATATCATGACCTTCTATCACACTTGACTTACCAATATTATGACCTTCTATCACACTTGACTTACCAATATCATGATGTTCTGTCACACTTGACTTACCAATATCATGACCTTCTATCACACTTGACTTACCAATATCATGACCTTCTGTCACACTTGACTTACCAATATCATGACCTTCTGTCACACTTGACTTACCAATATCATGACCTTCTGTCACACTTGACTTACCAATATCATGACCTTCTATCACACTTGACTTACCAATATCATGACCTTCTATCACACTTGACTTACCAATATCATGACCTTCTGTCACACTTGACTTACCAATATCATGACCTTCTATCACACTTGACTTACCAATATCATGACCTTCTACAACACTTGACTTACCAATATCATGACCTTCTGTCACACTTGACTTACCAATATCATGACCTTCTATCACACTTGACTTACCAATATCATGACCTTCTATCACACGACTTACCAATATCATGACCTTCTGTCACACTTGACTTACCAATATCATGACCTTCTACAACACTTGACTTACCAATATCATGACCTCCTGTCACACTTGACTTACCTTCTATCACACTTGATTTACCAATATCATGACCTTCTATCACACTTGACTTACCAATATCATGACCTTCTATCACACTTGACTTACCAATATCATGACCTTCTGTCACACTTGACTTACCAATATCATGACCTTCTATCACACTTGACTTACCAATATTATGACCTTCTATCACACTTGACTTACCAATATCATGACCTTCTATCACACTTGACTTACCAATATTATGACCTTCTACAACACTTGACTTACCAATATCATGGCCTTGTATCACACTTGACTTACCAATATCATGACCTTCTATCACACTTGACTTACCAATATTATGACCTTCTATCACACTTGACTTACCAATATCATGATGTTCTGTCACACTTGACTTACCAATATCATGACCTTCTATCACACTTGACTTACCAATATCATGACCTTCTGTCACACTTGACTTACCAATATCATGACCTTCTGTCACACTTGACTTACCAATATCATGACCTTCTGTCACACTTGACTTACCAATATCATGACCTTCTATCACACTTGACTTACCAATATCATGACCTTCTATCACACTTGACTTACCAATATCATGACCTTCTGTCACACTTGACTTACCAATATCATGACTTTCTATCACACTTGACTTACCAATATCATGACCTTCTACAACACTTGACTTACCAATATCATGACCTTCTGTCACACTTGACTTACCAATATCATGACCTTCTATCACACTTGACTTACCAATATCATGACCTTCTATCACACGACTTACCAATATCATGACCTTCTGTCACACTTGACTTACCAATATCATGACCTTCTACAACACTTGACTTACCAATAGCATGACCTTCTATCACACTTGACTTACCAATATCATGACCTTCTACAACACTTGACTTACCAATATCATGACCTTCTACAACACTTGACTTACCAATATCATGACCTTCTATCACACTTGACTTACCAATATCATGACCTTCTATCACACTTGACTTACCAATATCATGACCTTCTGTCACACTTGACTTACCTTCTATCACACTTGACTTACCAATATCATGACCTTCTATCACACTTGACTTACCAATATCATGACCTTCTATCACACTTGACTTACCTTCTATCACACTTGACTTACCAATATCATTACCTCCTGTCACACTTGACTTACCAATATCATGACCTTCTGTCACACTTGACTTACCAATATCATGACCTTCTGTCACACTTGACTTACCAATATCATGACCTTCTGTCACACTTGACTTACCAATATTATGACCTCCTGTCACACTTGACTTACCAATATCATGACCTTCTGTCACACTTGACTTACCTTCTATCACACTTGACTTACCAATATCATGACCTCCTGTCACACTTGACTTACCAATATCATGACCTCCTGTCATTTTTGACTTACCAATATCATGACCTCCTGTCACACTTGACTTACCTTCTATCACACTTGATTTACCAATATCATGACCTTCTATCACACTTGACTTACCAATATCATGACCTTCTATCACACTTGACTTACCAATATCATGACCTTCTATCACACTTGACTTACCAATATCATGACCTTCTATCACACTTGACTTACCAATATTATGACCTTCTATCACACTTGACTTACCAATATCATGACCTTCTATCACACTTGACTTACCAATATTATGACCTTCTACAACACTTGACTTACCAATATCATGACCTTGTATCACACTTGACTTACCAATATCATGACCTTCTATCACACTTGACTTACCAATATTATGACCTTCTATCACACTTGACTTACCAATATCATGATGTTCTGTCACACTTGACTTACCAATATCATGACCTTCTATCACACTTGACTTACCAATATCATGACCTTCTGTCACACTTGACTTACCAATATCATGACCTTCTGTCACACTTGACTTACCAATATCATGACCTTCTATCACACTTGACTTACCAATATCATGACCTTCTGTCACACTTGACTTACCAATATCATGACCTTCTATCACACTTGACTTACCAATATCATGACCTTCTATCACACTTGACTTACCAATATCATGACCTTCTGTCACACTTGACTTACCAATTTCATGACCTTCTATCACACTTGACTTACCAATATCATGACCTTCTATCACACTTGACTTACCAATATTATGACCTTCTATCACACTTGACTTACCAATATCATGACCTTCTATCACACTTGACTTACCAATATTATGACCTTCTACAACACTTGACTTACCAATATCATGACCTTGTATCACACTTGACTTACCAATATCATGACCTTCTATCACACTTGACTTACCAATATCATGACCTTCTATCACACTTGACTTACCAATATCATGACCTTCTGTCACACTTGACTTACCAATATCATGACCTTCTATCACACTTGACTTACCAATATTATGACCTTCTATCACACTTGACTTACCAATATCATGACCTTCTATCACACTTGACTTACCAATATTATGACCTTCTACAACACTTGACTTACCAAAATCATGGCCTTGTATCACACTTGACTTACCAATATCATGACCTTCTATCACACTTGACTTACCAATATTATGACCTTCTATCACACTTGACTTACCAATATCATGATGTTCTGTCACACTTGACTTACCAATATCATGACCTTCTATCACACTTGACTTACCAATATCATGACCTTCTGTCACACTTGACTTACCAATATCATGACCTTCTGTCACACTTGACTTACCAATATCATGACCTTCTATCACACTTGACTTACCAATATCATGACCTTCTGTCACACTTGACTTACCAATATCATGACCTTCTATCACACTTGACTTACCAATATCATGACCTTCTATCACACTTGACTTACCAATATCATGACCTTCTGTCACACTTGACTTACCAATATCATGACCTTCTATCACACTTGACTTACCAATATCATGACCTTCTGTCACACTTGACTTACCAATATCATGACCTTCTGTCACACTTGACTTACCAATATCATGACCTTCTGTCACACTTGACTTACCAATATTATGACCTCCTGTCACACTTGACTTACCAATATCATGACCTTCTGTCACACTTGACTTACCTTCTATCACACTTGACTTACCAATATCATGACCTCCTGTCACACTTGACTTACCAATATCATGACCTCCTGTCATTTTTGACTTACCAATATCATGACCTTCTGTCATTTTTGACTTACCAATATCATGACCTTCTATCACACTTGACTTACCAATATCATGACCTTCTATCACACTTGACTTACCAATATCATGACCTTCTATCACACTTGACTTACCAATATCATGACCTTCTGTCACACTTGACTTACCAATATCATGACCTTCTATCACACTTGACTTACCAATATTATGACCTTCTATCACACTTGACTTACCAATATCATGACCTTCTATCACACTTGACTTACCAATATTATGACCTTCTACAACACTTGACTTACCAATATCATGACCTTGTATCACACTTGACTTACCAATATCATGACCTTCTATCACACTTGACTTACCAATATTATGACCTTCTATCACACTTGACTTACCAATATTATGATGTTCTGTCACACTTGACTTACCAATATCATGACCTTCTATCACACTTGACTTACCAATATCATGACCTTCTGTCACACTTGACTTACCAATATCATGACCTTCTGTCACACTTGACTTACCAATATCATGACCTTCTGTCACACTTGACTTACCAATATCATGACCTTCTATCACACTTGACTTACCAATATCATGACCTTCTATCACACTTGACTTACCAATATCATGACCTTCTGTCACACTTGACTTACCAATATCATGACCTTCTATCACACTTGACTTACCAATATCATGACCTTCTACACACTTGACTTACCAATATCATGACCTTCTGTCACACTTGACTTACCAATATCATGACCTTCTATCACACTTGACTTACCAATATCATGACCTTCTATCACACGACTTACCAATATCATGACCTTCTGTCACACTTGACTTACCAATATCATGACCTTCTACAACACTTGACTTACCAATAGCATGACCTTCTATCACACTTGACTTACCAATATCATGACCTTCTACAACACTTGACTTACCAATATCATGACCTTCTACAACACTTGACTTACCAATATCATGACCTTCTATCACACTTGACTTACCAATATCATGACCTTCTATCACACTTGACTTACCAATATCATGACCTTCTGTCACACTTGACTTACCTTCTATCACACTTGACTTACCAATATCATGACCTTCTATCACACTTGACTTACCAATATCATGACCTTCTATCACACTTGACTTACCTTCTATCACACTTACTTACCAATATCATTACCTCCTGTCACACTTGACTTACCAATATCATGACCTTCTGTCACACTTGACTTACCAATATCATGACCTTCTGTCACACTTGACTTACCAATATCATGACCTTCTGTCACACTTGACTTACCAATATTATGACCTCCTGTCACACTTGACTTACCAATATCATGACCTTCTGTCACACTTGACTTACCTTCTATCACACTTGACTTACCAATATCATGACCTCCTGTCACACTTGACTTACCAATATCATGACCTCCTGTCATTTTTGACTTACCAATATCATGACCTCCTGTCACACTTGACTTACCTTCTATCACACTTGATTTACCAATATCATGACCTTCTATCACACTTGACTTACCAATATCATGACCTTCTATCACACTTGACTTACCAATATCATGACCTTCTATCACACTTGACTTACCAATATCATGACCTTCTATCACACTTGACTTACCAATATTATGACCTTCTATCACACTTGACTTACCAATATCATGACCTTCTGTCACACTTGACTTACCAATATCATGACCTTCTGTCACACTTGACTTACCAATATCATGACCTTCTATCACACTTGACTTACCAATATCATGACCTTCTATCACACTTGACTTACCAATATCATGACCTTCTGTCACACTTGACTTACCAATATCATGACCTTCTATCACACTTGACTTACCAATATCATGACCTTCTACAACACTTGACTTACCAATATCATGACCTTCTGTCACACTTGACTTACCAATATCATGACCTTCTATCACACTTGACTTACCAATATCATGACCTTCTATCACACGACTTACCAATATCATGACCTTCTGTCACACTTGACTTACCAATATCATGACCTTCTACAACACTTGACTTACCAATATCATGACCTCCTGTCACACTTGACTTACCTTCTATCACACTTGATTTACCAATATCATGACCTTCTATCACACTTGACTTACCAATATCATGACCTTCTATCACACTTGACTTACCAATATCATGACCTTCTGTCACACTTGACTTACCAATATCATGACCTTCTATCACACTTGACTTACCAATATTATGACCTTCTATCACACTTGACTTACCAATATCATGACCTTCTATCACACTTGACTTACCAATATTATGACCTTCTACAACACTTGACTTACCAATATCATGACCTTGTATCACACTTGACTTACCAATATCATGACCTTCTATCACACTTGACTTACCAATATTATGACCTTCTATCACACTTGACTTACCAATATCATGATGTTCTGTCACACTTGACTTACCAATATCATGACCTTCTATCACACTTGACTTACCAATATCATGACCTTCTGTCACACTTGACTTACCAATATCATGACCTTCTGTCACACTTGACTTACCAATATCATGACCTTCTGTCACACTTGACTTACCAATATCATGACCTTCTATCACACTTGACTTACCAATATCATGACCTTCTATCACACTTGACTTACCAATATCATGACCTTCTGTCACACTTGACTTACCAATATCATGACCTTCTATCACACTTGACTTACCAATATCATGACCTTCTACAACACTTGACTTACCAATATCATGACCTTCTGTCACACTTGACTTACCAATATCATGACCTTCTATCACACTTGACTTACCAATATCATGACCTTCTATCACACGACTTACCAATATCATGACCTTCTGTCACACTTGACTTACCAATATCATGACCTTCTACAACACTTGACTTACCAATATCATGACCTTCTATCACACTTGACTTACCAATATCATGACCTTCTACACACTTGACTTACCAATATCATGACCTTCTACAACACTTGACTTACCAATATCATGACCTTCTATCACACTTGACTTACCAATATCATGACCTTCTATCACACTTGACTTACCAATATCATGACCTTCTGTCACACTTGACTTACCTTCTATCACACTTGACTTACCAATATCATGACCTTCTATCACACTTGACTTACCAATATCATGACCTTCTATCACACTTGACTTACCTTCTATCACACTTGACTTACCAATATCATTACCTCCTGTCACACTTGACTTACCAATATCATGACCTTCTGTCACACTTGACTTACCAATATCATGACCTTCTGTCACACTTGACTTACCAATATCATGACCTTCTGTCACACTTGACTTACCAATATTATGACCTCCTGTCACACTTGACTTACCAATATCATGACCTTCTGTCACACTTGACTTACCTTCTATCACACTTGACTTACCAATATCATGACCTCCTGTCACACTTGACTTACCAATATCATGACCTCCTGTCATTTTTGACTTACCAATATCATGACCTCCTGTCACACTTGACTTACCTTCTATCACACTTGATTTACCAATATCATGACCTTCTATCACACTTGACTTACCAATATCATGACCTTCTATCACACTTGACTTACCAATATCATGACCTTCTATCACACTTGACTTACCAATATCATGACCTTCTATCACACTTGACTTACCAATATTATGACCTTCTATCACACTTGACTTACCAATATCATGACCTTCTATCACACTTGACTTACCAATATTATGACCTTCTACACACTTGACTTACCAATATCATGACCTTGTATCACACTTGACTTACCAATATCATGACCTTCTATCACACTTGACTTACCAATATTATGACCTTCTATCACACTTGACTTACCAATATCATGATGTTCTGTCACACTTGACTTACCAATATCATGACCTTCTATCACACTTGACTTACCAATATCATGACCTTCTGTCACACTTGACTTACCAATATCATGACCTTCTGTCACACTTGACTTACCAATATCATGACCTTCTATCACACTTGACTTACCAATATCATGACCTTCTGTCACACTTGACTTACCAATATCATGACCTTCTATCACACTTGACTTACCAATATCATGACCTTCTATCACACTTGACTTACCAATATCATGACCTTCTGTCACACTTGACTTACCAATTTCATGACCTTCTATCACACTTGACTTACCAATATCATGACCTTCTATCACACTTGACTTACCAATATTATGACCTTCTATCACACTTGACTTACCAATATCATGACCTTCTATCACACTTGACTTACCAATATTATGACCTTCTACAACACTTGACTTACCAATATCATGACCTTGTATCACACTTGACTTACCAATATCATGACCTTCTATCACACTTGACTTACCAATATCATGACCTTCTATCACACTTGACTTACCAATATCATGACCTTCTGTCACACTTGACTTACCAATATCATGACCTTCTATCACACTTGACTTACCAATATTATGACCTTCTATCACACTTGACTTACCAATATCATGACCTTCTATCACACTTGACTTACCAATATTATGACCTTCTACAACACTTGACTTACCAATATCATGACCTTGTATCACACTTGACTTACCAATATCATGACCTTCTATCACACTTGACTTACCAATATTATGACCTTCTATCACACTTGACTTACCAATATCATGATGTTCTGTCACACTTGACTTACCAATATCATGACCTTCTATCACACTTGACTTACCAATATCATGACCTTCTGTCACACTTGACTTACCAATATCATGACCTTCTGTCACACTTGACTTACCAATATCATGACCTTCTATCACACTTGACTTACCAATATCATGACCTTCTGTCACACTTGACTTACCAATATCATGACCTTCTATCACACTTGACTTACCAATATCATGACCTTCTATCACACTTGACTTACCAATATCATGACCTTCTGTCACACTTGACTTACCAATATCATGACCTTCTATCACACTTGACTTACCAATATCATGACCTTCTGTCACACTTGACTTACCAATATCATGACCTTCTGTCACACTTGACTTACCAATATCATGACCTTCTGTCACACTTGACTTACCAATATTATGACCTTCTGTCACACTTGACTTACCAATATCATGACCTTCTGTCACACTTGACTTACCTTCTATCACACTTGACTTACCAATATCATGACCTCCTGTCACACTTGACTTACCAATATCATGACCTCCTGTCATTTTTGACTTACCAATATCATGACCTCCTGTCATTTTTGACTTACCAATATCATGACCTTCTATCACACTTGACTTACCAATATCATGACCTTCTATCACACTTGACTTACCAATATCATGACCTTCTATCACACTTGACTTACCAATATCATGACCTTCTGTCACACTTGACTTACCAATATC
Source organism: Megaustenia siamemsis (assembly GCA_032433765.1). Lineage (NCBI taxonomy): Eukaryota > Metazoa > Mollusca > Gastropoda > Stylommatophora > Ariophantidae > Megaustenia > Megaustenia siamemsis. The sequence goes on along the minus strand of JAVIAB010000099.1, from coordinate 16,449,882 downwards.
ATGACCTTCTATCACACTTGACTTACCAATATTATGACCTTCTATCACACTTGACTTACCAATATCATGACCTTCTATCACACTTGACTTACCAATATTATGACCTTCTACAACACTTGACTTACCAATATCATGACCTTGTATCACACTTGACTTACCAATATCATGACCTTCTATCACACTTGACTTACCAATATTATGACCTTCTATCACACTTGACTTACCAATATCATGATGTTCTGTCACACTTGACTTACCAATATCATGACCTTCTATCACACTTGACTTACCAATATCATGACCTTCTGTCACACTTGACTTACCAATATCATGACCTTCTGTCACACTTGACTTACCAATATCATGACCTTCTGTCACACTTGACTTACCAATATCATGACCTTCTATCACACTTGACTTACCAATATCATGACCTTCTATCACACTTGACTTACCAATATCATGACCTTCTGTCACACTTGACTTACCAATATCATGACCTTCTATCACACTTGACTTACCAATATCATGACCTTCTACAACACTTGACTTACCAATATCATGACCTTCTGTCACACTTGACTTACCAATATCATGACCTTCTATCACACTTGACTTACCAATATCATGACCTTCTATCACACGACTTACCAATATCATGACCTTCTGTCACACTTGACTTACCAATATCATGACCTTCTACAACACTTGACTTACCAATAGCATGACCTTCTATCACACTTGACTTACCAATATCATGACCTTCTACAACACTTGACTTACCAATATCATGACCTTCTACAACACTTGACTTACCAATATCATGACCTTCTATCACACTTGACTTACCAATATCATGACCTTCTATCACACTTGACTTACCAATATCATGACCTTCTGTCACACTTGACTTACCTTCTATCACACTTGACTTACCAATATCATGACCTTCTATCACACTTGACTTACCAATATCATGACCTTCTATCACACTTGACTTACCTTCTATCACACTTGACTTACCAATATCATTACCTCCTGTCACACTTGACTTACCAATATCATGACCTTCTGTCACACTTGACTTACCAATATCATGACCTTCTGTCACACTTGACTTACCAATATCATGACCTTCTGTCACACTTGACTTACCAATATTATGACCTCCTGTCACACTTGACTTACCAATATCATGACCTTCTGTCACACTTGACTTACCTTCTATCACACTTGACTTACCAATATCATGACCTCCTGTCACACTTGACTTACCAATATCATGACCTCCTGTCATTTTTGACTTACCAATATCATGACCTCCTGTCACACTTGACTTACCTTCTATCACACTTGATTTACCAATATCATGACCTTCTATCACACTTGACTTACCAATATCATGACCTTCTATCACACTTGACTTACCAATATCATGACCTTCTATCACACTTGACTTACCAATATCATGACCTTCTATCACACTTGACTTACCAATATCATGACCTTCTATCACACTTGACTTACCAATATCATGACCTTCTATCACACTTGACTTACCAATATCATGACCTTCTATCACACTTGACTTACCAATATCATGACCTTCTACACACTTGACTTACCAATATCATGACCTTCTATCACACTTGACTTACCAATATCATGACCTTCTATCACACTTGACTTACCAATATCATGCCCTTCTGTCACACTTGACTTACCAATATCATGACCTTCTACAACACTTGAATTACCAATATTATGACCTTCTATCACACTTGACTTACCAATATCATGACCTTCTATCACACTTGACTTACCAATATTATGACCTTCTACAACACTTGACTTACCAATATCATGACCTTCTATCACACTTGACTTACCAATATCATGACCTTCTATCACACTTGACTTACCAATATCATGACCTTCTATCTCACTTGACTGACCTTCTATCACACTTGACTTACCAATATCATTACCTCCTGTCACACTTGATTTACCAATATTATGACCTTCTATCACACTTGACTTACCAATATCATGACCTCCTGTCACACTTGACTTACCAATATCATGACCTTCTATCACACTTGACTTACCAATATCATGACCTTCTACAACACTTGACTTACCAATATCATGACCTTCTGTCACACTTGACTTACCAATATCATGACCTTCTATCACACTTGACTTACCAATATCATGACCTTCTATCACACGACTTACCAATATCATGACCTTCTGTCACACTTGACTTACCAATATCATGACCTTCTACAACACTTGACTTACCAATAGCATGACCTTCTATCACACTTGACTTACCAATATCATGACCTTCTACAACACTTGACTTACCAATATCATGACCTTCTACAACACTTGACTTACCAATATCATGACCTTCTATCACACTTGACTTACCAATATCATGACCTTCTATCACACTTGACTTACCAATATCATGACCTTCTGTCACACTTGACTTACCTTCTATCACACTTGACTTACCAATATCATGACCTTCTATCACACTTGACTTACCAATATCATGACCTTCTATCACACTTGACTTACCAATATCATGACCTTCTATCACACTTGACTTACCAATATCATGACCTTCTATCACACTTGACTTACCAATATCATGACCTTCTATCACACTTGACTTACCAATATTATGACCTTCTATCACACTTGACTTACCAATATCATGACCTTCTATCACACTTGACTTACCAATATTATGACCTTCTACAACACTTGACTTACCAATATCATGACCTTGTATCACACTTGACTTACCAATATCATGACCTTCTATCACACTTGACTTACCAATATTATGACCTTCTATCACACTTGACTTACCAATATCATGATGTTCTGTCACACTTGACTTACCAATATCATGACCTTCTATCACACTTGACTTACCAATATCATGACCTTCTGTCACACTTGACTTACCAATATCATGACCTTCTGTCACACTTGACTTACCAATATCATGACCTTCTATCACACTTGACTTACCAATATCATGACCTTCTGTCACACTTGACTTACCAATATCATGACCTTCTATCACACTTGACTTACCAATATCATGACCTTCTATCACACTTGACTTACCAATATCATGACCTTCTGTCACACTTGACTTACCAATTTCATGATCTTCTATCACACTTGACTTACCAATATCATGACCTTCTATCACACTTGACTTACCAATATCATGACCTTCTATCACACTTGACTTACCAATATCATGACCTTCTATCACACTTGACTTACCAATATCATGACCTTCTATCACACTTGACTTACCAATATTATGACCTTCTATCACACTTGACTTACCAATATCATGACCTTCTATCACACTTGACTTACCAATATTATGACCTTCTACAACACTTGACTTACCAATATCATGGCCTTGTATCACACTTGACTTACCAATATCATGACCTTCTATCACACTTGACTTACCAATATTATGACCTTCTATCACACTTGACTTACCAATATCATGATGTTCTGTCACACTTGACTTACCAATATCATGACCTTCTATCACACTTGACTTACCAATATCATGACCTTCTGTCACACTTGACTTACCAATATCATGACCTTCTGTCACACTTGACTTACCAATATCATGACCTTCTATCACACTTGACTTACCAATATCATGACCTTCTGTCACACTTGACTTACCAATATCATGACCTTCTATCACACTTGACTTACCAATATCATGACCTTCTATCACACTTGACTTACCAATATCATGACCTTCTGTCACACTTGACTTACCAATATCATGACCTTCTATCACACTTGACTTACCAATATCATGACCTTCTATCACACTTGAATTACCAATATCATGCCCTTCTGTCACACTTGACTTACCAATATCATGACCTTCTACAACACTTGAATTACCAATATTATGACCTTCTATCACACTTGACTTACCAATATCATGACCTTCTATCACACTTGACTTACCAATATTATGACCTTCTACAACACTTGACTTACCAATATCATGACCTTCTATCACACTTGACTTACCAATATCATGACCTTCTATCACACTTGACTTACCAATATCATGACCTTCTATCACACTTGACTGACCTTCTATCACACTTGACTTACCAATATCATTACCTCCTGTCACACTTGATTTACCAATATTATGACCTTCTATCACACTTGACTTACCAATATCATGACCTTCTGTCACACTTGACTTACCAATATCATGACCTTCTATCACACTTGACTTACCAATATCATGACCTTCTACAACACTTGACTTACCAATATCATGACCTTCTGTCACACTTGACTTACCAATATCATGACCTTCTATCACACTTGACTTACCAATATCATGACCTTCTATCACACGACTTACCAATATCATAACCTTCTGTCACACTTGACTTACCAATATCATGACCTTCTACAACACTTGACTTACCAATAGCATGACCTTCTATCACACTTGACTTACCAATATCATGACCTTCTACAACACTTGACTTACCAATATCATGACCTTCTACAACACTTGACTTACCAATATCATGACCTTCTATCACACTTGACTTACCAATATCATGACCTTCTATCACACTTGACTTACCAATATCATGACCTTCTGTCACACTTGACTTACCTTCTATCACACTTGACTTACCAATATCATGACCTTCTATCACACTTGACTTACCAATATCATGACCTTCTATCACACTTGACTTACCTTCTATCACACTTGACTTACCAATATCATTACCTCCTGTCACACTTGACTTACCAATATCATGACCTTCTGTCACACTTGACTTACCAATATCATGACCTTCTGTCACACTTGACTTACCAATATCATGACCTTCTGTCACACTTGACTTACCAATATTATGACCTCCTGTCACACTTGACTTACCAATATCATGACCTTCTGTCACACTTGACTTACCTTCTATCACACTTGACTTACCAATATCATGACCTCCTGTCACACTTGACTTTCCAATATCATGACCTCCTGTCATTTTTGACTTACCAATATCATGACCTCCTGTCACACTTGACTTACCTTCTATCACACTTGATTTACCAATATCATGACCTTCTATCACACTTGACTTACCAATATCATGACCTTCTATCACACTTGACTTACCAATATCATGACCTTCTATCACACTTGACTTACCAATATCATGACCTTCTATCACACTTGACTTACCAATATTATGACCTTCTATCACACTTGACTTACCAATATCATGACCTTCTATCACACTTGACTTACCAATATTATGACCTTCTACAACACTTGACTTACCAATATCATGACCTTGTATCACACTTGACTTACCAATATCATGACCTTCTATCACACTTGACTTACCAATATTATGACCTTCTATCACACTTGACTTACCAATATCATGATGTTCTGTCACACTTGACTTACCAATATCATGACCTTCTATCACACTTGACTTACCAATATCATGACCTTCTGTCACACTTGACTTACCAATATCATGACCTTCTGTCACACTTGACTTACCAATATCATGACCTTCTATCACACTTGACTTACCAATATCATGACCTTCTGTCACACTTGACTTACCAATATCATGACCTTCTATCACACTTGACTTACCAATATCATGACCTTCTATCACACTTGACTTACCAATATCATGACCTTCTGTCACACTTGACTTACCAATTTCATGACCTTCTATCACACTTGACTTACCAATATCATGACCTTCTATCACACTTGACTTACCAATATTATGACCTTCTATCACACTTGACTTACCAATATCATGACCTTCTATCACACTTGACTTACCAATATTATGACCTTCTACAACACTTGACTTACCAATATCATGACCTTGTATCACACTTGACTTACCAATATCATGACCTTCTATCACACTTGACTTACCAATATCATGACCTTCTATCACACTTGACTTACCAATATCATGACCTTCTGTCACACTTGACTTACCAATATCATGACCTTCTATCACACTTGACTTACCAATATTATGACCTTCTATCACACTTGACTTACCAATATCATGACCTTCTATCACACTTGACTTACCAATATTATGACCTTCTACAACACTTGACTTACCAATATCATGGCCTTGTATCACACTTGACTTACCAATATCATGACCTTCTATCACACTTGACTTACCAATATCATGACCTTCTATCACACTTGACTTACCAATATCATGATGTTCTGTCACACTTGACTTACCAATATCATGACCTTCTATCACACTTGACTTACCAATATCACGACCTTCTGTCACACTTGACTTACCAATATCATGACCTTCTGTCACACTTGACTTACCAATATCATGACCTTCTATCACACTTGACTTACCAATATCATGACCTTCTGTCACACTTGACTTACCAATATCATGACCTTCTATCACACTTGACTTACCAATATCATGACCTTCTGTCACACTTGACTTACCAATATCATGACCTTCTGTCACACTTGACTTACCAATATTATGACCTTCTGTCACACTTGACTTACCAATATCATGACCTTCTATCACACTTGACTTACCAATATCATGACCTTCTATCACACTTGAATTACCAATATCATGCCCTTCTGTCACACTTGACTTACCAATATCATGACCTTCTACAACACTTGAATTACCAATATTATGACCTTCTATCACACTTGACTTACCAATATCATGACCTTCTATCACACTTGACTTACCAATATTATGACCTTCTACAACACTTGACTTACCAATATCATGACCTTCTATCACACTTGACTTACCAATAGCATGACCTTCTATCACACTTGACTTACCAATATCATGACCTTCTATCTCACTTGACTGACCTTCTATCACACTTGACTTACCAATATCATTACCTCCTGTCACACTTGATTTACCAATATTATGACCTTCTATCACACTTGACTTACCAATATCATGACCTCCTGTCACACTTGACTTACCAATATCATGACCTTCTATCACACTTGACTTACCAATATCATGACCTTCTACAACACTTGACTTACCAATATCATGACCTTCTGTCACACTTGACTTACCAATATCATGACCTTCTATCACACTTGACTTACCAATATCATGACCTTCTATCACACGACTTACCAATATCATGACCTTCTGTCACACTTGACTTACCAATATCATGACCTTCTACAACACTTGACTTACCAATATTATGACCTTCTATCACACTTGACTTACCAATATCATGACCTTCTATCACACTTGACTTACCAATATTATGACCTTCTACAACACTTGACTTACCAATATCATGGCCTTGTATCACACTTGACTTACCAATATCATGACCTTCTATCACACTTGACTTACCAATATTATGACCTTCTATCACACTTGACTTACCAATATCATGATGTTCTGTCACACTTGACTTACCAATATCATGACCTTCTATCACACTTGACTTACCAATATCATGACCTTCTGTCACACTTACTTACCAATATCATGACCTTCTGTCACACTTGACTTACCAATATCATGACCTTCTATCACACTTGACTTACCAATATCATGACCTTCTGTCACACTTGACTTACCAATATCATGACCTTCTATCACACTTGACTTACCAATATCATGACCTTCTATCACACTTGACTTACCAATATCATGACCTTCTGTCACACTTGACTTACCAATATCATGACCTTCTATCACACTTGACTTACCAATATCATGACCTTCTATCACACTTGAATTACCAATATCATGCCCTTCTGTCACACTTGACTTACCAATATCATGACCTTCTACAACACTTGAATTACCAATATTATGACCTTCTATCACACTTGACTTACCAATATCATGACCTTCTATCACACTTGACTTACCAATATTATGACCTTCTACAACACTTGACTTACCAATATCATGACCTTCTATCACACTTGACTTACCAATATCATGACCTTCTATCACACTTGACTTACCAATATCATGACCTTCTATCACACTTGACTGACCTTCTATCACACTTGACTTACCAATATCATTACCTCCTGTCACACTTGATTTACCAATATTATGACCTTCTATCACACTTGACTTACCAATATCATGACCTTCTGTCACACTTGACTTACCAATATCATGACCTTCTATCACACTTGACTTACCAATATCATGACCTTCTACAACACTTGACTTACCAATATCATGACCTTCTGTCACACTTGACTTACCAATATCATGACCTTCTATCACACTTGACTTACCAATATCATGACCTTCTATCACACTTGACTTACAAATATCATGACCTTCTGTCACACTTGACTTACCAATATCATGACCTTCTACAACACTTGACTTACCAATAGCATGACCTTCTATCACACTTGACTTACCAATATCATGACCTTCTACAACACTTGACTTACCAATATCATGACCTTCTACAACACTTGACTTACCAATATCATGACCTTCTATCACACTTGACTTACCAATATCATGACCTTCTATCACACTTGACTTACCAATATCATGACCTTCTGTCACACTTGACTTACCTTCTATCACACTTGACTTACCAATATCATGACCTTCTATCACACTTGACTTACCAATATCATGACCTTCTATCACACTTGACTTACCTTCTATCACACTTGACTTACCAATATCATTACCTCCTGTCACACTTGACTTACCAATATCATGACCTTCTGTCACACTTGACTTACCAATATCATGACCTTCTGTCACACTTGACTTACCAATATCATGACCTTCTGTCACACTTGACTTACCAATATTATGACCTCCTGTCACACTTGACTTACCAATATCATGACCTTCTGTCACACTTGACTTACCTTCTATCACACTTGACTTACCAATATCATGACCTCCTGTCACACTTGACTTACCAATATCATGACCTCCTGTCATTTTTGACTTACCAATATCATGACCTCCTGTCACACTTGACTTACCTTCTATCACACTTGATTTACCAATATCATGACCTTCTATCACACTTGACTTACCAATATCATGACCTTCTATCACACTTGACTTACCAATATCATGACCTTCTATCACACTTGACTTACCAATATCATGACCTTCTATCACACTTGACTTACCAATATTATGACCTTCTATCACACTTGACTTACCAATATCATGACCTTCTATCACACTTGACTTACCAATATTATGACCTTCTACAACACTTGACTTACCAATATCATGACCTTGTATCACACTTGACTTACCAATATCATGACCTTCTATCACACTTGACTTACCAATATTATGACCTTCTATCACACTTGACTTACCAATATCATGATGTTCTGTCACACTTGACTTACCAATATCATGACCTTCTATCACACTTGACTTACCAATATCATGACCTTCTGTCACACTTGACTTACCAATATCATGACCTTCTGTCACACTTGACTTACCAATATCATGACCTTCTATCACACTTGACTTACCAATATCATGACCTTCTGTCACACTTGACTTACCAATATCATGACCTTCTATCACACTTGACTTACCAATATCATGACCTTCTATCACACTTGACTTACCAATATCATGACCTTCTGTCACACTTGACTTACCAATTTCATGACCTTCTATCACACTTGACTTACCAATATCATGACCTTCTATCACACTTGACTTACCAATATTATGACCTTCTATCACACTTGACTTACCAATATCATGACCTTCTATCACACTTGACTTACCAATATTATGACCTTCTACACACTTGACTTACCAATATCATGACCTTGTATCACACTTGACTTACCAATATCATGACCTTCTATCACACTTGACTTACCAATATCATGACCTTCTATCACACTTGACTTACCAATATCATGACCTTCTGTCACACTTGACTTACCAATATCATGACCTTCTATCACACTTGACTTACCAATATCATGACCTTCTATCACACTTGACTTACCAATATCATGACCTTCTGTCACACTTGACTTACCAATATCATGACCTTCTATCACACTTGACTTACCAATATCATGACCTTCTATCACACTTGACTTACCAATATCATGACCTTCTGTCACACTTGACTTACCAATATCATGACCTTCTATCACACTTGACTTACCAATATCATGACCTTCTACACACTTGACTTACCAATATCATGACCTTCTGTCACACTTGACTTACCAATATCATGACCTTCTATCACACTTGACTTACCAATATCATGACCTTCTATCACACGACTTACCAATATCATGACCTTCTGTCACACTTGACTTACCAATATCATGACCTTCTACAACACTTGACTTACCAATATCATGACCTCCTGTCACACTTGACTTACCTTCTATCACACTTGATTTACCAATATCATGACCTTCTATCACACTTGACTTACCAATATCATGACCTTCTATCACACTTGACTTACCAATATCATGACCTTCTGTCACACTTGACTTACCAATATCATGACCTTCTATCACACTTGACTTACCAATATTATGACCTTCTATCACACTTGACTTACCAATATCATGACCTTCTATCACACTTGACTTACCAATATTATGACCTTCTACAACACTTGACTTACCAATATCATGACCTTGTATCACACTTGACTTACCAATATCATGACCTTCTATCACACTTGACTTACCAATATTATGACCTTCTATCACACTTGACTTACCAATATCATGATGTTCTGTCACACTTGACTTACCAATATCATGACCTTCTATCACACTTGACTTACCAATATCATGACCTTCTGTCACACTTGACTTACCAATATCATGACCTTCTGTCACACTTGACTTACCAATATCATGACCTTCTGTCACACTTGACTTACCAATATCATGACCTTCTATCACACTTGACTTACCAATATCATGACCTTCTATCACACTTGACTTACCAATATCATGACCTTCTGTCACACTTGACTTACCAATATCATGACTTTCTATCACACTTGACTTACCAATATCATGACCTTCTACAACACTTGACTTACCAATATCATGACCTTCTGTCACACTTGACTTACCAATATCATGACCTTCTATCACACTTGACTTACCAATATCATGACCTTCTATCACACGACTTACCAATATCATGACCTTCTGTCACACTTGACTTACCAATATCATGACCTTCTACAACACTTGACTTACCAATAGCATGACCTTCTATCACACTTGACTTACCAATATCATGACCTTCTACAACACTTGACTTACCAATATCATGACCTTCTACAACACTTGACTTACCAATATCATGACCTTCTATCACACTTGACTTACCAATATCATGACCTTCTATCACACTTGACTTACCAATATCATGACCTTCTGTCACACTTGACTTACCTTCTATCACACTTGACTTACCAATATCATGACCTTCTATCACACTTGACTTACCAATATCATGACCTTCTATCACACTTGACTTACCTTCTATCACACTTGACTTACCAATATCATTACCTCCTGTCACACTTGACTTACCAATATCATGACCTTCTGTCACACTTGACTTACCAATATCATGACCTTCTGTCACACTTGACTTACCAATATCATGACCTTCTGTCACACTTGACTTACCAATATTATGACCTCCTGTCACACTTGACTTACCAATATCATGACCTTCTGTCACACTTGACTTACCTTCTATCACACTTGACTTACCAATATCATGACCTCCTGTCACACTTGACTTACCAATATCATGACCTCCTGTCATTTTGACTTACCAATATCATGACCTCCTGTCACACTTGACTTACCTTCTATCACACTTGATTTACCAATATCATGACCTTCTATCACACTTGACTTACCAATATCATGACCTTCTATCACACTTGACTTACCAATATCATGACCTTCTATCACACTTGACTTACCAATATCATGACCTTCTATCACACTTGACTTACCAATATTATGACCTTCTATCACACTTGACTTACCAATATCATGACCTTCTATCACACTTGACTTACCAATATTATGACCTTCTACAACACTTGACTTACCAATATCATGACCTTGTATCACACTTGACTTACCAATATCATGACCTTCTATCACACTTGACTTACCAATATTATGACCTTCTATCACACTTGACTTACCAATATCATGATGTTCTGTCACACTTGACTTACCAATATCATGACCTTCTATCACACTTGACTTACCAATATCATGACCTTCTGTCACACTTGACTTACCAATATCATGACCTTCTGTCACACTTGACTTACCAATATCATGACCTTCTATCACACTTGACTTACCAATATCATGACCTTCTGTCACACTTGACTTACCAATATCATGACCTTCTATCACACTTGACTTACCAATATCATGACCTTCTATCACACTTGACTTACCAATATCATGACCTTCTGTCACACTTGACTTACCAATTTCATGACCTTCTATCACACTTGACTTACCAATATCATGACCTTCTATCACACTTGACTTACCAATATTATGACCTTCTATCACACTTGACTTACCAATATCATGACCTTCTATCACACTTGACTTACCAATATTATGACCTTCTACAACACTTGACTTACCAATATCATGACCTTGTATCACACTTGACTTACCAATATCATGACCTTCTATCACACTTGACTTACCAATATCATGACCTTCTATCACACTTGACTTACCAATATCATGACCTTCTGTCACACTTGACTTACCAATATCATGACCTTCTATCACACTTGACTTACCAATATTATGACCTTCTATCACACTTGACTTACCAATATCATGACCTTCTATCACACTTGACTTACCAATATTATGACCTTCTACAACACTTGACTTACCAAATCATGGCCTTGTATCACACTTGACTTACCAATATCATGACCTTCTATCACACTTGACTTACCAATATTATGACCTTCTATCACACTTGACTTACCAATATCATGATGTTCTGTCACACTTGACTTACCAATATCATGACCTTCTATCACACTTGACTTACCAATATCATGACCTTCTGTCACACTTGACTTACCAATATCATGACCTTCTGTCACACTTGACTTACCAATATCATGACCTTCTATCACACTTGACTTACCAATATCATGACCTTCTGTCACACTTGACTTACCAATATCATGACCTTCTATCACACTTGACTTACCAATATCATGACCTTCTATCACACTTGACTTACCAATATCATGACCTTCTGTCACACTTGACTTACCAATATCATGACCTTCTATCACACTTGACTTACCAATATCATGACCTTCTGTCACACTTGACTTACCAATATCATGACCTTCTGTCACACTTGACTTACCAATATCATGACCTTCTGTCACACTTGACTTACCAATATTATGACCTCCTGTCACACTTGACTTACCAATATCATGACCTTCTGTCACACTTGACTTACCTTCTATCACACTTGACTTACCAATATCATGACCTCCTGTCACACTTGACTTACCAATATCATGACCTCCTGTCATTTTTGACTTACCAATATCATGACCTCCTGTCATTTTTGACTTACCAATATCATGACCTTCTATCACACTTGACTTACCAATATCATGACCTTCTATCACACTTGACTTACCAATATCATGACATTCTATCACACTTGACTTACCAATATCATGACCTTCTGTCACACTTGACTTACCAATATCATGACCTTCTATCACACTTGACTTACCAATATTATGACCTTCTATCACACTTGACTTACCAATATCATGACCTTCTATCACACTTGACTTACCAATATTATGACCTTCTACAACACTTGACTTACCAATATCATGACCTTCTATCACACTTGACTTACCAATATCATGACCTTCTATCACACTTGACTTACCAATATTATGACCTTCTATCACACTTGACTTACCAATATCATGATGTTCTGTCACACTTGACTTACCAATATCATGACCTTCTATCACACTTGACTTACCAATATCATGACCTTCTGTCACACTTGACTTACCAATATCATGACCTTCTGTCACACTTGACTTACCAATATCATGACCTTCTGTCACACTTGACTTACCAATATCATGACCTTCTATCACACTTGACTTACCAATATCATGACCTTCTATCACACTTGACTTACCAATATCATGACCTTCTGTCACACTTGACTTACCAATATCATGACCTTCTATCACACTTGACTTACCAATATCATGACCTTCTACAACACTTGACTTACCAATATCATGACCTTCTGTCACACTTGACTTACCAATATCATGACCTTCTATCACACTTGACTTACCAATATCATGACCTTCTATCACACGACTTACCAATATCATGACCTTCTGTCACACTTGACTTACCAATATCATGACCTTCTACAACACTTGACTTACCAATAGCATGACCTTCTATCACACTTGACTTACCAATATCATGACCTTCTACACACTTGACTTACCAATATCATGACCTTCTACAACACTTGACTTACCAATATCATGACCTTCTATCACACTTGACTTACCAATATCATGACCTTCTATCACACTTGACTTACCAATATCATGACCTTCTGTCACACTTGACTTACCTTCTATCACACTTGACTTACCAATATCATGACCTTCTATCACACTTGACTTACCAATATCATGACCTTCTATCACACTTGACTTACCTTCTATCACACTTGACTTACCAATATCATTACCTTCTGTCACACTTGACTTACCAATATCATGACCTTCTGTCACACTTGACTTACCAATATCATGACCTTCTGTCACACTTGACTTACCAATATCATGACCTTCTGTCACACTTGACTTACCAATATTATGACCTCCTGTCACACTTGACTTACCAATATCATGACCTTCTGTCACACTTGACTTACCTTCTATCACACTTGACTTACCAATATCATGACCTCCTGTCACACTTGACTTACCAATATCATGACCTTCTGTCATTTTTGACTTACCAATATCATGACCTCCTGTCACACTTGACTTACCTTCTATCACACTTGATTTACCAATATCATGACCTTCTATCACACTTGACTTACCAATATCATGACCTTCTATCACACTTGACTTACCAATATCATGACCTTCTATCACACTTGACTTACCAATATCATGACCTTCTATCACACTTGACTTACCAATATTATGACCTTCTATCACACTTGACTTACCAATATCATGACCTTCTATCACACTTGACTTACCAATATTATGACCTTCTACAACACTTGACTTACCAATATCATGACCTTCTATCACACTTGACTTACCAATATCATGACCTTCTATCACACTTGACTTACCAATATTATGACCTTCTATCACACTTGACTTACCAATATCATGATGTTCTGTCACACTTGACTTACCAATATCATGACCTTCTATCACACTTGACTTACCAATATCATGACCTTCTGTCACACTTGACTTACCAATATCATGACCTTCTGTCACACTTGACTTACCAATATCATGACCTTCTATCACACTTGACTTACCAATATCATGACCTTCTGTCACACTTGACTTACCAATATCATGACCTTCTATCACACTTGACTTACCAATATCATGACCTTCTATCACACTTGACTTACCAATATCATGACCTTCTGTCACACTTGACTTACCAATATCATGACCTTCTGTCACACTTGACTTACCTTCTATCACACTTGACTTACCAATATCATGACCTCCTATCACACTTGACTTACCAATATCATGACCTCCTGTCACACTTGACTTACCAATATCATGACCTCCTGTCACACTTGACTTACCAATATCATGACCTTCTATCACACTTGACTTACCAATATCATGACCTTCTATCACACTTGACTTACCAATATCATGACCTTCTATCACACTTGACTTACCAATATCATGACCTTCTGTCACACTTGACTTACCAATATCATGACCTTCTATCACACTTGACTTACCAATATTATGACCTTCTATCACACTTGACTTACCAATATCATGACCTTCTATCACACTTGACTTACCAATATTATGACCTTCTACAACACTTGACTTACCAATATCATGACCTTGTATCACACTTGACTTACCAATATCATGACCTTCTATCACACTTGACTTACCAATATTATGACCTTCTATCACACTTGACTTACCAATATCATGATGTTCTGTCACACTTGACTTACCAATATCATGACCTTCTATCACACTTGACTTACCAATATCATGACCTTCTGTCACACTTGACTTACCAATATCATGACCTTCTGTCACACTTGACTTACCAATATCATGACCTTCTATCACACTTGACTTACCAATATCATGACCTTCTGTCACACTTGACTTACCAATATCATGACCTTCTATCACACTTGACTTACCAATATCATGACCTTCTATCACACTTGACTTACCAATATCATGACCTTCTGTCACACTTGACTTACCAATATCATGACCTTCTATCACACTTGACTTACCAATATCATGACCTTCTATCACACTTGACTTACCAATATTATGACCTTCTATCACACTTGACTTACCAATATCATGACCTTCTATCACACTTGACTTACCAATATTATGACCTTCTACACACTTGACTTACCAATATCATGACCTTGTATCACACTTGACTTACCAATATCATGACCTTCTATCACACTTGACTTACCAATATCATGACCTTCTATCACACTTGACTTACCAATATCATGACCTTCTGTCACACTTGACTTACCAATATCATGACCTTCTATCACACTTGACTTACCAATATTATGACCTTCTATCACACTTGACTTACCAATATCATGACCTTCTATCACACTTGACTTACCAATATTATGACCTTCTACAACACTTGACTTACCAATATCATGACCTTCTATCACACTTGACTTACCAATATCATGACCTTCTATCACACTTGACTTACCAATATTATGACCTTCTATCACACTTGACTTACCAATATCATGACCTTCTGTCACACTTGACTTACCAATATCATGACCTTCTATCACACTTGACTTACCAATATCATGACCTTCTGTCACACTTGACTTACCAATATCATGACCTTCTGTCACACTTGACTTACCAATATCATGACCTTCTATCACACTTGACTTACCAATATCATGACCTTCTGTCACACTTGACTTACCAATATCATGACCTTCTATCACACTTGACTTACCAATATCATGACCTTCTATCACACTTGACTTACCAATATCATGACCTTCTGTCACACTTGACTTACCAATATCATGACCTTCTATCACACTTGACTTACCAATATCATGACCTTCTGTCACACTTGACTTACCAATATCATGACCTTCTGTCACACTTGACTTACCAATATCATGACCTTCTGTCACACTTGACTTACCAATATTATGACCTTCTGTCACACTTGACTTACCAATATCATGACCTTCTGTCACACTTGACTTACCTTCTATCACACTTGACTTACCAATATCATGACCTCCTGTCACACTTGACTTACCAATATCATGACCTCCTGTCATTTTGACTTACCAATATCATGACCTCCTGTCATTTTTGACTTACCAATATCATGACCTTCTATCACACTTGACTTACCAATATCATGACCTTCTATCACACTTGACTTACCAATATCATGACCTTCTATCACACTTGACTTACCAATATCATGACCTTCTGTCACACTTGACTTACCAATATCATGACCTTCTATCACACTTGACTTACCAATATTATGACCTTCTATCACACTTGACTTACCAATATCATGACCTTCTATCACACTTGACTTACCAATATTATGACCTTCTACAACACTTGACTTACCAATATCATGACCTTGTATCACACTTGACTTACCAATATCATGACCTTCTATCACACTTGACTTACCAATATTATGACCTTCTATCACACTTGACTTACCAATATCATGACCTTCTGTCACACTTGACTTACCAATATCATGACCTTCTATCACACTTGACTTACCAATATCATGACCTTCTGTCACACTTGACTTACCAATATCATGACCTTCTGTCACACTTGACTTACCAATATCATGACCTTCTGTCACACTTGACTTACCAATATCATGACCTTCTATCACACTTGACTTACCAATATCATGACCTTCTATCACACTTGACTTACCAATATCATGACCTTCTGTCACACTTGACTTACCAATATCATGACCTTCTATCACACTTGACTTACCAATATCATGACCTTCTACAACACTTGACTTACCAATATCATGACCTTCTGTCACACTTGACTTACCAATATCATGACCTTCTATCACACTTGACTTACCAATATCATGACCTTCTATCACACGACTTACCAATATCATGACCTTCTGTCACACTTGACTTACCAATATCATGACCTTCTACAACACTTGACTTACCAATATCATGACCTTCTATCACACTTGACTTACCAATATCATGACCTTCTACACACTTGACTTACCAATATCATGACCTTCTACAACACTTGACTTACCAATATCATGACCTTCTATCACACTTGACTTACCAATATCATGACCTTCTATCACACTTGACTTACCAATATCATGACCTTCTGTCACACTTGACTTACCTTCTATCACACTTGACTTACCAATATCATGACCTTCTATCACACTTGACTTACCAATATCATGACCTTCTATCACACTTGACTTACCTTCTATCACACTTGACTTACCAATATCATTACCTTCTGTCACACTTGACTTACCAATATCATGACC
The DNA here is from genome assembly GCA_032433765.1 of Megaustenia siamemsis. Taxonomy (NCBI): domain Eukaryota; kingdom Metazoa; phylum Mollusca; class Gastropoda; order Stylommatophora; family Ariophantidae; genus Megaustenia; species Megaustenia siamemsis. The sequence continues at coordinate 16,430,804 of JAVIAB010000099.1, read as the reverse complement.
TTCTGTCACACTTGACTTACCAATATCATGACCTTCTGTCACACTTGACTTACCAATATCATGACCTTCTGTCACACTTGACTTACCAATATTATGACCTCCTGTCACACTTGACTTACCAATATCATGACCTTCTGTCACACTTGACTTACCTTCTATCACACTTGACTTACCAATATCATGACCTCCTGTCACACTTGACTTACCAATATCATGACCTCCTGTCATTTTTGACTTACCAATATCATGACCTCCTGTCACACTTGACTTACCTTCTATCACACTTGATTTACCAATATCATGACCTTCTATCACACTTGACTTACCAATATCATGACCTTCTATCACACTTGACTTACCAATATCATGACCTTCTATCACACTTGACTTACCAATATCATGACCTTCTATCACACTTGACTTACCAATATTATGACCTTCTATCACACTTGACTTACCAATATCATGACCTTCTATCACACTTGACTTACCAATATTATGACCTTCTACAACACTTGACTTACCAATATCATGACCTTGTATCACACTTGACTTACCAATATCATGACCTTCTATCACACTTGACTTACCAATATCATGACCTTCTATCACACTTGACTTACCAATATCATGACCTTCTGTCACACTTGACTTACCAATATCATGACCTTCTATCACACTTGACTTACCAATATCATGACCTTCTGTCACACTTGACTTACCAATATCATGACCTTCTGTCACACTTGACTTACCAATATCATGACCTTCTATCACACTTGACTTACCAATATCATGACCTTCTGTCACACTTGACTTACCAATATCATGACCTTCTATCACACTTGACTTACCAATATCATGACCTTCTATCACACTTGACTTACCAATATCATGACCTTCTGTCACACTTGACTTACCAATATCATGACCTTCTATCACACTTGACTTACCAATATCATGACCTTCTATCACACTTGACTTACCAATATCATGACCTTCTATCACACTTGACTTACCAATATCATGACCTTCTATCACACTTGACTTACCAATATTATGACCTTCTACAACACTTGACTTACCAATATCATGACCTTGTATCACACTTGACTTACCAATATCATGACCTTCTATCACACTTGACTTACCAATATCATGACCTTCTATCACACTTGACTTACCAATATCATGACCTTCTGTCACACTTGACTTACCAATATCATGACCTTCTATCACACTTGACTTACCAATATCATGACCTTCTATCACACTTGACTTACCAATATCATGACCTTCTATCACACTTGACTTACCAATATCATGACCTTCTACACACTTGACTTACCAATATCATGACCTTCTATCACACTTGACTTACCAATATCATGACCTTCTATCACACTTGACTTACCAATATCATGACCTTCTATCACACTTGACTTACCAATATCATGACCTTCTGTCACACTTGACTTACCAATATCATGACCTTCTATCACACTTGACTTACCAATATCATGACCTTCTGTCACACTTGACTTACCAATATCATGACCTTCTGTCACACTTGACTTACCAATATCATGACCTTCTATCACACTTGACTTACCAATATCATGACCTTCTGTCACACTTGACTTACCAATATCATGACCTTCTATCACACTTGACTTACCAATATCATGACCTTCTATCACACTTGACTTACCAATATCATGACCTTCTATCACACTTGACTTACCAATATCATGACCTTCTATCACACTTGACTTACCAATATCATGACCTTCTATCACACTTGACTTACCAATATCATGACCTTCTATCACACTTGACTTACCAATATCATGACCTTCTGTCACACTTGACTTACCAATATCATGACCTTCTATCACACTTGACTTACCAATATCATGACCTTCTATCACACTTGACTTACCAATATCATGACCTTCTATCACACTTGACTTACCAATATCATGACCTTCTATCACACTTGACTTACCAATATCATGACCTTCTGTCACACTTGACTTACCAATATCATGACCTTCTATCACACTTGACTTACCAATATCATGACCTTCTGTCACACTTGACTTACCAATATCATGACCTTCTGTCACACTTGACTTACCAATATCATGACCTTCTGTCACACTTGACTTACCAATATCATGACCTCCTGTCACACTTGACTTACCAATATCATGACCTTCTGTCACACTTGACTTACCTTCTATCACACTTGACTTACCAATATCATGACCTTCTGTCACACTTGACTTACCAATATCATGACCTTCTGTCACACTTGACTTACCAATATCATGACCTTCTGTCACACTTGACTTACCAATATCATGACCTTCTATCACACTTGACTTACCAATATCATGACCTTCTATCACACTTGACTTACCAATATCATGACCTTCTATCACACTTGACTTACCAATATCATGACCTTCTGTCACACTTGACTTACCAATATCATGACCTTCTATCACACTTGACTTACCAATATTATGACCTTCTATCACACTTGACTTACCAATATCATGACCTTCTATCACACTTGACTTACCAATATTATGACCTTCTACACACTTGACTTACCAATATCATGACCTTGTATCACACTTGACTTACCAATATCATGACCTTCTATCACACTTGACTTACCAATATTATGACCTTCTATCACACTTGACTTACCAATATCATGACCTTCTGTCACACTTGACTTACCAATATCATGACCTTCTATCACACTTGACTTACCAATATCATGACCTTCTGTCACACTTGACTTACCAATATCATGACCTTCTGTCACACTTGACTTACCAATATCATGACCTTCTGTCACACTTGACTTACCAATATCATGACCTTCTATCACACTTGACTTACCAATATCATGACCTTCTATCACACTTGACTTACCAATATCATGACCTTCTGTCACACTTGACTTACCAATATCATGACCTTCTATCACACTTGACTTACCAATATCATGACCTTCTACACACTTGACTTACCAATATCATGACCTTCTGTCACACTTGACTTACCAATATCATGACCTTCTATCACACTTGACTTACCAATATCATGACCTTCTATCACACTTGACTTACCAATATCATGACCTTCTGTCACACTTGACTTACCAATATCATGACCTTCTACACACTTGACTTACCAATATCATGACCTTCTATCACACTTGACTTACCAATATCATGACCTTCTACACACTTGACTTACCAATATCATGACCTTCTACACACTTGACTTACCAATATCATGACCTTCTATCACACTTGACTTACCAATATCATGACCTTCTATCACACTTGACTTACCAATATCATGACCTTCTGTCACACTTGACTTACCTTCTATCACACTTGACTTACCAATATCATGACCTTCTATCACACTTGACTTACCAATATCATGACCTTCTATCACACTTGACTTACCTTCTATCACACTTGACTTACCAATATCATGACCTTCTGTCACACTTGACTTACCAATATCATGACCTTCTGTCACACTTGACTTACCAATATCATGACCTTCTGTCACACTTGACTTACCAATATCATGACCTTCTGTCACACTTGACTTACCAATATTATGACCTTCTGTCACACTTGACTTACCAATATCATGACCTTCTGTCACACTTGACTTACCTTCTATCACACTTGACTTACCAATATCATGACCTTCTGTCACACTTGACTTACCAATATCATGACCTTCTGTCACACTTGACTTACCAATATCATGACCTTCTGTCACACTTGACTTACCTTCTATCACACTTGACTTACCAATATCATGACCTTCTATCACACTTGACTTACCAATATCATGACCTTCTATCACACTTGACTTACCAATATCATGACCTTCTATCACACTTGACTTACCAATATCATGACCTTCTATCACACTTGACTTACCAATATATGACCTTCTATCACACTTGACTTACCAATATCATGACCTTCTATCACACTTGACTTACCAATATTATGACCTTCTACAACACTTGACTTACCAATATCATGACCTTCTATCACACTTGACTTACCAATATCATGACCTTCTATCACACTTGACTTACCAATATTATGACCTTCTATCACACTTGACTTACCAATATCATGACCTTCTGTCACACTTGACTTACCAATATCATGACCTTCTATCACACTTGACTTACCAATATCATGACCTTCTGTCACACTTGACTTACCAATATCATGACCTTCTGTCACACTTGACTTACCAATATCATGACCTTCTATCACACTTGACTTACCAATATCATGACCTTCTGTCACACTTGACTTACCAATATCATGACCTTCTATCACACTTGACTTACCAATATCATGACCTTCTATCACACTTGACTTACCAATATCATGACCTTCTGTCACACTTGACTTACCAATATCATGACCTTCTATCACACTTGACTTACCAATATCATGACCTTCTATCACACTTGACTTACCAATATCATGACCTTCTATCACACTTGACTTACCAATATCATGACCTTCTATCACACTTGACTTACCAATATCATGACCTTCTACACACTTGACTTACCAATATCATGACCTTCTATCACACTTGACTTACCAATATCATGACCTTCTATCACACTTGACTTACCAATATCATGACCTTCTATCACACTTGACTTACCAATATCATGACCTTCTGTCACACTTGACTTACCAATATCATGACCTTCTATCACACTTGACTTACCAATATCATGACCTTCTATCACACTTGACTTACCAATATCATGACCTTCTATCACACTTGACTTACCAATATCATGACCTTCTACACACTTGACTTACCAATATCATGACCTTCTATCACACTTGACTTACCAATATCATGACCTTCTATCACACTTGACTTACCAATATCATGACCTTCTATCACACTTGACTTACCAATATCATGACCTTCTGTCACACTTGACTTACCAATATCATGACCTTCTATCACACTTGACTTACCAATATCATGACCTTCTGTCACACTTGACTTACCAATATCATGACCTTCTGTCACACTTGACTTACCAATATCATGACCTTCTATCACACTTGACTTACCAATATCATGACCTTCTGTCACACTTGACTTACCTTCTATCACACTTGACTTACCAATATCATGACCTTCTGTCACACTTGACTTACCAATATCATGACCTTCTGTCACACTTGACTTACCAATATCATGACCCTCTGTCACACTTGACTTACCTTCTATCACACTTGACTTACCAATATCATGACCTTCTATCACACTTGACTTACCAATATCATGACCTTCTATCACACTTGACTTACCAATATCATGACCTTCTATCACACTTGACTTACCAATATCATGACCTTCTATCACACTTGACTTACCAATATTATGACCTTCTATCACACTTGACTTACCAATATCATGACCTTCTATCACACTTGACTTACCAATATTATGACCTTCTACACACTTGACTTACCAATATCATGACCTTGTATCACACTTGACTTACCAATATCATGACCTTCTATCACACTTGACTTACCAATATTATGACCTTCTATCACACTTGACTTACCAATATCATGACCTTCTGTCACACTTGACTTACCAATATCATGACCTTCTATCACACTTGACTTACCAATATCATGACCTTCTGTCACACTTGACTTACCAATATCATGACCTTCTGTCACACTTGACTTACCAATATCATGACCTTCTATCACACTTGACTTACCAATATCATGACCTTCTGTCACACTTGACTTACCAATATCATGACCTTCTATCACACTTGACTTACCAATATCATGACCTTCTATCACACTTGACTTACCAATATCATGACCTTCTGTCACACTTGACTTACCAATATCATGACCTTCTATCACACTTGACTTACCAATATCATGACCTTCTATCACACTTGACTTACCAATATCATGACCTTCTATCACACTTGACTTACCAATATCATGACCTTCTATCACACTTGACTTACCAATATCATGACCTTCTACACACTTGACTTACCAATATCATGACCTTCTATCACACTTGACTTACCAATATCATGACCTTCTATCACACTTGACTTACCAATATCATGACCTTCTATCACACTTGACTTACCAATATCATGACCTTCTGTCACACTTGACTTACCAATATCATGACCTTCTATCACACTTGACTTACCAATATCATGACCTTCTATCACACTTGACTTACCAATATCATGACCTTCTATCACACTTGACTTACCAATATCATGACCTTCTACACACTTGACTTACCAATATCATGACCTTCTATCACACTTGACTTACCAATATCATGACCTTCTATCACACTTGACTTACCAATATCATGACCTTCTATCACACTTGACTTACCAATATCATGACCTTCTGTCACACTTGACTTACCAATATCATGACCTTCTATCACACTTGACTTACCAATATCATGACCTTCTGTCACACTTGACTTACCAATATCATGACCTTCTGTCACACTTGACTTACCAATATCATGACCTTCTATCACACTTGACTTACCAATATCATGACCTTCTGTCACACTTGACTTACCAATATCATGACCTTCTATCACACTTGACTTACCAATATCATGACCTTCTATCACACTTGACTTACCAATATTATGACCTTCTACACACTTGACTTACCAATATCATGACCTTCTATCACACTTGACTTACCAATATCATGACCTTCTATCACACTTGACTTACCAATATCATGACCTTCTATCACACTTGACTTACCAATATCATGACCTTCTGTCACACTTGACTTACCAATATCATGACCTTCTATCACACTTGACTTACCAATATCATGACCTTCTATCACACTTGACTTACCAATATCATGACCTTCTATCACACTTGACTTACCAATATCATGACCTTCTATCACACTTGACTTACCAATATCATGACCTTCTGTCACACTTGACTTACCAATATCATGACCTTCTATCACACTTGACTTACCAATATCATGACCTTCTGTCACACTTGACTTACCAATATCATGACCTTCTGTCACACTTGACTTACCAATATCATGACCTTCTGTCACACTTGACTTACCAATATTATGACCTCTGTCACACTTGACTTACCAATATCATGACCTTCTGTCACACTTGACTTACCTTCTATCACACTTGACTTACCAATATCATGACCTCCTGTCACACTTGACTTACCAATATCATGACCTTCTGTCACACTTGACTTACCAATATCATGACCTCTGTCACACTTGACTTACCAATATCATGACCTTCTATCACACTTGACTTACCAATATCATGACCTTCTATCACACTTGACTTACCAATATCATGACCTTCTATCACACTTGACTTACCAATATCATGACCTTCTGTCACACTTGACTTACCAATATCATGACCTTCTATCACACTTGACTTACCAATATTATGACCTTCTATCACACTTGACTTACCAATATCATGACCTTCTATCACACTTGACTTACCAATATTATGACCTTCTACACACTTGACTTACCAATATCATGGCCTTGTATCACACTTGACTTACCAATATCATGACCTTCTATCACACTTGACTTACCAATATTATGACCTTCTATCACACTTGACTTACCAATATCATGACCTTCTGTCACACTTGACTTACCAATATCATGACCTTCTATCACACTTGACTTACCAATATCATGACCTTCTGTCACACTTGACTTACCAATATCATGACCTTCTGTCACACTTGACTTACCAATATCATGACCTTCTGTCACACTTGACTTACCAATATCATGACCTTCTATCACACTTGACTTACCAATATCATGACCTTCTATCACACTTGACTTACCAATATCATGACCTTCTGTCACACTTGACTTACCAATATCATGACCTTCTATCACACTTGACTTACCAATATCATGACCTTCTACAACACTTGACTTACCAATATCATGACCTTCTGTCACACTTGACTTACCAATATCATGACCTTCTATCACACTTGACTTACCAATATCATGACCTTCTATCACACGACTTACCAATATCATGACCTTCTGTCACACTTGACTTACCAATATCATGACCTTCTACAACACTTGACTTACCAATAGCATGACCTTCTATCACACTTGACTTACCAATATCATGACCTTCTACAACACTTGACTTACCAATATCATGACCTTCTACAACACTTGACTTACCAATATCATGACCTTCTATCACACTTGACTTACCAATATCATGACCTTCTATCACACTTGACTTACCAATATCATGACCTTCTGTCACACTTGACTTACCTTCTATCACACTTGACTTACCAATATCATGACCTTCTATCACACTTGACTTACCAATATCATGACCTTCTATCACACTTGACTTACCTTCTATCACACTTGACTTACCAATATCATTACCTCCTGTCACACTTGACTTACCAATATCATGACCTTCTGTCACACTTGACTTACCAATATCATGACCTTCTGTCACACTTGACTTACCAATATCATGACCTTCTGTCACACTTGACTTACCAATATTATGACCTCCTGTCACACTTGACTTACCAATATCATGACCTTCTGTCACACTTGACTTACCTTCTATCACACTTGACTTACCAATATCATGACCTCCTGTCACACTTGACTTACCAATATCATGACCTCCTGTCATTTTTGACTTACCAATATCATGACCTCCTGTCACACTTGACTTACCTTCTATCACACTTGATTTACCAATATCATGACCTTCTATCACACTTGACTTACCAATATCATGACCTTCTATCACACTTGACTTACCAATATCATGACCTTCTATCACACTTGACTTACCAATATCATGACCTTCTATCACACTTGACTTACCAATATTATGACCTTCTATCACACTTGACTTACCAATATCATGACCTTCTATCACACTTGACTTACCAATATTATGACCTTCTACAACACTTGACTTACCAATATCATGACCTTGTATCACACTTGACTTACCAATATCATGACCTTCTATCACACTTGACTTACCAATATTATGACCTTCTATCACACTTGACTTACCAATATCATGATGTTCTGTCACACTTGACTTACCAATATCATGACCTTCTATCACACTTGACTTACCAATATCATGACCTTCTGTCACACTTGACTTACCAATATCATGACCTTCTGTCACACTTGACTTACCAATATCATGACCTTCTATCACACTTGACTTACCAATATCATGACCTTCTGTCACACTTGACTTACCAATATCATGACCTTCTATCACACTTGACTTACCAATATCATGACCTTCTATCACACTTGACTTACCAATATCATGACCTTCTGTCACACTTGACTTACCAATTTCATGACCTTCTATCACACTTGACTTACCAATATCATGACCTTCTATCACACTTGACTTACCAATATTATGACCTTCTATCACACTTGACTTACCAATATCATGACCTTCTATCACACTTGACTTACCAATATTATGACCTTCTACAACACTTGACTTACCAATATCATGACCTTGTATCACACTTGACTTACCAATATCATGACCTTCTATCACACTTGACTTACCAATATCATGACCTTCTATCACACTTGACTTACCAATATCATGACCTTCTGTCACACTTGACTTACCAATATCATGACCTTCTATCACACTTGACTTACCAATATTATGACCTTCTATCACACTTGACTTACCAATATCATGACCTTCTATCACACTTGACTTACCAATATTATGACCTTCTACAACACTTGACTTACCAAAATCATGGCCTTGTATCACACTTGACTTACCAATATCATGACCTTCTATCACACTTGACTTACCAATATCATGACCTTCTATCACACTTGACTTACCAATATCATGATGTTCTGTCACACTTGACTTACCAATATCATGACCTTCTATCACACTTGACTTACCAATATCATGACCTTCTGTCACACTTGACTTACCAATATCATGACCTTCTGTCACACTTGACTTACCAATATCATGACCTTCTATCACACTTGACTTACCAATATCATGACCTTCTGTCACACTTGACTTACCAATATCATGACCTTCTATCACACTTGACTTACCAATATCATGACCTTCTATCACACTTGACTTACCAATATCATGACCTTCTGTCACACTTGACTTACCAATATCATGACCTTCTATCACACTTGACTTACCAATATCATGACCTTCTATCACACTTGACTTACCAATATCATGACCTTCTGTCACACTTGACTTACCAATATCATGACCTTCTACAACACTTGAATTACCAATATTATGACCTTCTATCACACTTGACTTACCAATATCATGACCTTCTATCACACTTGACTTACCAATATTATGACCTTCTACAACACTTGACTTACCAATATCATGACCTTCTATCACACTTGACTTACCAATATCATGACCTTCTATCACACTTGACTTACCAATATCATGACCTTCTATCACACTTGACTGACCTTCTATCACACTTGACTTACCAATATCATGACCTTCTGTCACACTTGACTTACCAATATTATGACCTTCTATCACACTTGACTTACCAATATCATGACCTCCTGTCACACTTGACTTACCAATATCATGACCTTCTATCACACTTGACTTACCAATATCATGACCTTCTACAACACTTGACTTACCAATATCATGACCTTCTGTCACACTTGACTTACCAATATCATGACCTTCTATCACACTTGACTTACCAATATCATGACCTTCTATCACACGACTTACCAATATCATGACCTTCTGTCACACTTGACTTACCAATATCATGACCTTCTACACACTTGACTTACCAATATCATGACCTTCTATCACACTTGACTTACCAATATCATGACCTTCTACACACTTGACTTACCAATATCATGACCTTCTACACACTTGACTTACCAATATCATGACCTTCTATCACACTTGACTTACCAATATCATGACCTTCTATCACACTTGACTTACCAATATCATGACCTTCTGTCACACTTGACTTACCTTCTATCACACTTGACTTACCAATATCATGACCTTCTATCACACTTGACTTACCAATATCATGACCTTCTATCACACTTGACTTACCAATATCATGACCTTCTATCACACTTGACTTACCAATATCATGACCTTCTATCACACTTGACTTACCAATATCATGACCTTCTATCACACTTGACTTACCAATATTATGACCTTCTATCACACTTGACTTACCAATATCATGACCTTCTATCACACTTGACTTACCAATATCATGACCTTCTACACACTTGACTTACCAATATCATGACCTTCTATCACACTTGACTTACCAATATCATGACCTTCTATCACACTTGACTTACCAATATTATGACCTTCTATCACACTTGACTTACCAATATCATGACCTTCTGTCACACTTGACTTACCAATATCATGACCTTCTATCACACTTGACTTACCAATATCATGACCTTCTGTCACACTTGACTTACCAATATCATGACCTTCTGTCACACTTGACTTACCAATATCATGACCTTCTATCACACTTGACTTACCAATATCATGACCTTCTGTCACACTTGACTTACCAATATCATGACCTTCTATCACACTTGACTTACCAATATCATGACCTTCTATCACACTTGACTTACCAATATCATGACCTTCTGTCACACTTGACTTACCAATATCATGACCTTCTATCACACTTGACTTACCAATATCATGACCTTCTATCACACTTGACTTACCAATATCATGACCTTCTATCACACTTGACTTACCAATATCATGACCTTCTATCACACTTGACTTACCAATATCATGACCTTCTATCACACTTGACTTACCAATATTATGACCTTCTATCACACTTGACTTACCAATATCATGACCTTCTATCACACTTGACTTACCAATATCATGACCTTCTACACACTTGACTTACCAATATCATGACCTTGTATCACACTTGACTTACCAATATCATGACCTTCTATCACACTTGACTTACCAATATTATGACCTTCTATCACACTTGACTTACCAATATCATGATGTTCTGTCACACTTGACTTACCAATATCATGACCTTCTATCACACTTGACTTACCAATATCATGACCTTCTGTCACACTTGACTTACCAATATCATGACCTTCTGTCACACTTGACTTACCAATATCATGACCTTCTATCACACTTGACTTACCAATATCATGACCTTCTGTCACACTTGACTTACCAATATCATGACCTTCTATCACACTTGACTTACCAATATCATGACCTTCTATCACACTTGACTTACCAATATCATGACCTTCTGTCACACTTGACTTACCAATATCATGACCTTCTATCACACTTGACTTACCAATATCATGACCTTCTATCACACTTGACTTACCAATATCATGACCTTCTGTCACACTTGACTTACCAATATCATGACCTTCTACAACACTTGACTTACCAATATTATGACCTTCTATCACACTTGACTTACCAATATCATGACCTTCTATCACACTTGACTTACCAATATTATGACCTTCTACAACACTTGACTTACCAATATCATGACCTTCTATCACACTTGACTTACCAATATCATGACCTTCTATCACACTTGACTTACCAATATCATGACCTTCTATCACACTTGACTGACCTTCTATCACACTTGACTTACCAATATCATGACCTCCTGTCACACTTGACTTACCAATATTATGACCTTCTATCACACTTGACTTACCAATATCATGACCTTCTGTCACACTTGACTTACCAATATCATGACCTTCTATCACACTTGACTTACCAATATCATGACCTTCTACAACACTTGACTTACCAATATCATGACCTTCTGTCACACTTGACTTACCAATATCATGACCTTCTATCACACTTGACTTACCAATATCATGACCTTCTATCACACGACTTACCAATATCATGACCTTCTGTCACACTTGACTTACCAATATCATGACCTTCTACAACACTTGACTTACCAATAGCATGACCTTCTATCACACTTGACTTACCAATATCATGACCTTCTACAACACTTGACTTACCAATATCATGACCTTCTACAACACTTGACTTACCAATATCATGACCTTCTATCACACTTGACTTACCAATATCATGACCTTCTATCACACTTGACTTACCAATATCATGACCTTCTGTCACACTTGACTTACCTTCTATCACACTTGACTTACCAATATCATGACCTTCTATCACACTTGACTTACCAATATCATGACCTTCTATCACACTTGACTTACCTTCTATCACACTTGACTTACCAATATCATTACCTCCTGTCACACTTGACTTACCAATATCATGACCTTCTGTCACACTTGACTTACCAATATCATGACCTTCTGTCACACTTGACTTACCAATATCATGACCTTCTGTCACACTTGACTTACCAATATTATGACCTCCTGTCACACTTGACTTACCAATATCATGACCTTCTGTCACACTTGACTTACCTTCTATCACACTTGACTTACCAATATCATGACCTCCTGTCACACTTGACTTACCAATATCATGACCTCCTGTCATTTTTGACTTACCAATATCATGACCTCCTGTCACACTTGACTTACCTTCTATCACACTTGATTTACCAATATCATGACCTTCTATCACACTTGACTTACCAATATCATGACCTTCTATCACACTTGACTTACCAATATCATGACCTTCTATCACACTTGACTTACCAATATCATGACCTTCTATCACACTTGACTTACCAATATTATGACCTTCTATCACACTTGACTTACCAATATCATGACCTTCTATCACACTTGACTTACCAATATTATGACCTTCTACAACACTTGACTTACCAATATCATGACCTTGTATCACACTTGACTTACCAATATCATGACCTTCTATCACACTTGACTTACCAATATTATGACCTTCTATCACACTTGACTTACCAATATCATGATGTTCTGTCACACTTGACTTACCAATATCATGACCTTCTATCACACTTGACTTACCAATATCATGACCTTCTGTCACACTTGACTTACCAATATCATGACCTTCTGTCACACTTGACTTACCAATATCATGACCTTCTATCACACTTGACTTACCAATATCATGACCTTCTGTCACACTTGACTTACCAATATCATGACCTTCTATCACACTTGACTTACCAATATCATGACCTTCTATCACACTTGACTTACCAATATCATGACCTTCTGTCACACTTGACTTACCAATTTCATGACCTTCTATCACACTTGACTTACCAATATCATGACCTTCTATCACACTTGACTTACCAATATTATGACCTTCTATCACACTTGACTTACCAATATCATGACCTTCTATCACACTTGACTTACCAATATTATGACCTTCTACAACACTTGACTTACCAATATCATGACCTTGTATCACACTTGACTTACCAATATCATGACCTTCTATCACACTTGACTTACCAATATCATGACCTTCTATCACACTTGACTTACCAATATCATGACCTTCTGTCACACTTGACTTACCAATATCATGACCTTCTATCACACTTGACTTACCAATATTATGACCTTCTATCACACTTGACTTACCAATATCATGACCTTCTATCACACTTGACTTACCAATATTATGACCTTCTACAACACTTGACTTACCAATATCATGGCCTTGTATCACACTTGACTTACCAATATCATGACCTTCTATCACACTTGACTTACCAATATCATGACCTTCTATCACACTTGACTTACCAATATCATGATGTTCTGTCACACTTGACTTACCAATATCATGACCTTCTATCACACTTGACTTACCAATATCATGACCTTCTGTCACACTTGACTTACCAATATCATGACCTTCTGTCACACTTGACTTACCAATATCATGACCTTCTATCACACTTGACTTACCAATATCATGACCTTCTGTCACACTTGACTTACCAATATCATGACCTTCTATCACACTTGACTTACCAATATCATGACCTTCTGTCACACTTGACTTACCAATATCATGACCTTCTGTCACACTTGACTTACCAATATTATGACCTTCTGTCACACTTGACTTACCAATATCATGACCTTCTATCACACTTGACTTACCAATATCATGACCTTCTATCACACTTGACTTACCAATATCATGACCTTCTGTCACACTTGACTTACCAATATCATGACCTTCTACAACACTTGACTTACCAATATTATGACCTTCTATCACACTTGACTTACCAATATCATGACCTTCTATCACACTTGACTTACCAATATTATGACCTTCTACACACTTGACTTACCAATATCATGACCTTCTATCACACTTGACTTACCAATATCATGACCTTCTATCACACTTGACTTACCAATATCATGACCTTCTATCACACTTGACTGACCTTCTATCACACTTGACTTACCAATATCATGACCTCCTGTCACACTTGACTTACCAATATCATGACCTTCTATCACACTTGACTTACCAATATCATGACCTTCTACAACACTTGACTTACCAATATCATGACCTTCTGTCACACTTGACTTACCAATATCATGACCTTCTATCACACTTGACTTACCAATATCATGACCTTCTATCACACGACTTACCAATATCATGACCTTCTGTCACACTTGACTTACCAATATCATGACCTTCTACACACTTGACTTACCAATATTATGACCTTCTATCACACTTGACTTACCAATATCATGACCTTCTATCACACTTGACTTACCAATATTATGACCTTCTACAACACTTGACTTACCAATATCATGACCTTGTATCACACTTG
Source organism: Megaustenia siamemsis (assembly GCA_032433765.1). Lineage (NCBI taxonomy): Eukaryota > Metazoa > Mollusca > Gastropoda > Stylommatophora > Ariophantidae > Megaustenia > Megaustenia siamemsis. Next base: position 16,414,684 of record JAVIAB010000099.1, on the reverse strand, counting down.
ACTTACCAATATCATGACCTTCTATCACACTTGACTTACCAATATTATGACCTTCTATCACACTTGACTTACCAATATCATGATGTTCTGTCACACTTGACTTACCAATATCATGACCTTCTATCACACTTGACTTACCAATATCATGACCTTCTGTCACACTTGACTTACCAATATCATGACCTTCTGTCACACTTGACTTACCAATATCATGACCTTCTATCACACTTGACTTACCAATATCATGACCTTCTGTCACACTTGACTTACCAATATCATGACCTTCTATCACACTTGACTTACCAATATCATGACCTTCTATCACACTTGACTTACCAATATCATGACCTTCTGTCACACTTGACTTACCAATATCATGACCTTCTATCACACTTGACTTACCAATATCATGACCTTCTATCACACTTGAATTACCAATATCATGACCTTCTGTCACACTTGACTTACCAATATCATGACCTTCTACAACACTTGAATTACCAATATTATGACCTTCTATCACACTTGACTTACCAATATCATGACCTTCTATCACACTTGACTTACCAATATTATGACCTTCTACAACACTTGACTTACCAATATCATGACCTTCTATCACACTTGACTTACCAATATCATGACCTTCTATCACACTTGACTTACCAATATCATGACCTTCTATCACACTTGACTGACCTTCTATCACACTTGACTTACCAATATCATTACCTCCTGTCACACTTGATTTACCAATATTATGACCTTCTATCACACTTGACTTACCAATATCATGACCTTCTGTCACACTTGACTTACCAATATCATGACCTTCTATCACACTTGACTTACCAATATCATGACCTTCTACAACACTTGACTTACCAATATCATGACCTTCTGTCACACTTGACTTACCAATATCATGACCTTCTATCACACTTGACTTACCAATATCATGACCTTCTATCACACTTGACTTACCAATATCATGACCTTCTGTCACACTTGACTTACCAATATCATGACCTTCTACAACACTTGACTTACCAATAGCATGACCTTCTATCACACTTGACTTACCAATATCATGACCTTCTACAACACTTGACTTACCAATATCATGACCTTCTACAACACTTGACTTACCAATATCATGACCTTCTATCACACTTGACTTACCAATATCATGACCTTCTATCACACTTGACTTACCAATATCATGACCTTCTGTCACACTTGACTTACCTTCTATCACACTTGACTTACCAATATCATGACCTTCTATCACACTTGACTTACCAATATCATGACCTTCTATCACACTTGACTTACCTTCTATCACACTTGACTTACCAATATCATTACCTCCTGTCACACTTGACTTACCAATATCATGACCTTCTGTCACACTTGACTTACCAATATCATGACCTTCTGTCACACTTGACTTACCAATATCATGACCTTCTGTCACACTTGACTTACCAATATTATGACCTCCTGTCACACTTGACTTACCAATATCATGACCTTCTGTCACACTTGACTTACCTTCTATCACACTTGACTTACCAATATCATGACCTCCTGTCACACTTGACTTACCAATATCATGACCTCCTGTCATTTTTGACTTACCAATATCATGACCTCCTGTCACACTTGACTTACCTTCTATCACACTTGATTTACCAATATCATGACCTTCTATCACACTTGACTTACCAATATCATGACCTTCTATCACACTTGACTTACCAATATCATGACCTTCTATCACACTTGACTTACCAATATCATGACCTTCTATCACACTTGACTTACCAATATTATGACCTTCTATCACACTTGACTTACCAATATCATGACCTTCTATCACACTTGACTTACCAATATTATGACCTTCTACAACACTTGACTTACCAATATCATGACCTTGTATCACACTTGACTTACCAATATCATGACCTTCTATCACACTTGACTTACCAATATTATGACCTTCTATCACACTTGACTTACCAATATCATGATGTTCTGTCACACTTGACTTACCAATATCATGACCTTCTATCACACTTGACTTACCAATATCATGACCTTCTGTCACACTTGACTTACCAATATCATGACCTTCTGTCACACTTGACTTACCAATATCATGACCTTCTATCACACTTGACTTACCAATATCATGACCTTCTGTCACACTTGACTTACCAATATCATGACCTTCTATCACACTTGACTTACCAATATCATGACCTTCTATCACACTTGACTTACCAATATCATGACCTTCTGTCACACTTGACTTACCAATTTCATGACCTTCTATCACACTTGACTTACCAATATCATGACCTTCTATCACACTTGACTTACCAATATTATGACCTTCTATCACACTTGACTTACCAATATCATGACCTTCTATCACACTTGACTTACCAATATTATGACCTTCTACAACACTTGACTTACCAATATCATGACCTTGTATCACACTTGACTTACCAATATCATGACCTTCTATCACACTTGACTTACCAATATCATGACCTTCTATCACACTTGACTTACCAATATCATGACCTTCTGTCACACTTGACTTACCAATATCATGACCTTCTGTCACACTTGACTTACCAATATCATGACCTTCTGTCACACTTGACTTACCAATATCATGACCTTCTGTCACACTTGACTTACCAATATCATGACCTTCTATCACACTTGACTTACCAATATCATGACCTTCTATCACACTTGACTTACCAATATCATGACCTTCTGTCACACTTGACTTACCAATATCATGACCTTCTATCACACTTGACTTACCAATATCATGACCTTCTACACACTTGACTTACCAATATCATGACCTTCTGTCACACTTGACTTACCAATATCATGACCTTCTATCACACTTGACTTACCAATATCATGACCTTCTATCACACGACTTACCAATATCATGACCTTCTGTCACACTTGACTTACCAATATCATGACCTTCTACAACACTTGACTTACCAATATCATGACCTCCTGTCACACTTGACTTACCTTCTATCACACTTGATTTACCAATATCATGACCTTCTATCACACTTGACTTACCAATATCATGACCTTCTATCACACTTGACTTACCAATATCATGACCTTCTGTCACACTTGACTTACCAATATCATGACCTTCTATCACACTTGACTTACCAATATTATGACCTTCTATCACACTTGACTTACCAATATCATGACCTTCTATCACACTTGACTTACCAATATTATGACCTTCTACAACACTTGACTTACCAATATCATGGCCTTGTATCACACTTGACTTACCAATATCATGACCTTCTATCACACTTGACTTACCAATATTATGACCTTCTATCACACTTGACTTACCAATATCATGATGTTCTGTCACACTTGACTTACCAATATCATGACCTTCTATCACACTTGACTTACCAATATCATGACCTTCTGTCACACTTGACTTACCAATATCATGACCTTCTGTCACACTTGACTTACCAATATCATGACCTTCTGTCACACTTGACTTACCAATATCATGACCTTCTATCACACTTGACTTACCAATATCATGACCTTCTATCACACTTGACTTACCAATATCATGACCTTCTGTCACACTTGACTTACCAATATCATGACCTTCTATCACACTTGACTTACCAATATCATGACCTTCTACAACACTTGACTTACCAATATCATGACCTTCTGTCACACTTGACTTACCAATATCATGACCTTCTATCACACTTGACTTACCAATATCATGACCTTCTATCACACGACTTACCAATATCATGACCTTCTGTCACACTTGACTTACCAATATCATGACCTTCTACAACACTTGACTTACCAATAGCATGACCTTCTATCACACTTGACTTACCAATATCATGACCTTCTACAACACTTGACTTACCAATATCATGACCTTCTACAACACTTGACTTACCAATATCATGACCTTCTATCACACTTGACTTACCAATATCATGACCTTCTATCACACTTGACTTACCAATATCATGACCTTCTGTCACACTTGACTTACCTTCTATCACACTTGACTTACCAATATCATGACCTTCTATCACACTTGACTTACCAATATCATGACCTTCTATCACACTTGACTTACCTTCTATCACACTTGACTTACCAATATCATTACCTCCTGTCACACTTGACTTACCAATATCATGACCTTCTGTCACACTTGACTTACCAATATCATGACCTTCTGTCACACTTGACTTACCAATATCATGACCTTCTGTCACACTTGACTTACCAATATTATGACCTCCTGTCACACTTGACTTACCAATATCATGACCTTCTGTCACACTTGACTTACCTTCTATCACACTTGACTTACCAATATCATGACCTCCTGTCACACTTGACTTACCAATATCATGACCTCCTGTCATTTTGACTTACCAATATCATGACCTCCTGTCACACTTGACTTACCTTCTATCACACTTGATTTACCAATATCATGACCTTCTATCACACTTGACTTACCAATATCATGACCTTCTATCACACTTGACTTACCAATATCATGACCTTCTATCACACTTGACTTACCAATATCATGACCTTCTATCACACTTGACTTACCAATATTATGACCTTCTATCACACTTGACTTACCAATATCATGACCTTCTATCACACTTGACTTACCAATATTATGACCTTCTACAACACTTGACTTACCAATATCATGACCTTGTATCACACTTGACTTACCAATATCATGACCTTCTATCACACTTGACTTACCAATATTATGACCTTCTATCACACTTGACTTACCAATATCATGATGTTCTGTCACACTTGACTTACCAATATCATGACCTTCTATCACACTTGACTTACCAATATCATGACCTTCTGTCACACTTGACTTACCAATATCATGACCTTCTGTCACACTTGACTTACCAATATCATGACCTTCTATCACACTTGACTTACCAATATCATGACCTTCTGTCACACTTGACTTACCAATATCATGACCTTCTATCACACTTGACTTACCAATATCATGACCTTCTATCACACTTGACTTACCAATATCATGACCTTCTGTCACACTTGACTTACCAATTTCATGACCTTCTATCACACTTGACTTACCAATATCATGACCTTCTATCACACTTGACTTACCAATATTATGACCTTCTATCACACTTGACTTACCAATATCATGACCTTCTATCACACTTGACTTACCAATATTATGACCTTCTACAACACTTGACTTACCAATATCATGACCTTGTATCACACTTGACTTACCAATATCATGACCTTCTATCACACTTGACTTACCAATATCATGACCTTCTATCACACTTGACTTACCAATATCATGACCTTCTGTCACACTTGACTTACCAATATCATGACCTTCTATCACACTTGACTTACCAATATTATGACCTTCTATCACACTTGACTTACCAATATCATGACCTTCTATCACACTTGACTTACCAATATTATGACCTTCTACAACACTTGACTTACCAAAATCATGGCCTTGTATCACACTTGACTTACCAATATCATGACCTTCTATCACACTTGACTTACCAATATTATGACCTTCTATCACACTTGACTTACCAATATCATGATGTTCTGTCACACTTGACTTACCAATATCATGACCTTCTATCACACTTGACTTACCAATATCATGACCTTCTGTCACACTTGACTTACCAATATCATGACCTTCTGTCACACTTGACTTACCAATATCATGACCTTCTATCACACTTGACTTACCAATATCATGACCTTCTGTCACACTTGACTTACCAATATCATGACCTTCTATCACACTTGACTTACCAATATCATGACCTTCTATCACACTTGACTTACCAATATCATGACCTTCTGTCACACTTGACTTACCAATATCATGACCTTCTATCACACTTGACTTACCAATATCATGACCTTCTGTCACACTTGACTTACCAATATCATGACCTTCTGTCACACTTGACTTACCAATATCATGACCTTCTGTCACACTTGACTTACCAATATTATGACCTCCTGTCACACTTGACTTACCAATATCATGACCTTCTGTCACACTTGACTTACCTTCTATCACACTTGACTTACCAATATCATGACCTCCTGTCACACTTGACTTACCAATATCATGACCTCCTGTCATTTTTGACTTACCAATATCATGACCTCCTGTCATTTTTGACTTACCAATATCATGACCTTCTATCACACTTGACTTACCAATATCATGACCTTCTATCACACTTGACTTACCAATATCATGACATTCTATCACACTTGACTTACCAATATCATGACCTTCTGTCACACTTGACTTACCAATATCATGACCTTCTATCACACTTGACTTACCAATATCATGACCTTCTATCACACTTGACTTACCAATATCATGACCTTCTATCACACTTGACTTACCAATATTATGACCTTCTATCACACTTGACTTACCAATATCATGACCTTCTATCACACTTGACTTACCAATATCATGACCTTCTACACACTTGACTTACCAATATCATGACCTTCTATCACACTTGACTTACCAATATCATGACCTTCTATCACACTTGACTTACCAATATCATGACCTTCTATCACACTTGACTTACCAATATCATGACCTTCTGTCACACTTGACTTACCAATATCATGACCTTCTGTCACACTTGACTTACCAATATCATGACCTTCTGTCACACTTGACTTACCAATATCATGACCTTCTATCACACTTGACTTACCAATATCATGACCTTCTATCACACTTGACTTACCAATATCATGACCTTCTGTCACACTTGACTTACCAATATCATGACCTTCTATCACACTTGACTTACCAATATCATGACCTTCTACAACACTTGACTTACCAATATCATGACCTTCTGTCACACTTGACTTACCAATATCATGACCTTCTATCACACTTGACTTACCAATATCATGACCTTCTATCACACGACTTACCAATATCATGACCTTCTGTCACACTTGACTTACCAATATCATGACCTTCTACAACACTTGACTTACCAATAGCATGACCTTCTATCACACTTGACTTACCAATATCATGACCTTCTACAACACTTGACTTACCAATATCATGACCTTCTACAACACTTGACTTACCAATATCATGACCTTCTATCACACTTGACTTACCAATATCATGACCTTCTATCACACTTGACTTACCAATATCATGACCTTCTGTCACACTTGACTTACCTTCTATCACACTTGACTTACCAATATCATGACCTTCTATCACACTTGACTTACCAATATCATGACCTTCTATCACACTTGACTTACCTTCTATCACACTTACTTACCAATATCATTACCTCCTGTCACACTTGACTTACCAATATCATGACCTTCTGTCACACTTGACTTACCAATATCATGACCTTCTGTCACACTTGACTTACCAATATCATGACCTTCTGTCACACTTGACTTACCAATATTATGACCTCCTGTCACACTTGACTTACCAATATCATGACCTTCTGTCACACTTGACTTACCTTCTATCACACTTGACTTACCAATATCATGACCTCCTGTCACACTTGACTTACCAATATCATGACCTCCTGTCATTTTTGACTTACCAATATCATGACCTCCTGTCACACTTGACTTACCTTCTATCACACTTGATTTACCAATATCATGACCTTCTATCACACTTGACTTACCAATATCATGACCTTCTATCACACTTGACTTACCAATATCATGACCTTCTATCACACTTGACTTACCAATATCATGACCTTCTATCACACTTGACTTACCAATATTATGACCTTCTATCACACTTGACTTACAAATATCATGACCTTCTATCACACTTGACTTACCAATATTATGACCTTCTACAACACTTGACTTACCAATATCATGACCTTGTATCACACTTGACTTACCAATATCATGACCTTCTATCACACTTGACTTACCAATATTATGACCTTCTATCACACTTGACTTACCAATATCATGATGTTCGGTCACACTTGACTTACCAATATCATGACCTTCTATCACACTTGACTTACCAATATCATGACCTTCTGTCACACTTGACTTACCAATATCATGACCTTCTGTCACACTTGACTTACCAATATCATGACCTTCTATCACACTTGACTTACCAATATCATGACCTTCTGTCACACTTGACTTACCAATATCATGACCTTCTATCACACTTGACTTACCAATATCATGACCTTCTATCACACTTGACTTACCAATATCATGACCTTCTGTCACACTTGACTTACCAATTTCATGACCTTCTATCACACTTGACTTACCAATATCATGACCTTCTATCACACTTGACTTACCAATATTATGACCTTCTATCACACTTGACTTACCAATATCATGACCTTCTATCACACTTGACTTACCAATATTATGACCTTCTACAACACTTGACTTACCAATATCATGACCTTGTATCACACTTGACTTACCAATATCATGACCTTCTATCACACTTGACTTACCAATATCATGACCTTCTATCACACTTGACTTACCAATATCATGACCTTCTGTCACACTTGACTTACCAATATCATGACCTTCTATCACACTTGACTTACCAATATTATGACCTTCTATCACACTTGACTTACCAATATCATGACCTTCTATCACACTTGACTTACCAATATTATGACCTTCTACAACACTTGACTTACCAAAATCATGGCCTTGTATCACACTTGACTTACCAATATCATGACCTTCTATCACACTTGACTTACCAATATCATGACCTTCTATCACACTTGACTTACCAATATCATGATGTTCTGTCACACTTGACTTACCAATATCATGACCTTCTATCACACTTGACTTACCAATATCATGACCTTCTGTCACACTTGACTTACCAATATCATGACCTTCTGTCACACTTGACTTACCAATATCATGACCTTCTATCACACTTGACTTACCAATATCATGACCTTCTGTCACACTTGACTTACCAATATCATGACCTTCTATCACACTTGACTTACCAATATCATGACCTTCTATCACACTTGACTTACCAATATCATGACCTTCTGTCACACTTGACTTACCAATATCATGACCTTCTATCACACTTGACTTACCAATATCATGACCTTCTATCACACTTGAATTACCAATATCATGCCCTTCTGTCACACTTGACTTACCAATATCATGACCTTCTACAACACTTGAATTACCAATATTATGACCTTCTATCACTCTTGACTTACCAATATCATGACCTTCTATCACACTTGACTTACCAATATTATGACCTTCTACAACACTTGACTTACCAATATCATGACCTTCTATCACACTTGACTTACCAATATCATGACCTTCTATCACACTTGACTTACCAATATCATGACCTTCTATCTCACTTGACTGACCTTCTATCACACTTGACTTACCAATATCATTACCTCCTGTCACACTTGATTTACCAATATTATGACCTTCTATCACACTTGACTTACCAATATCATGACCTCCTGTCACACTTGACTTACCAATATCATGACCTTCTATCACACTTGACTTACCAATATCATGACCTTCTACAACACTTGACTTACCAATATCATGACCTTCTGTCACACTTGACTTACCAATATCATGACCTTCTATCACACTTGACTTACCAATATCATGACCTTCTATCACACGACTTACCAATATCATGACCTTCTGTCACACTTGACTTACCAATATCATGACCTTCTACAACACTTGACTTACCAATAGCATGACCTTCTATCACACTTGACTTACCAATATCATGACCTTCTACAACACTTGACTTACCAATATCATGACCTTCTACAACACTTGACTTACCAATATCATGACCTTCTATCACACTTGACTTACCAATATCATGACCTTCTATCACACTTGACTTACCAATATCATGACCTTCTGTCACACTTGACTTACCTTCTATCACACTTGACTTACCAATATCATGACCTTCTATCACACTTGACTTACCAATATCATGACCTTCTATCACACTTGACTTACCAATATCATGACCTTCTATCACACTTGACTTACCAATATCATGACCTTCTATCACACTTGACTTACCAATATCATGACCTTCTATCACACTTGACTTACCAATATTATGACCTTCTATCACACTTGACTTACCAATATCATGACCTTCTATCACACTTGACTTACCAATATTATGACCTTCTACAACACTTGACTTACCAATATCATGACCTTGTATCACACTTGACTTACCAATATCATGACCTTCTATCACACTTGACTTACCAATATTATGACCTTCTATCACACTTGACTTACCAATATCATGATGTTCTGTCACACTTGACTTACCAATATCATGACCTTCTATCACACTTGACTTACCAATATCATGACCTTCTGTCACACTTGACTTACCAATATCATGACCTTCTGTCACACTTGACTTACCAATATCATGACCTTCTATCACACTTGACTTACCAATATCATGACCTTCTGTCACACTTGACTTACCAATATCATGACCTTCTATCACACTTGACTTACCAATATCATGACCTTCTATCACACTTGACTTACCAATATCATGACCTTCTGTCACACTTGACTTACCAATTTCATGATCTTCTATCACACTTGACTTACCAATATCATGACCTTCTATCACACTTGACTTACCAATATCATGACCTTCTATCACACTTGACTTACCAATATCATGACCTTCTATCACACTTGACTTACCAATATCATGACCTTCTATCACACTTGACTTACCAATATTATGACCTTCTATCACACTTGACTTACCAATATCATGACCTTCTATCACACTTGACTTACCAATATTATGACCTTCTACAACACTTGACTTACCAATATCATGGCCTTGTATCACACTTGACTTACCAATATCATGACCTTCTATCACACTTGACTTACCAATATTATGACCTTCTATCACACTTGACTTACCAATATCATGATGTTCTGTCACACTTGACTTACCAATATCATGACCTTCTATCACACTTGACTTACCAATATCATGACCTTCTGTCACACTTGACTTACCAATATCATGACCTTCTGTCACACTTGACTTACCAATATCATGACCTTCTATCACACTTGACTTACCAATATCATGACCTTCTGTCACACTTGACTTACCAATATCATGACCTTCTATCACACTTGACTTACCAATATCATGACCTTCTATCACACTTGACTTACCAATATCATGACCTTCTGTCACACTTGACTTACCAATATCATGACCTTCTATCACACTTGACTTACCAATATCATGACCTTCTATCACACTTGAATTACCAATATCATGCCCTTCTGTCACACTTGACTTACCAATATCATGACCTTCTACAACACTTGAATTACCAATATTATGACCTTCTATCACACTTGACTTACCAATATCATGACCTTCTATCACACTTGACTTACCAATATTATGACCTTCTACAACACTTGACTTACCAATATCATGACCTTCTATCACACTTGACTTACCAATATCATGACCTTCTATCACACTTGACTTACCAATATCATGACCTTCTATCACACTTGACTGACCTTCTATCACACTTGACTTACCAATATCATTACCTCCTGTCACACTTGATTTACCAATATTATGACCTTCTATCACACTTGACTTACCAATATCATGACCTTCTGTCACACTTGACTTACCAATATCATGACCTTCTATCACACTTGACTTACCAATATCATGACCTTCTACAACACTTGACTTACCAATATCATGACCTTCTGTCACACTTGACTTACCAATATCATGACCTTCTATCACACTTGACTTACCAATATCATGACCTTCTATCACACGACTTACCAATATCATAACCTTCTGTCACACTTGACTTACCAATATCATGACCTTCTACAACACTTGACTTACCAATAGCATGACCTTCTATCACACTTGACTTACCAATATCATGACCTTCTACAACACTTGACTTACCAATATCATGACCTTCTACAACACTTGACTTACCAATATCATGACCTTCTATCACACTTGACTTACCAATATCATGACCTTCTATCACACTTGACTTACCAGTATCATGACCTTCTGTCACACTTGACTTACCTTCTATCACACTTGACTTACCAATATCATGACCTTCTATCACACTTGACTTACCAATATCATGACCTTCTATCACACTTGACTTACCTTCTATCACACTTGACTTACCAATATCATTACCTCCTGTCACACTTGACTTACCAATATCATGACCTTCTGTCACACTTGACTTACCAATATCATGACCTTCTGTCACACTTGACTTACCAATATCATGACCTTCTGTCACACTTGACTTACCAATATTATGACCTCCTGTCACACTTGACTTACCAATATCATGACCTTCTGTCACACTTGACTTACCTTCTATCACACTTGACTTACCAATATCATGACCTCCTGTCACACTTGACTTTCCAATATCATGACCTCCTGTCATTTTTGACTTACCAATATCATGACCTCCTGTCACACTTGACTTACCTTCTATCACACTTGATTTACCAATATCATGACCTTCTATCACACTTGACTTACCAATATCATGACCTTCTATCACACTTGACTTACCAATATCATGACCTTCTATCACACTTGACTTACCAATATCATGACCTTCTATCACACTTGACTTACCAATATTATGACCTTCTATCACACTTGACTTACCAATATCATGACCTTCTATCACACTTGACTTACCAATATTATGACCTTCTACAACACTTGACTTACCAATATCATGACCTTGTATCACACTTGACTTACCAATATCATGACCTTCTATCACACTTGACTTACCAATATTATGACCTTCTATCACACTTGACTTACCAATATCATGATGTTCTGTCACACTTGACTTACCAATATCATGACCTTCTATCACACTTGACTTACCAATATCATGACCTTCTGTCACACTTGACTTACCAATATCATGACCTTCTGTCACACTTGACTTACCAATATCATGACCTTCTATCACACTTGACTTACCAATATCATGACCTTCTGTCACACTTGACTTACCAATATCATGACCTTCTATCACACTTGACTTACCAATATCATGACCTTCTATCACACTTGACTTACCAATATCATGACCTTCTGTCACACTTGACTTACCAATTTCATGACCTTCTATCACACTTGACTTACCAATATCATGACCTTCTATCACACTTGACTTACCAATATTATGACCTTCTATCACACTTGACTTACCAATATCATGACCTTCTATCACACTTGACTTACCAATATTATGACCTTCTACAACACTTGACTTACCAATATCATGACCTTGTATCACACTTGACTTACCAATATCATGACCTTCTATCACACTTGACTTACCAATATCATGACCTTCTATCACACTTGACTTACCAATATCATGACCTTCTGTCACACTTGACTTACCAATATCATGACCTTCTATCACACTTGACTTACCAATATTATGACCTTCTATCACACTTGACTTACCAATATCATGACCTTCTATCACACTTGACTTACCAATATTATGACCTTCTACAACACTTGACTTACCAATATCATGGCCTTGTATCACACTTGACTTACCAATATCATGACCTTCTATCACACTTGACTTACCAATATCATGACCTTCTATCACACTTGACTTACCAATATCATGATGTTCTGTCACACTTGACTTACCAATATCATGACCTTCTATCACACTTGACTTACCAATATCACGACCTTCTGTCACACTTGACTTACCAATATCATGACCTTCTGTCACACTTGACTTACCAATATCATGACCTTCTATCACACTTGACTTACCAATATCATGACCTTCTGTCACACTTGACTTACCAATATCATGACCTTCTATCACACTTGACTTACCAATATCATGACCTTCTGTCACACTTGACTTACCAATATCATGACCTTCTGTCACACTTGACTTACCAATATTATGACCTTCTGTCACACTTGACTTACCAATATCATGACCTTCTATCACACTTGACTTACCAATATCAAGACCTTCTATCACACTTGAATTACCAATATCATGCCCTTCTGTCACACTTGACTTACCAATATCATGACCTTCTACAACACTTGAATTACCAATATTATGACCTTCTATCACACTTGACTTACCAATATCATGACCTTCTATCACACTTGACTTACCAATATTATGACCTTCTACAACACTTGACTTACCAATATCATGACCTTCTATCACACTTGACTTACCAATAGCATGACCTTCTATCACACTTGACTTACCAATATCATGACCTTCTATCTCACTTGACTGACCTTCTATCACACTTGACTTACCAATATCATTACCTCCTGTCACACTTGATTTACCAATATTATGACCTTCTATCACACTTGACTTACCAATATCATGACCTCCTGTCACACTTGACTTACCAATATCATGACCTTCTATCACACTTGACTTACCAATATCATGACCTTCTACAACACTTGACTTACCAATATCATGACCTTCTGTCACACTTGACTTACCAATATCATGACCTTCTATCACACTTGACTTACCAATATCATGACCTTCTATCACACGACTTACCAATATCATGACCTTCTGTCACACTTGACTTACCAATATCATGACCTTCTACAACACTTGACTTACCAATATTATGACCTTCTATCACACTTGACTTACCAATATCATGACCTTCTATCACACTTGACTTACCAATATTATGACCTTCTACAACACTTGACTTACCAATATCATGGCCTTGTATCACACTTGACTTACCAATATCATGACCTTCTATCACACTTGACTTACCAATATTATGACCTTCTATCACACTTGACTTACCAATATCATGATGTTCTGTCACACTTGACTTACCAATATCATGACCTTCTATCACACTTGACTTACCAATATCATGACCTTCTGTCACACTTACTTACCAATATCATGACCTTCTGTCACACTTGACTTACCAATATCATGACCTTCTATCACACTTGACTTACCAATATCATGACCTTCTGTCACACTTGACTTACCAATATCATGACCTTCTATCACACTTGACTTACCAATATCATGACCTTCTATCACACTTGACTTACCAATATCATGACCTTCTGTCACACTTGACTTACCAATATCATGACCTTCTATCACACTTGACTTACCAATATCATGACCTTCTATCACACTTGAATTACCAATATCATGCCCTTCTGTCACACTTGACTTACCAATATCATGACCTTCTACAACACTTGAATTACCAATATTATGACCTTCTATCACACTTGACTTACCAATATCATGACCTTCTATCACACTTGACTTACCAATATTATGACCTTCTACAACACTTGACTTACCAATATCATGACCTTCTATCACACTTGACTTACCAATATCATGACCTTCTATCACACTTGACTTACCAATATCATGACCTTCTATCACACTTGACTGACCTTCTATCACACTTGACTTACCAATATCATTACCTCCTGTCACACTTGATTTACCAATATTATGACCTTCTATCACACTTGACTTACCAATATCATGACCTTCTGTCACACTTGACTTACCAATATCATGACCTTCTATCACACTTGACTTACCAATATCATGACCTTCTACAACACTTGACTTACCAATATCATGACCTTCTGTCACACTTGACTTACCAATATCATGACCTTCTATCACACTTGACTTACCAATATCATGACCTTCTATCACACTTGACTTACAAATATCATGACCTTCTGTCACACTTGACTTACCAATATCATGACCTTCTACAACACTTGACTTACCAATAGCATGACCTTCTATCACACTTGACTTACCAATATCATGACCTTCTACAACACTTGACTTACCAATATCATGACCTTCTACAACACTTGACTTACCAATATCATGACCTTCTATCACACTTGACTTACCAATATCATGACCTTCTATCACACTTGACTTACCAATATCATGACCTTCTGTCACACTTGACTTACCTTCTATCACACTTGACTTACCAATATCATGACCTTCTATCACACTTGACTTACCAATATCATGACCTTCTATCACACTTGACTTACCTTCTATCACACTTGACTTACCAATATCATTACCTCCTGTCACACTTGACTTACCAATATCATGACCTTCTGTCACACTTGACTTACCAATATCATGACCTTCTGTCACACTTGACTTACCAATATCATGACCTTCTGTCACACTTGACTTACCAATATTATGACCTCCTGTCACACTTGACTTACCAATATCATGACCTTCTGTCACACTTGACTTACCTTCTATCACACTTGACTTACCAATATCATGACCTCCTGTCACACTTGACTTACCAATATCATGACCTCCTGTCATTTTTGACTTACCAATATCATGACCTCCTGTCACACTTGACTTACCTTCTATCACACTTGATTTACCAATATCATGACCTTCTATCACACTTGACTTACCAATATCATGACCTTCTATCACACTTGACTTACCAATATCATGACCTTCTATCACACTTGACTTACCAATATCATGACCTTCTATCACACTTGACTTACCAATATTATGACCTTCTATCACACTTGACTTACCAATATCATGACCTTCTATCACACTTGACTTACCAATATTATGACCTTCTACAACACTTGACTTACCAATATCATGACCTTGTATCACACTTGACTTACCAATATCATGACCTTCTATCACACTTGACTTACCAATATTATGACCTTCTATCACACTTGACTTACCAATATCATGATGTTCTGTCACACTTGACTTACCAATATCATGACCTTCTATCACACTTGACTTACCAATATCATGACCTTCTGTCACACTTGACTTACCAATATCATGACCTTCTGTCACACTTGACTTACCAATATCATGACCTTCTATCACACTTGACTTACCAATATCATGACCTTCTGTCACACTTGACTTACCAATATCATGACCTTCTATCACACTTGACTTACCAATATCATGACCTTCTATCACACTTGACTTACCAATATCATGACCTTCTGTCACACTTGACTTACCAATTTCATGACCTTCTATCACACTTGACTTACCAATATCATGACCTTCTATCACACTTGACTTACCAATATTATGACCTTCTATCACACTTGACTTACCAATATCATGACCTTCTATCACACTTGACTTACCAATATTATGACCTTCTACAACACTTGACTTACCAATATCATGACCTTGTATCACACTTGACTTACCAATATCATGACCTTCTATCACACTTGACTTACCAATATCATGACCTTCTATCACACTTGACTTACCAATATCATGACCTTCTGTCACACTTGACTTACCAATATCATGACCTTCTATCACACTTGACTTACCAATATTATGACCTTCTATCACACTTGACTTACCAATATCATGACCTTCTATCACACTTGACTTACCAATATTATGACCTTCTACAACACTTGACTTACCAATATCATGGCCTTGTATCACACTTGACTTACCAATATCATGACCTTCTATCACACTTGACTTACCAATATCATGACCTTCTATCACACTTGACTTACCAATATCATGATGTTCTGTCACACTTGACTTACCAATATCATGACCTTCTATCACACTTGACTTACCAATATCATGACCTTCTGTCACACTTGACTTACCAATATCATGACCTTCTGTCACACTTGACTTACCAATATCATGACCTTCTATCACACTTGACTTACCAATATCATGACCTTCTGTCACACTTGACTTACCAATATCATGACCTTCTATCACACTTGACTTACCAATATCATGACCTTCTATCACACTTGACTTACCAATATCATGACCTTCTGTCACACTTGACTTACCAATATCATGACCTTCTATCACACTTGACTTACCAATATCATGACCTTCTATCACACTTGAATTACCAATATCATGCCCTTCTGTCACACTTGACTTACCAATATCATGACCTTCTACAACACTTGAATTACCAATATTATGACCTTCTATCACACTTGACTTACCAATATCATGACCTTCTATCACACTTGACTTACCAATATTATGACCTTCTACAACACTTGACTTACCAATATCATGACCTTCTATCACACTTGACTTACCAATATCATGACCTTCTATCACACTTGACTTACCAATATCATGACCTTCTATCTCACTTGACTGACCTTCTATCACACTTGACTTACCAATATCATTACCTCCTGTCACACTTGATTTACCAATATTATGACCTTCTATCACACTTGACTTACCAATATCATGACCTCCTGTCACACTTGACTTACCAATATCATGACCTTCTATCACACTTGACTTACCAATATCATGACCTTCTACAACACTTGACTTACCAATATCATGACCTTCTGTCACACTTGACTTACCAATATCATGACCTTCTATCACACTTGACTTACCAATATCATGACCTTCTATCACACGACTTACCAATATCATGACCTTCTGTCACACTTGACTTACCAATATCATGACCTTCTACAACACTTGACTTACCAATAGCATGACCTTCTATCACACTTGACTTACCAATATCATGACCTTCTACAACACTTGACTTACCAATATCATGACCTTCTACAACACTTGACTTACCAATATCATGACCTTCTATCACACTTGACTTACCAATATCATGACCTTCTATCACACTTGACTTACCAATATCATGACCTTCTGTCACACTTGACTTACCTTCTATCACACTTGACTTACCAATATCATGACCTTCTATCACACTTGACTTACCAATATCATGACCTTATATCACACTTGACTTACCTTCTATCACACTTGACTTACCAATATCATTACCTCCTGTCACACTTGACTTACCAATATCATGACCTTCTATCACACTTGACTTACCAATATCATGACCTTCTGTCACACTTGACTTACCAATATCATGACCTTCTGTCACACTTGACTTACCAATATTATGACCTCCGGTCACACTTGACTTACCAATATCATGACCTTCTGTCACACTTGACTTACCTTCTATCACACTTGACTTACCAATATCATGACCTCCTGTCATTTTTGACTTACCAATATCATGACCTCCTGTCACACTTGACTTACCTTCTATCACACTTGATTTACCAATATCATGACCTTCTATCACACTTGACTTACCAATATCATGACCTTCTATCACACTTGACTTACCAATATCATGACCTTCTATCACACTTGACTTACCAATATCATGACCTTCTATCACACTTGACCTTTCCAATATCATAACCTTCTACAACACTTGACTTACCAATATCATGACCTTCTACACACTTGACTTACCAATATCATGACCTTCTGTCACACTTGACTTACCAATATCATGACCTTCTGTCACACTTGACTTACCAATATTATGACCTCCTGTCACACTTGACTTACCAATATCATGACCTTCTGTCACACTTGACTTACCTTCTATCACACTTGACTTACCAATATCATGACCTCCTGTCATTTTTGACTTACCAATATCATGACCTCCTGTCACACTTGACTTACCTTCTATCACACTTGATTTACCAATATCATGACCTTCTATCACACTTGACTTACCAATATCATGACCTTCTATCACACTTGACTTACCAATATCATGACCTTCTATCACACTTGACTTACCAATATCATGACCTTCTATCACACTTGACTTACCAATATCATAACCTTCTACACACTTGACTTACCAATATCATGACCTTCTACAACACTTGACTTACCAATATCATGACCTTCTATCACACTTGACTTACCAATATCATAACCTTCTACAACACTTGACTTACCAATATCATAACCTTCTACAACACTTGACTTACCAATATCATAACCTTCTACAACACTTGACTTACCAATATCATGACCTTCTGTCACACTTGACTTACCAATATCATGACCTTCTATCACACTTGACTTACCAATATCATAACCTTCTACAACACTTGACTTAACAATATTATGACCTTCTATCACACTTGATTTATCAATATCATGACCTTCTATCACACTTGACTTACCAATATCATGACATTCTATCACACTTGACTTACCTTCTATCACACTTGACTTACCAATATCATGACCTCCTGTCACACTTGACTTACCAATATCATGACCTTCTATCACACTTGACTTACCAATATCATGACCTCCTGTCACACTTGACTTACCTTCTATCACACTTGATTTACCAATATCATAACCTTCTACAACACTTGCCTTACCAATATTATGACCTTCTATCACACTTGATTTACCAATACCATGACCTTCTATAATAGACTTCATTACATTACGTTGACTCTCGTTGTAACTTGATAAAAGGTCACCGCACATCACAACATTGATGTTACAACAGGTAACAGGTAATATGTAAATTCATGACAGAGTCTTTCTTGAACAATTAATGATAATTAAGTTTATTTCGCCATGATACAATATAGTGGATGCACTTCTCTGAATCTAATGTTCTTAAATTCTGGACATGCGTAGGTTACCACCGATGTTTATGCAATGTCCGTAAGTGCATATTGTCATATAACATTATTCATCAGACATCATTCAGTTTGTCTACTTACGACTTGTAGAACATACACGTTTTAACACAATTCTTGGACACGTGTAAAAACAACTTGCACAGCACTAATGTTCATATGTTCATTAACTTCTACTGATAACTTCTCCACTGTCTTAATAATCTATCACTGACTTATGACTGTAACTTGAAGATTCCTACTGACTTTGCTAACTCAATAAAAACTTATTAACTAAACTTCTTGTCTAACTTACTGTCTCTGCTTATCTAATGCTAATCTAATTCTGATCTTCTAAAATCTTGTTCTCCCTGACTAACTTAAAAATATTGTTGTGTAGGAGTTTTATATACTCCAACACTCTCTTCGTCCTGAGGCTCAGCAGCCAATCAGCTGCTGCCAAGTGCCCCTTGCGACCCTTATGATCACGCGAGTTGGTCACTCTACTGGTCACTCTTCGTTTGTCGCTTGCTCATTATCTGTGACTCAACACCTGAACTTCCCAGATTGGCAAAACATCAACTTATTTTCGTGAGCCATCTTCCCATGACCTAATTCATCCTGGTAGCTGGATGACCACTTCTTTATCATCCGGGCCAAAGTCATGGGGTCAACGCATGCTCTAGTCATGCCACACCTGTTGTTGAGAGCCCACATCGTGGAGATTTGACAATAACACCACGAGGTCGATGCATGTTTGTGATGGTCACTCTCATAACAACTGGGCGAGTGGAGATTCATGAAAAAATCCCCTCAACTATTATGTCCAGGCCAATTCTTGACCCTCTCTAACTAGTTCGGTGGGTGACAGTGTTATGCCTGAGGACCCTATCTCCACAGACACTGCGTCATCTCCACTGCATGGAAAATTCCATGTAACTAAACTTTCATCCTGTCGTCCAATCATTCTACCTCTCTCCTTCGGTGGGTGTCCACTAGCCACTCTCTACAACTTATGACTAACTTGTATTCTGGAAAATCTACTACCCACTCTCTATAACTCTATTACTATTACACTTCTACAACACTTGACTTACCAATATCATGACCTTCTATCACACTTGACTTACCAATATCATGACCTTCTATCACACTTGACTTACCAATACCTTGACCTTCTACAACACTTGACTTACCAATATCATGACTTCTGTCACACTTGGCTTACCAACATCACGACTTTCAATTGCACTTGACTTACCAATATCATGCCCTTCTATCATATTTGAAACTACAGTTTCAGGATTGTAGTCCAATTCGTTCTTGTGTTAATGTCTAAATCATAATTAATGAGTGGTCTATGTATGTCAATTATGTTATCAATCAGAAGGGATGTTTAACAGATTCAGGAGATCTATGAGGAAATTTGGGGGGGGGGAGAATCAGTTTAATGTGGGTCTTGCTGGGAAGATCTGAACATTTATGGATTGTTCCATTTACGATGAGGATAATCTAACAAACACTAACCTGGTTGTGATTGTCTAAATAATGATTAATGAGTGCTCTCTGTGTGTCCACCCTGTTGTCAGTCTAAATAATGATTTAATGAGTGCTCTCTGTGTGTCCACCTGGTTGTCAGTCTAAGTAATGATTAATGAATGCTCTCTGTGTGTCACCATCTCGTTGTCATTGTCTAAATAATGATTAATGAGTGCTCTCTGTGTGTCCACCTTGTTGTCATTGTCTAAATAATGATTAATGAATGCTCTCTGTGTGTCCACCTTGTTGTCATTGTCTAAATAATGATTAATGAGTGCTCTCTGTGTGTCCACCTTGTTGTCATTGTCTAAATAATGATTAATGAATGCTCTCTGTGTGTCACCATCTCGTTGTCATTGTCTAAATAATGATTAATGAGTGCTCTCTGTGTGTCCATCTCGTTGTCATTGTCTAAATAATGATTAATGAGTGCTCTCTGTGTCACCATCTCGTTGTCATTGTCGAAATAATGATTAATGAGTGCTGTCTGTGTGTCCACCTTGTGGTCATTGTCTAAATAATGATTAATGAGGGCTCTCTGTGTGTCCACCTTGTTGTCATTGTCTAAATAATGATTAATGAATGCTCTCTGTGTGTCCATCTCATTGTCATTGTCTAAATAATGATTAATGAGTGCTCTCTGTGTGTCCATCTCGTTGTCATTGTCTAAATAATGATTAATGAGTGCTCTCTGTGTGTCCATCTCGTTGTCATTGTCTAAATAATGATTAATGAGTGCTCTAGTGTGTCCACCTTGTTGTCATTGTCTAAATAATGATTAATGAGTGCTCTCTGTGTGTCCATCTCATTGTCATTGTCTAAATAATGATTAATGAGTGTCCACCTTGTTTGTCCACCTTGTTGTCATTGTCTAAATAATGATTAATGAGTGCTCTCTGTGTGTCACCATCTCGTTGTCATTGTCTAAATAATTCATAAATTATGGAAACTTGCGAAAGCTCTGAGCGACGAAAACAACTGCCGACCTCCAATATCATTAACACACAACCAGAACATCCTCACAGGCAAAAAGGCAGCAAATCTACTGATAGAGACTTACAAAAACATTAGTAGAATAAACATTCCAATCGACAAACAGAAAGCTGCAAGGCGAGAAAACCAAGATGCAAAACACATGCCTTCAACACCAGAAGAGCATCAGACGACCATCTTTACCCAACTGAATTAGATTTTGCCCTCAAAGGATTGAAGCTCAAAAGTTCCCCTGGTAAAGATGGAATCTCCAACGAAATGCTCCTAATTTGGGACAGAAAGCCAAGAGCCAGCTTATATGGATAATAAATGCTTGCTGGAAGAGAGGTCATGTGCTGGCAATCTGGAAAGAAGCTATTTATGGTGCCCATCCTCAAACGTGGAAAAGACCCACTAGACCCAAGTAGCTATAGACCAATTAGCCTACTGAGCTGCCTGAGTAAACTCATGGAAAGGCTGGTTAACAGAAGACTTATCTTATGTGGCATTTGGAGACAAAACAACAAATCATACCACAACAAAGTGGCTTCCGTCAGCACAGATCAACTGAAGACCTGGTCACCTACATTGCACAGGAAATAGAGGATTCTCTACAAGAAAAGAAACACACACTGGCAGTGTTGGTCGACATGGAGAAGGCTTTTGATAGGGTATGGCGAGAGGGCTTAAAGAACAAGCTTTTTAGACTTGGCATCCAGGGTCGTTTATTCAATTTGGTCTCTCAATACCTTCAGGATAGAACGGCCAGAGTACAAGTTCAAGGTCAACTAAGTAAAAAGGTCTCTATCGAACAAGGTGTCCCACAAGGCGGAGTCTTGTTCCCAACACTCTTTTTAATTTTCATAAATGACATCGTAATGGATATTCCACCCAGATTACACTCAGCAATATAAGCAGATGATCTGGCGTTATGGGGTCGTGAGGAAAGTATGTCGGTGGCTGGATCTAGGATGCAAGATGTCCTAGGTAAACTTGAAAAATGGACGAACACCTGGTTCTTACCAATCAACGAAAAAAACAACTACATATACAATTTTCAGCCTATCAAGAAACACACTCTCTGCAAACTTGAAGATAAAAGACCATACACACCCTATTGACCAAAACCCAACATATCTTGGCGTCACCATGAATCGCAGAATGACTTGGAAAAATAAGATAGACCTGGAAAAAATGCCAGAAAACGAACAAATATTATGAAGAAATTGGCAGGAACGGACTTGGGGACAGACAGCAATATTTTGAAAAGACTATACATAGGAAGAGTCAGACCAGTTCTAGAGTATGGAGTCACAGCCTGGGCTATGGCTTCCAAATCACACCTTAGCAAAATTAACAGAACACAGAACCAAGCTGCCCGTATCATCACTGGTGCTATGAAATCTACACCTATCAAGACTCTAGAAACAGTAACAGGTTTACAACCCTTAGACGGGTCACTAAAGTATTGCAACAAGCGGAGAAATATAGAAAGCTCCTTAGCCACCCCATGCACCAAAGAATAACTGGTTCCGGAATTGTACGACTAAAGAGGAGCAACTTCGCTGCAATTGCCAATGAACTAACTACTGGAGACCCAGTACTTTCCCAAACAATATCGAAACCCTTGGGCCCATCTGATATGTCTCCTCATGGAAAACATAAAATACCAGAACTTAAGGAAAATATAACAGGAATCATGAAAAAAGGCACCCAGACACAGAAAGAAAACACGTAGCAGAAAAACACATACACGATACCTACCCACAGGACTCTTGGTCCCACATATACACAGATGACTCTGCTACAAACGCCACCAGAAATGGAAGGGGAGGTGTGTTCTTGACGCTGAATAATCAGAACGAGATCACCAAGTCAATAGCTACTGGAATATTCTCAAACAACTTGAAACTGAGGCCATCAGAGATGCTGCAACACTGGCTACTCAACACAAAATTAACATGCACAATAAGTTGGTGATTCTGACTGATGCACTGTCAGTAATATCAGCTCTAAAAAGCCCCAAGAACAATGAACTAGATGACTTGAGAACAACCCTGGACCAACTATGCAATAACTTCTAGAGAGTAGTCATCCAGTGGATACCATCACACTGGAACGAACGCGCAGACAAATTAGCTAAAGAGGGAGAGAGATTACCACAAGAGAACCATCCGCTCAGTTATGATGAAGCCAAATTCATCCTTAAAGGTCAGTTCCATGAAAAATGGAAACGAGAACACCAAAAGCATAACGAGAGTAACGGATACCACCAACTATCAAGGAGAGATCAAGTCATCATACTTCGCCTACAATAGAATGAGAAATCACATGTTCACCAAATTCAAAATAAGTACAACCAGCCTATGCCACTGTATAGTGGACAATATGACTACAAAACATGTTCTACAGGATTGCTCCCAGTACACAGACCTGAGAAGAGCAATGTGGTCCACACCCACCTCCCTGGAAGAGAAACTATATGGGGCAATCGATTCGCTTAAACAGACAGCTGACTTCATGAGAGAGACTGGAATCTTACCAGGTACTTAGGTCTTCAACAAACACTTTTCAAGCAGTTCTGTTTCTTGCCAATCTGTTAAGATTGTTCTATGTCTTCTCCATCCTAATTCATCTCAGCTTCCACCTGTCTTCTCCATCCTAATTCATCTCAGCTTCCACCTGTCTTCTCCATCCTAATTCATCTCAGCTTCCACCTGTCTTCTCCATCCTAATTCATCTCAGCTTCCACCTGTCTTCTCCATCCTAATTCATCTCAGCTTCCACCTGTCTTCTCCATCCTAATTCATCTCAGCTTCCACCTGTCTTCTCCATCCTAATTCATCTCAGCTTCCACCTGTCTTCTCCATCCTAATTCATCTCAGCTTCCACCTGTCTTCTCCATCCTAATTCATCTCAGCTTCCACCTGTCTTCTCCAAGTATATTATGGCCTTCCACTTCATGTCCTTCCCTGTGGATTAAAAAAAATGGCTTTTCGTGTAATATTTGTGCTTGGTTTCCAGTGTTTGTTATATCCAGCACCATTGTCTTATCTCTTTGTCACTGATATTTTCATGTTTGTGGAGTTTATGTCGCTTAATTTTTACAGTACAGGATAACCAGCCCAATGTCAAATCCTCTATATTGTCTTGTGTCTAAATAATAATTGAGTGGTCTACACATGACTACCCTGTATCTAGATAATAATTAATGAGTGGTCTACACATGACTACCCTGTATCTAGATAATAATTAATGAGTGGTCTACACATGACTACCCTGTATCTAGATAATAATTAATGAGTGGTCTACACATGACTACCCTGTATCTAGATAATAATTAATGAGTGGTCTACACATGACTACCCTGTATCTAGATAATAATTAATGAGTGGTCTACACATGACTACCCTGTATCTAGATAATAATTAATGAGTGGTCTACACATGACTACCCTGTATCTAGATAATAATTCATAAGTGGTTTAAACACTTTTAACTGAATAATGGACAGACAGCTTTCATCTGTACAGATATTAGTTGGGATATTTTTTTCCAACTAAACTGTCTGATGTCTTTTCTCTCCTACTGATTCTTGCATCCCATGACATCACATTTCCTTGGTAGAGCTATGACTACATTTTTTAGTAGATCACCTGGTATAATCTATTGTTGGTTGTTATTCAGCAGCTCTTTTATTATTTATGCTCCAACTGTCCCCATAGCTTTCATCTCTCTTTGATTATATTATCTGGTCTTGATGACTTTCACATTTTAATATTGTGCAAAACACCTCCACTTCTTCCGTGAGTATTTGTGGTCTTTCTCCTTTATCTTGAATGTCTACTTCAGGTCATTCATCACATTGTTACACTCTATGGCACCAGGTTTCACTGGTCGAGCTAAGCATATTCAAGGTTTAGTAGATCATGCTGTATATATCCACTGTTGTAGATGCAGTGTGCATCTCGGTATGGCTAAAACCACTGTTCCGCTGGCTGAAAAGCTGGCATACGGTGTTCGAAACCCACGGTAGACAGAAAGGATTTTTTCTGTCGTGGGTGAAATAAAAATCCGGAGCCTCCCATCATGGCGACTGCTTGACAAAGCGGCCTTTATCCCTCTGGTTCTGTTGTTGCCCCCCGACATGCACCAGCATATATGATGATCATCATTTTTAGGATGATGTTAACTTCAGGTCAATATGGTGGATAGGCGGCAGGAACCATTAAAGGCTATGTCTAAAAAGTGTTCCTTGTTGCAGTTTCCTCATATTCCAAGTCTGGCTTGTTGCAGGAGCTACTGAGTTAAGTGCTTTGTGCACACCATGAGCTGTGCATTTCATCCATTTTGATCGTGTTTCGATATTCCGATTTTTTACGATGAATGATGATATCATATGACGGAGAACAGATGGCTGCATTCACTTTCTGCACAGTTTCCCCTTATGTCTTTTGGCATGTGCTGAGACTGCTATGATGGGGACTATAGCTACCTTTCTTTGTTTTGGAGATGAGATAGTAATTCGGATGATTCCACTGGCACGGGTGGTTGAGCAATTATGGATTTTAATTCATTTGCAGTGATACCGGGGCTTTCCATATCCATACACCAGCAATGGTACTATGTGTCATAAAGATAGTAGATGCAGTACAACAGTTGTCTTGTTATTTTAATTCCAGTCTTTCTTTCTTCTTTGGATATATTATCTTTAGCCCAGATTGGTTGCCATTTCATTTTGATCTACACATGGCATTCTTATCTTCACTGATTCATAGACAGTCAAATAGAGAATAGGGAAATAAACCAAGAAATCTTCCTAGCCACAACAAAACTTAAATTAATATCAAAACTAAGAATTCTTAACAGATAATGAAAGTCTTCAAGAGCATAAAGAAAACAATTCATCAAAAGAAAACTAGTTGCAGTGTTTTATATAAAGAAACAGACAAAGATCGCATCAACAGAAAATGATTTTTCAATTGTTTTATATTTACCAGGCAAACCAAAGAGCACTGTCTATAACATACTGTTTCCCCTTGACATTGAGAGGCACAAGTTGGTAGAGAACAAAAAAACTTAATTTTGTGTGTAAGATATTTGGTCACTTTGTATTGTTTGTACTGGCCTGACTTACAAGTTTGAAGTTTGATAAGTCAAAGATTGAAGGTGATAAAAGCTCATGCTAGACGTAAGTGATTAGCTACCAATTTTTTCTGTAATATCTATAGTTGCATCCGTCAGTCATAGTTGAATATGGATTTTTCAGCGCCCTAGAAATGTTCTTGTTTTCTTTTTTTTCACTGTAGATTCTCTTTTTCTATGAATCTGTCTGCTTCTTGTTTGAGTTGGAGCTTTAGAGTGTGTTTCCAAGATTGTGGTCTGCAGCTATTTCTTCCCAGGCTGCAGAGTTTATGTTCAGTGTCTTCATGTCACGTTTACACACGTCTACAAATCAGATCATTAGATTGATATTTCCATAACCAGTAGATGTTGCATGGGGCTAGGAGTGTTTCCATCCATCTCCGTTCTGGGTGAGATGTTCAAGCTTGTCAAATTAGTCTATATCTACCTGTTAACTTTGCTTCTCTTATGTTCTTTTTAGTGTCTCTAGGTCTACCTCTTTTCCTGTATCCTGTTTCTCATATAAGAGCTTGTTTTGAAATTCTGTTGTTGTCACTTCTCAACACATGTCCATCTTCTCTTCCTAATAGTAGATGAGATCATTGGATGCATGACCATTTCTCTTATTTCTATATTAGTCTTGATGTCATTCTATTGTACACAGAGTATTCTTCTTAGGAATTTGTCTTCAAAAGTATTACGTTTTTTCTCAATTTCTTTTATTGTTTTCCAACTTTCATATCCTTGGGTAAGGGCTGATAATACATTTGAGTTGAATATTTTAAGTTTAGTTTTCCTGTTTAGTATTTTTGACAAGCAGGATTCCGAAAAGGGAGAAACTGTCTTGACCAAATATTCACCCTAAGAAGAGCATACAGAAACACAAAAACCAATAAACAACCAATAATCTATAATATTATTAATTTTAAAAAAGCATCCGACAGCATACATAGATTGATCTTGTGGACTATCTTGAAACATGACAGAATACCACCAAAAATTACCAACATTATAAAAGACATATATGACGGCTATGCTTATGCAGTTCACACATAGGAGGGAATGAGTGATTGGTTTCAGATTGAAACAGGAGTCAAACAGATGTGCACTATCACCATTGCTATTGTGTGTTAGCATTGATTACATAATGAGTAAATGTTGGATAGGCAATAATGGTATCAAATGGTATGACAAGAATTACCTGGAAGATTTAGATTTTGCAGTTGATACAGTGCTTCTCTAGCTGACAGTTTCAACAAGATACAAAATATCACACATACTCTTATCGTCTGTGGTGGAAAGAATAGCACTTGAAATCAACAGTGACGAGATAAAAAATAATGAAATATAAAAATACCCCAGAAGGCAATATATACCTCAATTGTCATACATTGGAAAGAGTAGTAGGAAAAATCAACAAATTTAAAAGCCTGGACAAAATATGGAAATCAAAAATACTAAGCAAGAAGAAAATTAAACTTAAAATATTCAACTCAAATGTATTATCAACCCTTACCTATGCATGTGAAAGCTGGAAAACATCAAAAAGAGATTGAGAGAAAACTAAACGCTTTTGAAGACAAATGCCTAAGAATAAAACTGTGTACAATGGAATGAATTCAAGACTAATATAGAAATAAGAGAAATTGCCATCCAACCAATCTCATTTGCAATTAGGAAGAGAAGATGAACATATGTCGGACATGTGTTGAGAAGAGATAAGAGAAGATGAACATATGTCGGACATGTGTTGAGAAGAGATAAGAGAAGATGAACATATGTCGGACATGTGTTGAGAAGAGATAAGAGAAGATGAACATATGTCGGACATGTGTTGAGAAGAGATAAGAGAAGATGAACATATGTCGGACATGTGTTGAGAAGAGATAAGAGAAGATGGACATATGTCGGACATGTGTTGAGAAGAGATAAGAGAAGATGAACATATGTCGGACATGTGTTGAGAAGAGATAAGAGAAGATGAACATATGTCGGACATGTGTTGAGAAGAGATAAGAGAAGATGAACATATGTCGGACATGTGTTGAGAAGAGATAAGAGAAGATGGACATATGTCGGACATGTGTTGAGAAGAGATAAGAGAAGATGGACATATGTCGGACATGTGTTGAGAAGAGATAAGAGAAGATGAACATATGTCGGACATGTGTTGAGAAGAGATAAGAGAAGATGAACATATGTCGGACATGTGTTGAGAAGAGATAAGAGAAGGTGAACATATGTCGGACATGTGTTGAGAAGAGATAAGAGAAGATGAACATATGTCGGACATGTGTTGAGAAGAGATAAGAGAAGATGAACATATGTCGGACATGTGTTGAGAAGAGATAAGAGAAGGTGAACATACGTCGGACATGTGTTGAGAAGAGATAAGAGGAGAATTTCACAACAGGCAATTTTGGAAACATCAGGGCACAGGAAAAGAGGAAGACTTAGAGAGACACTAAAAAGAACATTTATAAGAGAAGCAAAGTTAGCAGCTATAGACTGATTAGACAAGATTAAAACATCTTGCCAAGAATAGAGATGGATGATGGTAAAAAAAACATTATGAGCCCTACGTGATGTCCCTTCATAGAAAATGGTGATGAACAGATAGCCAACAATTCAACTCTGGTAAAACTGTATCAGTCAAGGAAAGAGTTGAAATATTTAATTGTAAAATTGGATGATCATGAGACATTTGACAGAATAACACATCAAATGAAGATGCATATGTAAAATAATAAATATATTTGTCAGAATGGCACGCTTTCATGGCACAAGTAAATCAAAGTGACACAAATATATAAATGTAGTATAAATGCATCAAAATGACACCATCTTCATTTGTCTTTCAGCATCATAGGGAGATATAGTTTGAGGTCTTTTGCTCTTCTATTGGTTTCAACTTCTGTTATGGTTTCTAGTGTAACTAATAATGGTCCATCATTTTTATGATCACCTCTTGTGTTTGTTGAAGGCTCTTTGCATCATATTTTGATTTTCTGTCTCACATGGCCAAACCATTTTATCTGTTGTTTCATTATGTATTCAATGATGGGAATATTCTTTGTTTTTCTTCACTTCTGATTTTATCTTTCAGGTTGCTCCCATCATGCATCTAACACAACACATTTCATTTTGATGGTTGATATTTTTCTTATTGTACTGAGTCCAGATCTGGGGCATTGGTAGCACAACATTCAAAGATTGTGTTGCAGAGCAACATTTTGCTTCTAGGTTTATGTCTTTGTTGGACAGCAGTGGTGACACCTGTCCGACGATTTGACAAGCTTTGTTGCATCTTGAGTCCATTTCTGCTGCTTATGAGTCAAAATGGAATGGATGCATCAAAATGGCACAGATAGATAAAAATAGCATAGATAATAATAGTCACTGACAACAAGAGATAATGACAACAGCTGTAGCTTTGGAATTTGCATCTCTGTTTTGTGTAAAGGGAAGGTAAATCTATCTGTCTATTGTCCTTTCGAGCCGAAGATGGCACATAGGGCAGAACCACAATCTCAAAAAGAGAAACCTTGCATGCCAAAATGGCACATATTGCAGAGATCACAGCTTCTAAAATCTATGGTTCTGTTTCCATAACAATACTTTTTACAATGACAGCTTGTCAAGCCATCGATCAACCTCCTTAGTCGCCTCTTACGACATGCTTGGAAGGACACAGTGTCACTATTCTTTACTCATAATGAGGCCCCGGTAACACACGGGAAGGTAAATAGTGACATAAAATTCCCCTGTAGTCCAGTTCACTAACCACTGAGCTATCGCGGCTCCCAATTATTAGTAAAGCTCTTTCTTAATTATTAGTAAAGCTCTTTCTTAATTATTAGTAATGCTGGTGGAACTGTATGGACAGATTAGCCTGTACACGTTGATTGTCCTGTTTATTTTTGACAGAACACTTTCTTTTTCTTGACCTTTGATTCTGTTTTTCTTTGCATCTAGTGATGTTACTGAGCCATATTGGGTGATCCTGGACATGAAGTGTCATGAAAGTGTTTCTGAATGACACTTTGGGTGACTTTTTATAGCACTTCTTGAATGTTCCTTGTCCCTGTTGTATATCAGCATTGGGCAGATAAAGAGATATGATAAATGCACATAAAAAGATATATTTTTCAGCAAAATGATACATGTGCAAAAAAATGGCACATATGCAATAAAGTGATGTATGAACAAAAAAAGTGTACAAACTATGGTCACTAAACTCATGTTGGGCTTAAACAGTTGGAAAGGAAAGTTCTTGGTCTACAATGTACATCTCACGTGATACACAATTGTACATATATAGCTATTAATTCAACCCCCCCTTGATGTTGAAGGAGTTGTTGTGAAGGTATTTGGCTACTTCCACATATTTACTGTCAGAGTGGAAAGATTTAAGCAATTTTGTGACTTTGTTGGATGGCAATATAAAAAGATACTGAGCTACAACAATGATTGGTGGCTCTCCTTACAGCCACCAATCAGAAGAATCTGTGAAATGTAGACTGCACTTAAGTCATTCTTCCTCTGTGGAGAAAAGTGGTACAGTGATGTTAAACAAGTGCTTTAGTAATCCTTGCACTTTTCTGTGGTCATTTTGATCATGCAACTTTGCCACTTTTTCATGATGGGATAATACAAATTGAAGGTGAGGATGTAACTGCAAGTGGAGTCTTTCATATTGTTATCAAGTTTCATTGAAAAATTGAACTGTAGGAGTCAAGTGAGCAAATTTTCTCAGTGTTTCACATAATTTCTTAAAAATGCTGTCCGATATCTCAGTACCTGGGTTGTTCATTCACAAGACAACACAACTATGGAATATTGACTATTGAGATCACCTCTGGAAAACTAGAAATTTGAAGAAACTGCTCATTATTTTTTCTTTAAATTTAGATGGCTTTGTCTTGAATGAAAATAATATATTTGACAAAATGTCTTTCTAGACGCAGTTTGTGACGTCAGAAAAAAATTGTGAAGTTGAATGAAGAAAATGTCACACTTTGTTCAAAATGGGGTGAAGTTTTTAATTCTTCTCTGAAAAAAGTGATACCATATGGAGAACTTCAGAAGCTCACTGAACTGTCCCTGTGTCTTCCTGGAAGTAATGCTTCATTGAAGAGAGTTTTCTCTTCAATTAACGTGATATGGACATTCCAAAAGTCCAACATGAGTTTCGAAACTGCTCAAGCCAAGCTTCACATCTTGGCAAACTTTAATACAACCTCTCAAGAATTTTCACAAAATTGGGGTCAAGAGAAGACCTGCCAAAGAAAATTCACTCTTCAGAAAAGTACCTGTAGACTATAGAGATAAGTAGTACATCTTTTTATCGTAAATAGAATCACTTTTTCTTCACTTTTATACAATAAATAGAATGACTATTCAAATTCTTTAAATCGTGTCTGAAACTATATAACCAAATGGCAAACTAACATAAGGTGCATTTCAATGGAGTTTTTTTAATTTTATATCAGTTCCCAGAAACTGTGGGAAAAATCTGGTAAGCATGAACACAAGAAAATAGTATATACATGTGGCATGTGTAAAATATAATGTTATCTGTACATCAAAATGATATCAGTACAACAAAATGGTATAGTGAACATAAAAACTAAGCAAAAATGATCACACATCTCAGAAGTGTTAATTTTTGTTGTTGACTTTTTTCCAAGCCACACTTTCATTGTCCAATAGATTCTCTCTGTCTCTACTGTTACAATATATTCATCTAAACTCCCACTATCTATCTATTGTCCTTTCGAGCCAAAGATGGCACATAGGGCAGAACCACAATCTCAAAAACAGAAACCTTGCATGCCAAAGGGTGTCCGGTTAGCGCAATCGATAGGCGGTTGGCTTACCACGGCAACAGCCGGGGTTCGTTCCCTGGCGAGGACACCTGGGTTTTACTAATTCCCTAAAAATTAGTGGGAGCCGCGATAGCTCAGTGGTTAGTGAACTGGACTACTACGGACAAGGGGTAGGGTTCGATCCCAACCGACGGCTCCGGGTTCACCCAGCCTTAAATGGGTACCGGATTTTTTTCTGGGAAAGTAAAGCGGCACGGGCGTAATACCGACCACATTACCCCAAAAATCATGTGCCGAAGGTCTGTAAAATTTATGGTCACTAACACCATATTCCCTATATGCCACTTGGTGTGACGGGGGCTCTTTACTATTTACTTTTTTTTACTAATAATTAAGAAAGAGCTAATAAGTGTCAGACTTTGAGCAGGACTCACTTTGTATCTCACCAAATGTCTGTTCTGGATGAGCCTCTCAAACTTGCTGTTGCCTGCTGTTGTTGCCTCTCACTTCAGTGTTCCTAGTTTTCTCTATGTCAGCCTCATTTACTTTTGTCCTGTGTTTTACACTTGAGGGCTTGCTTTGAGATCTTCATGTTGTCTATTCTCATCACACTGCATTTGCTTCTTGATTATAGATGATATTGTTGGCTCCATGGCCATTTCTCTTATTTATGCACTAGTCTTGAATTCTTTGCATGGTATACAAATATTTTCATGAGGCATTTGTGTTTAGCATATAATTTATTTTCTCATTATTTTGTGACACTAGCTTTCTAGATTCACAATTCCAGTATTGTGAGTTTCTCTCCATTTCAGCAATCATTTTTCTCATATTTTAAATGTCTGTTTTTCAGCAATCATTTTTCATATTTTAAATGTCTGTTTTTCAGCAATCATTTTTCATATTTTAAATGTCTGTTTTTCAGCAATCATTTTTCATATTTTAAATGTCTGTTTTTCAGCAATCATTTTTCATATTTTAAATGTCTGTTTTTCAGCAATCATTTTTCATATTTTAAATGTCTGTTTTTCAGCAATCATTTTTCATATTTGAATCTGTTCTGTTTCAGCGATCACTTCTCTAACCATTCTCTTCAAAGTGAAAAATCTAACTGGGAAGTATGAGGTCTTAGAGCTGACAAATTTATTGTGAAGTGTTTCCAAGGCACTGAGAGTCTTTGCCATCATTTTGTGATAAAAATGAATCTGTCTTTTCCTTCTGCTGATGTGCTTCCATAAATCTTCATCACTCATGACATCTTCATCTGGGGAATAAATTAAACAAGATTGTTGGGGGGTAGCAAAGTGCAAGTCACAAACCTAAGAAAGAAAGTTACAAAGGTCACAAATCTAAGGAAGAATATAGCAAAGGTCATTGATCTTGGAAAGATTATTAAACATAATATAAATCTAGGGAAGATTATACATACTGGTATTATATTATACAAGAAATGTTAGACATTATAGTGAAGGAATGCAAAAATAGCATAAAGTCAGAAGTAATGGTAGTAACAAAAAAAAAAGACATCATTGCAATGTATAATAAAGACAGGTGGAACAATATTAAAACAGGTAAATTAATTTAAATATCTGGGAACAATGTTAACCTCAGATTGTAGATGTACAACAGAGGTGAGATGCAGAATGGCTCAGGCAAAAGCAGCTTTCTAAAAAATGAAGAAGATGCTGTGCAATCCATTTTTGACAACAGAAGCAATAAAAAGAATTCTTAAATGCAGCCAGTCTTAATATATGGATATAAATCATGGACAACAGACAAGAAAGTCACTGGAGGCTGTAGAAATTTGGTTTTACAGAAGAATGTTGAGAATACCATGAACAGCTAAGAAGAGTAATGAAAATGTTCTGAAAGAGGCCAAAGCAAAAGGAGAGTCAATATCCAATATTAGGAAGAAAGAATCATCATTTTTGGCCATGTAATGAGAAGGGAACAGCTAGAATATATCGTGACAACTGTAAAAATTGAGGGACGAAGAGATAGAGGGGAGCAAAGAGAAAAAATATCAGACAGCTTAAGAGAATGGCTTGGTAGAATGTCAACAACAGAAATGATAAATAACTGTCAAGATCAAAAGTCATGGAGAGACATGATCACCTACGCCATCATGCTCGGTACTTGATGATGGTTGTATACATCACTTATCTAGGGAAGATTATTACATTTATTCATCACTTATCTAGTGAAGATTATTACATTCATTCATCATTTATCTAGGGAAGATTATTACATTCATTCATCACTTATCTAGGGAAGATTATTACATTCATTCATCACTTATCTAGGGAAGATTATTACATTCATTCATCACTTATCTAGGGAAGATTATTACATTCATTCATCATTTATCTAGGGAAGATTATTACATTCATTCATCACTTATCTAGGGAAGATTATTACATTCATTCATCATTTATCTAGGGAAGATTATTACATTCATTCATCATTTATCTAGGGAAGATTATTACATTCATTCATCACTTATCTAGGGAAGATTATTACATTCATTCATCATTTATCTAGGGAAGATTATTACATTCATTCATCATTTATCTAGGGAAGATTTTTACATTCATTCATCATTTATCTAGGGAAGATTATTACATTCATTCATCATTTATCTAGGGAAGATTATTACATTCATTCATCATTTATCTAGGGAAGATTATTACATTCATTCATCATTTATCTAGGGAAGATTATTACATTCATTCATCATTTATCTTGGAGGATCATTATGCAACTCTAAGATCTTTTTTTTTCGTGTTGACCAGCTTTCACCTCTGACAAAGTCCCTAGAGACTAGGAACTGCATTTTGCGTGTTAATCCATTTTTTTCCCCTGGCGACCGTGTGCACAGGTACATTGATGTTTCCTTCCAGGCCTCGCTGCTGCAAAGACCAAACACATTACCCCAAAAATCATGTGCTGAAGGTCTGTAAATATAGGGTCACTAACACCATATTTCCCTATACGCCACTTGGCGTGACGGGGGTACTTTACTTACTTTTACTTTACAAGGATCTCTTGAAGATAATAACATATTAGAGGATTATTGCATGGATCCATTAAGAATCATTGCATTGATCAAAGGTCTAGGAAGCAGATTTGCTATTCCAAACACCAAACAATTGTTTTTTTTAAGCTTAAATTGCAAGTCAACAACAAGATAAACAGGAAAAAAAAACACAAGAAATGAGTAGGAGAGGTCATGTGAAAGATTGGACACACAGAAGTATGCCTCAAGCTCTGACCTTCTATTGGTTCACTGTCAAGGCCACAAAGTTTGGTTATTTTCCTCAAAATCTGCTTGGCCATCCCATAAGGTTTGCCTCCAGAAACTATAGGTCGACCTTCATCGTCACTGTCTTCAGAATCTCTAAATATGGGCAAACAAAAACAAGACATTATCACGCTTTTCAGATTCCTCTATGTTTGGAATGATCCGCCCACAAATCTTTCCGTCGTACACACTAGTTGGTTTAGTTTAGTTAATGGACATCCTCATTTTACATCAGACTCATCCATAAGTGCTGATATCTCCTCCCTAGTATTCCCCTCAATGAGTGGACACAGAGGACCCCAGTTCTTTGTTGATTTGTTATTCTGCTATGTCTCTCCGCGTATCACTCTTTTCTGACAACTCCAGTTTTCACCTGATGTTCGTGCAGTCTGGACATGGTTGTAGGTTCACGATCATTGATTGAATCATTAGCTCGCCCTATTTCCCTAAGGGCATTCAGAATGTCTGTCCGATCCATGGTACATCCACCATCCATGGCAGCCGCTCCAGCTGAGCTGTCAGCTCGTTCATCTACTCTTACGGCCAGGGACGAAAATGAAACAGATCCCAGTCAGAGCTGAGTTCTGTAATGCCATGAAACATTGTCTCTGTGATAAGCCCCCTTTACTTTGTCCTCAGTATATTCATAAAGTCACTCCAAAAACATGCGTGAGTAAAAGGTTGTGTTTCTAGCCAGACCATTGCTTGAGTTACTGCCACGATCTCCATGGTTAAACTACTTGTAGTTACTGTCACGATTTCCATGGTCAAGCTACTTGTAGTTACTGCCACGATCTCCATGGTCAAACTACTTGTAGCTACTGCCACGATCTCCATGGTTAAACTACTTGTAGTTACTGCTACGGTCTTCATGGTTAAACTACTTATAGTTACTGCCATAATTTCCATGGTTAAACTACTTGTAGTTACTGTCACGATCTCCATGGTCAAACTACTTGTAGTTACTGTCACGATCTCCATGGTTAAACTACTTGTAGTTACTGTCACGATCTCCATGGTCAAACTACTTGTAGTTACTACCACGATCTCCATGGTCAAACTACTTGTAGTTACTGTCACGATCTCCATGGTTAAACTACTTGTAGTTACTGTCACGATCTCCATGGTCAAACTACTTGTAGTTACTGTCACGATCTCCATGGTCAAACTACTTGTAGTTACTGTCACGATCTCCATGGTTAAACTACTTGTAGTTACTGTCACGATCTCCATGGTTAAACTACTTGTAGTTACTGTCACGATCTCCATGGTCAAACTACTTGTAGTTACTGCCACGGTCTCCATGGTTAAACTACTTGTAGTTACTGTCACGATCTCCATGGTTAAACTACTTGTAGTTACTGTCACGATCTCCATGGTCAAACTACTTGTAGTTACTGCCACGGTCTCCATGGTCAAACTACTTGTAGTTACTGCCACGGTCTCCATGGTTAAACTACTTGTAATCACTGCTACGGTCTTCATGGTTAAACTACTTGTAGTTACTGTCACGGTCTCCATGGCCAAACTACTTGTAGTTACTGCCACGGTCTCCATGGTTAAACTACTTGTAGTTACTGCTACGGTCTTCATGGTTAAACTACTTGTAGTTACTGTCATGATCTCCATGGTTAAACTACTTGTAGTTACTGCCATGATCTCCA
Source organism: Megaustenia siamemsis (assembly GCA_032433765.1). NCBI lineage: Eukaryota > Metazoa > Mollusca > Gastropoda > Stylommatophora > Ariophantidae > Megaustenia > Megaustenia siamemsis. The sequence continues at coordinate 16,375,313 of JAVIAB010000099.1, read as the reverse complement.
TGGTTAAACTACTTGTAGTTACTGCCATGATCTCCATGGTTAAAGTACTTGTAGTTACTGCCATGATCTGCATGGTTAAACTACTTGTAGTTACTGCCACGATCTCCATGGTTAAACTACTTGTAGTTACTGCCACGATCTCCATGGTTAAACTACTTGTAGTTACTGCCACGATCTCCATGGTTAAACTACTTGTAGTTACTGCCATGATCTCCATGGTTAAACTACTTGTAGTTACTGCTACGGTCTTCATGGTTAAACTACTTGTAGTTACTGCCATGATCTCCATGGTTAAACTACTTGTAGTTACTGCTACGGTCTTCATGGTTAAACTACTTGTAGTTACTGTCATGATCTCCATGGTTAAACTAATTGTAGTTACTGCTACGGTCTTCATGGTTAAACTACTTGTACTTACTGCCACGATCTCCATGGTTAAACTACTTGTAGTTACTGCCACGATCCCCATGGTTAAACTACTTGTAGTTACTGCCATGATCTCCATGGTTAAACTACTTGTAGTTACTGCTACGGTCTTCATGGTTAAACTACTTGTAGTTACTGCCATGATCTCCATGGTTAAACTACTTGTAGTTACTGCTACGGTCTTCATGGTTAAACTACTAGTAGTTACTGCCACGATCTCCATGGTTAAACTACTTGTAGTTACTGTCACGATTTCCATGGTCAAGCTACTTGTAGTTACTGCAACGATCTCCATGGTCAAACTACTTTTAGCTACTGCCACGATCTCCATGGTTAAACTACTTGTAGTTACTGCTACGGTCTTCATGGTTAAACTACTTGTAGTTACTGCCATGATTTCCATGGTCAAACTACTTGTAGTTACTGTCACGATCTCCATGGTTAAACTACTTGTAGTTACTGTCACGATCTCCATGGTCAAACTACTTGTAGTTACTACCACGATCTCCATGGTCAAACTACTTGTAGTTACTGTCACGATCTCCATGGTTAAACTACTTGTAGTTACTGCCATGATCTCCATGGTTAAACTACTTGTAGTTACTGCCACGATCTCCATGGTTAAACTACTTGTAGTTACTGCCATGATCTCCATGGTCAAACTACTTGTAGTTACTGTCACGATCTCCATGGTCAAACTACTTGTAGTTACTGCTATGATCTCCATGGTTAAACTACTTGTAGTTACTGCCATGATCTCCATGGTTAAACTACTTGAAGTTACTGCCATGATCTCCATGGTTAAACTACATGTAGTTACTGCCACGATCTCCATGGTTAAACTACTTGTAGTTACTGCCACGATCTCCATGGTTAAACTACTTGTAGTTACTGCCACGATCTCCATGGTTAAACTACTTGTAGTTACTGTCACGATCTCCATGGTCAAACTACTTGTAGTTACTACCACGATCTCCATGGTCAAACTACTTGTAGTTACTGTCACGATCTCCATGGTTAAACTACTTGTAGTTACTGTCACGATCTCCATGGTCAAACTACTTGTAGTTACTGTCACGATCTCCATGGTCAAACTACTTGTAGTTACTGTCACGATCTCCATGGTTAAACTACTTGTAGTTACTGTCACGATCTCCATGGTCAAACTACTTGTAGTTACTGTCACGAACTCCATGGTCAAACTACTTGTAGTTACTGCCACGGTCTCCATGGTTAAACTACTTGTAGTTACTGTCACGATCTCCATGGTAAACTACTTGTAGTTACTGTCACGATCTCCATGGTCAAACTACTTGTAGTTACTGCCACGGTCTCCATGGTCAAACTACTTGTAGTTACTGCCACGGTCTCCATGGATAAACTACTTGTAGTTACTGCCATGATCTCCATGGTCAAACTACTTGTAGTTACTGTCACGATCTCCATGGTCAAACTACTTGTAGTTACTGCCATGATCTCCATGGTTAAACTACTTGTAGTTACTGCCATGATCTCCATGGTAAACTACTTGAAGTTACTTCCATGATCTCCATGGTTAAACTACTTGTAGTTACTGCCACGATCTCCATGGTTAAACTACTTGTAGTTACTGCCACGATCTCCATGGTTAAACTACTTGTAGTTACTGCCACGATCTCCATGGTTAAACTACTTGTAGTTACTGTCACGATCTCCATGGTCAAACTACTTGTAGTTACTACCACGATCTCCATGGTCAAACTACTTGTAGTTACTGTCACGATCTCCATGGTTAAACTACTTGTAGTTACTGTCACGATCTCCATGGTCAAACTACTTGTAGTTACTGTCACGATCTCCATGGTCAAACTACTTGTAGTTACTGTCACGATCTCCATGGTTAAACTACTTGTAGTTACTGTCACGATCTCCATGGTTAAACTACTTGTAGTTACTGTCACGATTTTCCATGGTCAAACTACTTGTAGTTACTGCCACGGTCTCCATGGATAAACTACTTGTAGTTACTGTCACGATCTCCATGGTAAACTACTTGTAGTTACTGTCACGATCTCCATGGTCAAACTACTTGTAGTTACTGCCACGATCTCCATGGTTAAACTACTTGTAGTTACTGCCATGATCTCCATGGTCAAACTACTTGTAGTTACTGTCACGATCTCCATGGTCAAACTACTTGTAGTTACTGCCATGATCTCCATGGTTAAACTACTTGTAGTTACTGCCATGATCTCCATGGTTAAACTACTTGTAGTTACTGCCATGATCTCCATGGTTAAACTACTTGTAGTTACTGCCACGATCTCCATGGTTAAACTACTTGTAGTTACTGCCACGATCTCCATGGTTAAACTACTTGTAGTTACTGCCACGATCTCCATGGTTAAACTACTTGTAGTTACTGCCATGATCTCCATGGTTAAACTACTTGTAGTTACTGCTCCGGTCTTCATGGTCAAACTACTTGTAGTTACTGCCATGATCTCCATGGTTAAACTACTTGTAGTTACTGCTACGGTCTTCATGGTTAAACTACTTGTAGTTACTGTCATGATCTCCATGGTTAAACTACTTGTAGTTACTGCTACGGTCTTCATGGTTAAACTACTTGTAGTTACTGCCACGATCTCCATGGTTAAACTACTTGTAGTTACTGCCACGATCTCCATGGTTAAACTACTTGTAGTTACTGTCACGATCTCCATGGTTAAACTACTTGTAGTTACTGCCACGATCTCCATGGTTAAACTACTTGTAATTACTGCCACGATCTACATGGTTAATCTACTTGTAGTTACTGCCACGATCTCCATGGTTAAACTACTTGTAGTTACTGCCACGATCTCCATGGTTAAACTACTTGTAGTTACTGTCACGATCTCCATGGTTAAACTACTTGTAGTTACTGCCACGATCTCCATGGTTAAACTACTTGTAGTTACTGCCACGATCCCCATGGTTAAACTACTTGTAGTTACTGCCACGATCTCCATGGTTAAACTACTTGTAGTTACTGCCACGATCTCCATGGTTAAACTACTTGTAGTTACTGCCACGATCTCCATGGTTAAACTACTTGTAGTTACTGCCACGATCTCCATGTTCAAACTACTTGTAGTTACTGCCACGATCTCCATGGTTAAACTACTTGTAGTTACTGCCACGATCCCCATGGTTAAACTACTTGTAGTTACTGCCACGATCCCCATGGTTAAACTACTTGTAGTTACTACCATGATCTCCATGGTTAAACTACTTGTAGTTACTGCCATGATCTCCATGATTAAACTACTTGTAGTTACTGCCACGATCCCCATGGTTAAACTACTTGTAGTTACTGCCACGATCTCCATGGTTAAACTACTTGTAGTTACTGCCACGATCTCCATGGTTAAACTACTTGTAGTTACAGCCACGATCTCCATGTTCAAACTACTTGTAGTTACTGCCACGATCTCCATGGTTATACTACTTGTAGTTACTGCCACGATCTCCATGGTTAAACTACTTGTAGTTACTGCCATGATCTCCATGGTTAAACTACTTGTTACTGCCACGATCTCCATGGTTAAACTACTTGTAGTTACTGCCACGATCTCCATGGTTAAACTACTTGTAGTTACAGCGGAAACATCACTTTTCTCCTTTACTGTTCATCCTTTGATCTGGACCATGAAAGATCATGAGCTCTGGTTATGCTGAACAATGGACCCATCAGTGTCAATGACTCCCTCAGATCAAGGCTTGAACATCTGCCTTCACCGTATGGTTACCGGGGCCCCCCAGTTGGGGGCAGAAAAGAATAGAGCCACTGTTACCTGCCATGATGTTGTAAGAAATGACTAAGGAGGCTTAGAATCATCACTTTGCAGTCGTGCAGGACGTGAACGAAGCGATCTTGTCAACAGAATTTACTGATGCATTTTGGGAAATGCTGTGACAAGTAATGGAGTATATATGGAGAATTCCTGACTGCAATGAGACTGGTTCCATGGGTAGAATAGAATAGAATAGAATAGAATAGAATAGAATAGAATAGAGTAGAGTAGAGTAGAATAGAATAGAGTAGAATAGAATAGAATAGAGTAGAATAAAATAGAATATAATAGAATAGAGTAGAGTAGAATAGAGTAGAATAGAGTAGAGTAGAATAGAGTAGAGTAGAGTAGAATAAAGCAGAGTAGAATAGAATAGAATAGAGTAGAATAGAATAGAATACAGTAGAGTAGAATAGAATAGAATAGAATATAATAGAGTAGAATAGAATAGAATAGAATAGAATAGAATAGAATAGAGTAGAGTATAATAGAATAGAATAGAATAGAATAGAGTAGAATAGAATAGAATAGAGTAGAGTAAAATAGAGTAGAGTAGAATAGAATAGAATAGAATAGAATAGAGTAGAATAGAATAGAGTAGAATAGAATAGAATAGAGTAGAGTAGAATAGAATAGAATAGAATAGAATAGAATAGAATAGAGTAAAATAGAATAGAATAGAGTAGAGTAGAATAGAATAGAGCAGAGTAGAATAGAGTAGAGTAGAGTAGAGTAGAGTAGAGTAGAGTAGAGTAGAGTAGAGTAGAGTAGAGTAGAGTAGAGTAAAATAGAATAGAATAGAGTAGAGTAGAATAGAATAGAGCAGAGTAGAATAGAGTAGAGTAGAGTAGAGTAGAGTAGAATATAATAGAATACATCTGCCTATAAAATCAGAGGGTTTTGTTGTCTGTATTCTCTATTCACAGTGATGCAGACCGACAAGGAGGACGTAGAGCACCCTACCGGCACCCATATCCACTCTTATTCTGGTTCAATGTCTTCAAGTGGACACATCAGTGGAACCTCAGCCCGGTCCATCCATGATTTTCTCTTCCTAATGTCAATATGCAGAGGGTATTGTACATCATGGCTGACTCGGAACACGTGATCGGAACATCTTTATGGTGGCCTACGTTAGTGGAAACATCGAGAGACACATCATCACCCTGCGAGGTGTGACTTTCCTGCGTCAAAGTATGAAGCATATGACCTCATTTGATATTTGTGTCACTACAAACTAATTGTTCTCAAAGAAACGAGACAATTCTATACTGGATTATGATGCTCAATGAAACCAACAATGGAAAGAGCCTTTCAGTGCTTGTTGTCGGAACAAATTAACAACACTATTTTGGTGATGTTTATCAGTCAAAGAAGACAGTGGTGTGTACGTTAGGACCACGAGTAGCATGACGATGGAGATGATGGCAGTGATCAAGACATTCATCTGGTTGAAAGGCATTCGTCTGAAGAAAGAAGAATGTCTTGAATTTGGATCATACGTGATACCTTACCTTAAAGATTATGTTCAGTTTCAACAACTGTCTAAGATGGCATCTACAAAAACAACTCTTTCTTTAAGCTTGTTGTTTGTAGCCACAAAAGTCGTGCTCCCTTTGCACGCAACAAAGAATAATGTGATTTCCTAGATGAAATCAAAGACACTCATCATCATGTACCCTGCCGGTTGGCGTAGGCGATCATGTCCCTCCACAATCTTCTATCTACAGTGCATCGTATCAGTTCTGTTGTTGACTGTTTTCCATGCCATGACACCCAGCTATCCAGTATTTTCTCTCTTTGTCGTCCGCGATCTCTCTTTCCCTGTATTTTGCCAGTTGTAACCAAGTATTCCAACTTTCCTCTTCTCATGATGTGCCCGAAAAATGTTGATTGCTTCTTTCTGATGTTTTTAAGAGCTCCCTTTTTGTGTTGGCCTCTTTGAGAATTTCCTCATTGGTCTTTTTAGCTGTCCAGGGAACTTTCAACATTCTTCTGAGAAATCCCATCTCTGTGGCCTTTAACCGTCTTTTCATTTGTTTGTCTACTGTCCATCATTCGCTTCCATAGGTCAGTATTGGTTCTATATAGCACCGATGAACTCTCTTTCTCATTTTTATTGACATAGATTTGTTGCATAAGATATTTTTCATTCTCTGAAATCTCTGATCTATCTTGGAAGTCACATTGATCGAGAAGGGGATACGAGCAAAGAAATTAGAATCAGACTGGCTAAAGCAGCAATGTCTTTCAGAAGCCTTGAAAAGTTGTGGAAATCAAAACTCATTAGCACAAACACAAAACTTAGGCTATTCAAATCAAATGTACTATCAACCCTTACGTATGCGTGTGAAAGCTGGAAAACAACAAGAGATATAGAAACAAAGTTGAACGCATTCGAAAATAAATGTCTAAGGAAAATACTTGGTATAGAATGGAACGAATTCAAAACAAACGAGGAAATTAGAGAAATCGCCAATCAACCACTAATATCTTCAGTAATAAAGAAAAGACGATGGTCATACGTTGGACATGTGATGAGAAGAGATAATAATCGAATAGCAAAGCAAGCCCTCATATGGGAAACAACAGGTAAAAGAAAAAGAGGAAGACCCAGGGAGACACTGAGAAGAACATTGATGAGAGAGGCAAGAGCAGCAGGAATCGGCTCCCTCAATGAGATAGAACTGCTTGCACAGAACAGAGACAGATGGCGAGATTTAATAAAATATCTTTAAAAGAAAACTGCTAGAACAAAAATTCATATAGGAGAAGGTGTATCTTGGTCTACGCCCTATGGGCCGGTTACGGCTCGAAAGGTCAATAGATAGATAGATATTCTGCTTTTTATTTCTGTGGTGCATCTCCCATCTGATGTAATTATTGTGCCCAAGTATTTGAAACGTTGCACTTGTTTTAGATTTGTCTCGTTTATTTTTATGCTGAATGATAGTGATGATTGTTTCTTCGATATAACCATTACTTCTGTTTTCTTACTATTCAGACTGAGACCTTTCTTGTTGCTTTCTTTTACTATTATGTCTATCATTTCTTGTAGTTCGTTCTCTGTCTCTGCTATTAAGACTGTGTCATCTGCATATCGCAAATTATTTATGTTGTGACCGTTGACTTCAATTCCTTTTTTGTCTACTATTGATCTCATAATATGTTTGATGTAAAGTGAAAACAAATCCGGCGACAGAACACAGCTTTGTCTGACTCCTTGTTTTATATATTGGAATTGTCCTGTTTGGTTGTTAATTCGTATAGCTGCTGTTTGTTGCCAGTACATGTTTTTTATGATTCGCAGATCCTTGCCATCAATGTTTAATTTCTCCAGCATATTGATTATTTCCACATGCTTTACTTTGTCAAATGCTTTCGTGTAGTCTATAAAGCACATATATAGATCTTTCTTTACCTCTATAGATCTTTCTATCAATGTCCTTAAGATGTATATTGCGTTATTGGTGCCCTTTCCTTCCACAAATCCACATTGTTCCTCACTTATTTCTGGTTTTATTTTGTTCCTTACACGTCTCATGATTATTCTTAGTAATATTTTAGTCATATGGCTCATGAGACTAATAGTGCGATGGTCTTCACAATCAGTGGCGCCTGACTTCTTCGGTATGGCTACAAAGATAGATTTTAGTAGATCCTCGGGTATGTGTCCAGTGTTATGTATGTCATTGAGTAATTTTGTTATGACTTGTACTCCCAACTCTCCTAATGCATTTTAAAAAAGACACTACTGACAGTATTTTGTGAATAAAAACAATTACAGTGAACAGAGTTCGCCAGTGCAGACCAGAAGAATATCGTGGTCAGAATGAATGTCTTGGTAGAGCTCTTTCAATGATCTTGTTTTGGGGGCTCCACAATTTGATATTATTCACAGTTTTTATTACAGAATCATTTAATTCTCGAAAAGAAGCTGAAAGAACCTTTCTGGCATGATCATATCGGTGAATAGTGAGCATTGACATACATTTTGTTTGGGAGGCAAGTTCTGTTACTGTTGTCCGAAAGCCCTATTCTAACCCTGACTTCTCTGATACTCTCAGTCCGTATAACACCACAGTTCAAGTGAAACTTCTGACAGAATCAAGTTTGTTGTTGAAACTTCTGACAGAGTCAAGTTTGTTGTTGAAACTTCTGACAGAATCAAGTCTGTTGTTGAAACTTCTGACAGAATCAACTCTGTTGTTGAAACTTCTGACAGAATCAACTCTTTTGAAGTCAGACCAATGTGAGTGTGAACTACTTACTGTGTCTGCTCATACAGTTTGTCATAATTTTTTTTACTTTGACTAGACTGTCTTTGTTCACTGTCAAGCACACAAGTGTTTAGACAGAGAGACACTGAGAAGAACATTGTTGAGAGAGGCAAAAGCAGCAGGAACCGACTCCCTCAATGAGATAGAGCTGCTTGCACAGAACAGAGACAAATGGCGAGATTTGATAAAAGATCTTTAAAAGAATTGAAAACTGCTAGAACAAAAATTTAGATTAGAAAGAGAAGGAGTATCTTAGTCTACGCCCTTTGGGCCGGCTATGGCTCGAAAGGTCAATAGATAGATTGTCTTTTGTTTTAATCGGAAACTAAATTGTTATTACTTAAGAATGTACACAGTTCTAAACTTAAACAAGCAATCATTTCTGCATTGTCAACACAGAAATATCTAACCTCTCTGGTTCATCCGACTCAACATTGCTGGATTCCTGCACATCTAGCCTTAGTTTATCAAAGTTTTCCTTGGATATTGTTTTCTTGATAAGTTTCTTCAGCTTCGGATAACGACGGACAGGGAAATATTCTAAGAATAAATTAGTTATAATTAGTACACACAAAATGGATGAATTCATGTTTCTCACATTTCTCGTTCTCTAACTTACAAAATACAATTAATTTGAATGACAAACAACGATCCATTTATAACCAGACATTATCCCTTACATCTTCTTACAAATATCTCTTACAGTAATCTGTTTACAGTCAGCTCTAACAATCACCTCTTACAGTAATCTGTTTACAGTCAGCTCTAACAGTCATCACTTACAATAATCTGTTTACAGTCAGCTCTAACAGTCATCACTTACAGTAATCTGTTTACAGTCAGCTCTAACAGTCATCACTTACAATAATCTGTTTACAGTCAGCTCTAACAGTCATCTCTTACAGCAAACTGTTTACAGTCAGCTCTAACAATCATCTCTTACAGTAATATGTTTACAGCCAGCTCTAACAATCACCTCTTACAATAATCTGTTTACAGTCAGCTCTAACAGTCATCACTTACAATAATATGTTTACAGTCTGCACTAACAGTCATCACTTACAATAATCTGTTTACAGTCAGCTCTAACAGTCATCACCTACAATAATCTGTTTACAGTCAGCTCTAACAGTCATCACCTACAATAATCTGTTTACAGTCACCACTAACAGTCATCACTTACAATAATATGTTTACAGTCTGCACTAACAGTCATCACTTACAATAATCTGTTTACAGTCAGCTCTAACAGTCCTACAATAATCTGTTTACAGTCTGCACTAACAGTCATCACCTACAATAATCTGTTTACAGTCAGCTCACACAGTCATCACCTACAATAATCTGTTTACAGTCAGCTCTAACAGTCATCACTTACAGTAATCTGTTTACAGTCTGCTCTAACAGCCAACATTTACAATACACGCCTACAATCATTTACTTAATTAATCTTCAACATTATTCCTTAAAGATACACCTTACAAATATTTAACCACTTTTCAACAATTTTCCCAAATACCCTGTACAATCATTCCTTGCCACCTATCAAAACTACTCTTTGAAAATAGGCCTAACCTTTACAATAATCACCCCCTACAAATATCCCTATAACCATTCCTTGTAATCACCAATATTAACTTTTACCCATCAATATTATCCCTTAGAAGCATTCCTTACAATCAGCCCATACAAACACGCCTTGCTTACCGTACAGCTGAATATAGCTGTCATTGAACTCCTGCAACATCTTGCGCATCTCCTCATATTTAACTTTTATCTTCTGTGCCCTCTCCACTATTCTCCTGTGCTTGATTTTCAGTTCGTGGCGGGAAATATTCGTATCTGGAGAGACAAACCGGCACAACAAAAGTAGACTTCAAACAAAACTAGGAAAAGCAACTTGCTGTACGGGTGTCTTGCTGGTTGAAATCATAGCTGCTGAGTTAGTGTTCAGTCGGAACAACAGCGGTGGGTTTTAAAAACACGCTCAAAAAGATCAGCAAAGGCACTTTCAAAGAGATCATCAAAGGCACTTTCAAAAAGATCAGCAAAGGCACTTTCAAAAAGATCAGCAAAGGCACTTTCAAAGAGATCAGCAAAGGCACTTTCAAAGAGATCAGCAAAGGCACTTTCAAAAAGATCAGCAAAGGCACTTTCAAAAAGATCAGCAAAGGCACTTTCAAAGAGATCAGCAAAGGCACTTTCAAAGAGATCAGCAAAGGCACTTTCAAAGAGATCAGCAATGGCACTTTCAAAGAGATCAGCAAAGGCACTTTCAAAGAGATCAGCAATGGCACTTTCAAAGAGATCAGCAAAGGCACCTTCAAAGAGATCAGCAAATGCACTTTCAAAGAGATCAGCAAAGGCACTTTCAAAGAGATCAGCAAAGGCACTTTCAAAGAGATCAGCAAAGGCACTTTCAAAGAGATCAGCAAAGGCACTTTCAAAGAGATCAGCAAATGCACTTTCAAAGAGATCAGCAAAGGCACTTTCAAAGAGATCAGCAAAGGCACTTTCAAAGAGATCAGCAAAGGCACTTTCAAAGAGATCAGCAAAGGCACTTTCAAAGAGATCAGCAAAGGCACTTCCAAAGAGATCAGCAAAGGCACTTTCAAACATATCAGGAAAGATCATACGGATCAAATAAGCCACTTTCAAAAAGAAGGGCAGGTGTATCATTAAATAGATCAACAAAGGTACCTTCATATATATTTTAAAAAGATGTATTTGTAAATATAATTACAATACGTATTTTAAAAATAAAAACAACACTACAAAAGAAGAGCAGCGACACTTGACAAAAATAACACTAATGTTAGTATGTGGATCTCACTTACTATATTGGGAATTTCGGTCGAGTAGAAAGGCCAAAACAAAACAAGCATTGATCAAATACTTATCTTACGTACAACAGTTGAACAAAGTTTAGAACTCTTGTTCCTACTTTATATCGGAGAAATAGATTACGGAAAGGCATTTAATAGTTTAGAGAGGAATGCTTTGGAAGTTGCTGAGTCATTACGGAATCCCCTTAAGAAGGGACGCCTTCTGTCTTCAATCTCCATTTCTCTTTCTGCTGACCGTAGATTGGATTATGAAAATAACTCATGACAACAGAAATGGAATCCAGTGGTCGCTGACCAAGCAACTTAATGACTTAGACTTTGCTGATGACATAGCTCTCCTATCCCATAATAATCAACAGAAGCAAGATAACATGAGCATAGTTGACGAGAGATCACATCAGCTAGAACTGAAAATAAATAGAGATAAGACCAAAATCATGAGAACAAACGTCAATAGCCAAATAACAATAGGAGAAATACCTCTATCAGACGTAAAATCTGTATAGATCTAGGCAGTAATATAGACAAAGAAGGAGGAACAGAGAATGTATACCAAAATAAGGATACAAAAAGCGAGAAAAACCTGCATTGCGCTAGCAAACATGGAAATTCAAAGAAATTATGTTAAATACAAAAATGGGTCACTGGTTGGCCTCGAGACAGAGAGGTTGTGAGTTCAAATCTCGGCCGGTTGAGATTTTTATTTATTGATGATTTCTCTCTGCGACAACTACCCCTGGTCTCAGCAGCGATGCCCGGCTTGAAACGTCAATTACTCTTCGACGGAAAAAAATATGAGTACCTCTGACGTCGGACTTATCTGCTTGTTCGGCGAGGGACCCCTGTGCACACGGCTGCCAGTGGAAAAATGGATTAACACGCAAAATTCAGTTCCTAGTCTATAGGGACTTCGTCAGAGGCAAAAGCTGGCGAATGGAAAAAAAAAATACAAAAATTAAAATGTTCAACTCCGATGTTAAGTCAGTCTTATTATATGGCTGTGAAACATGGAGAACAACAAAAATGACAATCATGAAGATACAGACCTTCATTAATGGATACTTGCGCAGAATAAAAGGATGGAAATGGCAGGACTAAATTATTAACATTGAATTATGGAAATGTACAAGTAAATTACCAACGGATAAAGAGATACTGCGAAGACGATGGCGCTGGATAGGACACACACTGCAGAAGCCAACTGAGAGTATTACACAACAGGCAATCCCCAGGGGATTCCATAAAGGGACCTGTTGTGTAATAAAAGAGGAAGGCGGGGACGACGAATGGCAAGGGACAGAACTGCTTGGAAAGTGTTTATTGAAGACCTATGCTCCACGTGAAACTAAAATATAGAAGAAAGGAGGCCAAAGTCTATTCGAAAAAGGACGCTGTTTTCCGATAAAGGGCTGAACTTAAACTCACAATACCTGAGCAAAGTTCAAGCAGCGATAGAAGTAGCCTGTGGGAACACCGTTCTCCTTCTATGAATCACTTTATGGAGATGTTTCAGCTTTGAGACAGCTGATAACTTTTTTTTTTTTCCGGAAACGTCGATGTCCCTAGCTGAATATGAACAGAGCAAATAGAAGCAGCGGGAGCCGCGATAGCTCAGTGGTTAGTGAACTGACAAGAGGTAGGGTTCTGTCCAAACCGACGGCTTCCGGTTCATCCAGCCTTTAATGTTACCGATTTTTTTTCTGGGAAAGTAAAGCGGCACGGGCGTAATACCGACCACATTACCCCAAAAATCATGTGCCGAAGGTCTGTAAAATTTTTGATCACTAACTCCCTTTGGCGTGACGGAGGTACTTGACTTTTATGACTAAATAGAAGCAGCAGCAGAGTTGTCGTCAACTTCAGTGCTGAAACCGGGACAGGTGGGTTTTTTTTTTTATAGAGGCGAAACCGGGACAGGTGGTGTTTTTTTTTTTTTATAGAGGCGAAACCGGGACAGGTGGGGTTTTTTTTTTTATAGAGGCGAAACCGGGACAGGTGGGTTTTTTTTTTTTATAGAGGCGAAACCGGGACAGGTGGGTTTTTTTTTATAGAGGCGAAACCGGGACAGGTGGGGTTTTTTTTTTTTATAGAGGCGAAACCGGGACAGGTGGGGTTTTTTTTTTTTTATAGAGGCGAAACCGGGACAGGTGGGGTTTTTTGTTTTTTTTTTATAGAGGCGAAACCGGGACAGGTGGGGTTTTTTGTTTTTTTTTATAGAGGCGAAACCGGTACAGGTGGGTTTTTTATAGAGACGAAACCGAGATAAGTGGGTTTTTATAGAGGTGAAACCGGGACAGGTGGGTTTTTTAAATAGAGGCGAAACCGGTACAGGTGTGGGTTTTTTTATAGAGGCGAAACCGAGACAGGTGGGTTTTTTAAATAGAGGCGAAACCAGGACAGGTGGGTTTTTTTTATAGAGGCAAAACCAGGACAGGTGGGTTTTTTTAATAGAGGCGAAACCAGGACATATGTTGTAAGCATGGGAAAACTCAGAGATGCTGGACATATTTAATGTTCTGACTAATGGCGTTAATAATAACAATATTTACTATAAAGATGAATAAGAAAACTCACACTTGATCGTGCAAATAGTGAGGTTATTGCTACTTTCTAATTTATTATATCGGCTTTCGGCTCAGTCTTGTGTCATGCTCAGTCTTGCGTCATGCTCAGTTAGCAGTTTATATTACAGCTCCACAAGCACAAGTCACTAGTGGCAGTGACAGGCCACAGAGAAATAATGACATCACAAATGTTGGGTCTGGGGCAGTCCTGGGTAGGAGGGGGGAAACATTCGAAGCTAGAAATTACAATTCTACAAACTACAATTTAGAAATGTTGGGAAAGAAAGTTATTGGGTTACTTGCATGTCATCAACATCGCACTTCGAACATGTCCATATGTGCTCAGATCCCCTCGCTCTCGTCCAGAATGGGTCTGCCTAGTAAAATACAATGTGGGTCCTGTACAAGATCTAATACTTGATAACAATGATTGATGGAGATAAAGAGTCCAGAATGGGTCTGCCTAGTAAAATACAATGTGGGTCCTGTGTATGATCTGATACTTGATAACAATGATTGATGGAGATAGAGAGTCCAGAATGGGTCTGCCTAGTAAAATACAGTGTGGTCCTGTGCTAGATCTGATACTTGATAACAATGATTGATGGAGATAAAGAGTCCAGAATGGGTCTGCCTAGTAAAATACAATGTGGGTCCTGTGCTAGATCTAATACTTGATAACAATGATTGATGGAGATAGAGAGTCCAGAATGGGTCTGCCTAGTAAAATACAATGTGGGTCCTGTGCTAGATCTGATACTTGATAACAATGATTGATGGAGATAGAGAGTCCAGAATGGGTCTGTCTAGTAAAATACAATGTGGGTCCTGTGCTAGATCTGATACTTGATAACAATGATTGATGGAGATAGAGAGTCCAGAATGGGTCTGCCTAGTAAAATACAATGTGGGTCCTGTGCTAGATCTGATACTTGATAACAATGATTGATGGAGATAGAGAGTCCAGAATGGGTCTGCCTAGTAAAATACAATGTGGGTCCTGTGCTAGATCTGATACTTGATAACAATGATTGATGGAGATAGAGAGTCCAGAATGGGTCTGCCTAGTAAAATACAATGTGGGTCCTGTGCTAGATCTGATACTTGATAACAATGATTGATGGAGATAGAGAGTCCAGAATGGGTCTGCCTAGTAAAATACAATGTGGGTCCTGTGCTAGATCTGATACTTGATAACAATGATTGATGGAGATAGAGAGTTCAGAATGGGTCTGCCTAGTAAAATACAATGTGGGTCCTGTACAAGATCTAATACTTGATAACAATGATTGATGGAGATAGAGAGTCCAGAATTTTTGCCCTATGTGCCATTTCGGCTCAAAAGGACAATAGGTAGATAAAACATAGATCGCTGTGTACATAGATCTGCCAGAAGTTTGATTTCATGTTCTATGCTGGTGCTACGGAGATCAAGCACCTGGCTGTAGCATATTCAGTGAATGAGGCAGTGTGAATACACAGAATAAAAGTCCTTTGTTATTGAGTTATTTGCGGTCATCATCAGTGCACTTCAAACATGTCCATAGGTGCTCAGATCCCCTCCTCAGCAAGTCCCACAGTGTCCAGCGACTGACGACTCCAGTTCTGTGTTGGTTGATTAGTCTTCTTACACGCCCACTAAGTTTCTCGTTTCTGGCTGTGCCCATCTTAACTCCTATCTCTTTCATCCGAAGGAATGACGTGAACTCATGGTTGTAGAAGTCCTGTGCCCATCTCTTTCATTCGAAGGAATGACGTGACTCATGGTTGTAGAAGTCCTGTGCCCATCTCTTTCATCCGAAGGAATGACGTGACTCATGGTTGTAGAAGTCCTGTGCCCATCTCTTTCATTCGAAGGAATGACGTGACTCATGGTTGTAGAAGTCCTGTGCCCATCTCTTTCATCCGAAGGAATGACGTGACTCATGGTTGTAGAAGTCATGTGCCCATCTCTTTCATCTGAAGGAATGACGTGACTCATGGTTGTAGAAGTCCTGTGCCCATTCTTTCATCCGAAGGAATGACGTGACTCATGGTTGTAGAAGTTCTGTGCCCATCTCTTTCATCCGAAGGAATGACGTGACTCATGGTTGTAGAAGTCCTGTGCCCATCTCTTTCATCCGAAGGAATGACGTGACTCATGGTTGTAGAAGTCCTGTGCCCATCTCTTTCATCCGAAGGAATGACGTGACTCATGGTTGTAGAAGTCATGTGCCCATCTCTTTCATCTGAAGGAATGACGTGAACTTATGGTTGTAGAAGTCCTGTGCCCATCCCACATCGCGGAAGGCAAAAATGACGTCCGCCCGATCCAGTAGTTGACCGTCTTCAACGACAGCGCAGCTAACCAACCTGCCAGCTCTTTCGTTCCCCCGTACTCCAGCATGCCCAAGGACGTAGACAAAGGTGACTACGTATATTTGACCTCTGCCATGACTTTACCCATTGCCTGCGTACAGACAATATAGTTACGTTGACGTACCTAGGGACATCTGTAACTCGTTGCCGCCAAGCCAATCCCACACTGTTATGGTTAATTGGCTTATATTCTGTTTTTAATATACAGCTATCGTAAAGTAGGGGATAAATAGAAAATTTGACTAACAGATGGTCTTATACGCTAACAATTTCTCTAGCGGATTTTCAAAATTAGTATCTCTTAGACGAGATATTTTTGCAGATAAAAAACCGAGAGAAATGGGTGTCCACAAGAGATTTTTTGGGAAAGGGAATTATTTCATTAAAAACTGGGACTGTCCCGGAAAACCGGACGTTTGGTAACCCATGCTACAGAAATAGCAGCACGTGTAACAATAGTGTTGTGTATAGCTGCAGCAATAGAAGCATGTGTAACAGTAGTGTTGTGTATAGCTGCAGCAATAGTAGCACGTGTAACAGTAGTGTTATGTATGGCTGCAGCAATATTAGCATATGTAGCAGTAGTGTTGTGTATAACTGCATAAATATTAGCATCTGTAGCAGTAGTGTTGTATTTAGCTGCATAAATATTAGCATCTGTAGCAGTAGTGTTGTATTTAGCTGCAGAAATATTAGCATCTGTAGCAGTAGTGTTGTGTATAGCTGCAACAATATTAGCATCTGTAGCAGTAGTGTTATGTATAGCTGCAGCATATTAGCACCTGTAACAGTAGTGTTGTATATAGCTGAAGAAATATTAGCACCTGTAGCAGTAGTGTTATGTATAGCTGCAAAAATAGTAGCACCTGTAACAGTAGTGTTATGTATAGCTGCAAAAAATAGTAGCACCTGTAGCAGTAGTGTTATGTATAGCTGCAAAAATAGTAGCACCTGTAGCAGTAGTGTTATGTATAGCTGCAAAAATAGTAGCACCTGTAGCAGTAGTGTTATGTATAGCTGCAAAAATAGTAGCACCTGAAGCTGTGCTGTTACTTAAATAAAGAAAAGCCACTGCTTGTTTAAAAAAGAACAGCTTGAAGAGAACAGAGACGGGTAATATAAAAGAGAACAGCGACGGGTAATATTAAAGAGAACAGCGACGGGTAATATAAAAGAGAACAGCGACGGGTAATATAAAAGAGAACAGCGACGGGTAATATTAAAGAGAACAGCGACGGGTAATATAAAAGAGAACAGCGACGGGTAATATTAAAGAGAACAGCGACGGGTAATATAAAAGAGAACAGCGACGGGTAATATAAAAGAGAACAGCGACGGGTAATATAAAAGAGAACAGCGACGGGTAATATAAAAGAGAACAGCGACGGGTAATATTAAAGAGAACAGCGACGGGTAATATTAAAGAGAACAGCGACGGGTAATATTAAAGAGAACAGCGACGGGTAATATTAAAGAGAACAGCGACGGGTAATATAAAAGAGAACAGAGACGGGTAATATTAAAGAGAACAGCGACGGGTAATATTAAAGAGAACAGCGACGGGTAATATTAAAGAGAACAGCGACGGGTAATATTAAAGAGAACAGCGACGGGTAATATTAAAGAGAACAGAGACGGGTAATATAAAAGAGAACAGAGACGGGTAATATTAAAGAGAACAGCGACGGGTAATATTAAAGAGAACAGCGACGGGTAATATTAAAGAGAACAGCGACGGGTAATATAAAAGAGAACAGCGACGGGTAATATAAAAGAGAACAGCGACGGGTAATATAAAAGAGAACAGCGACGGGTAATATAAAAGAGAACAGCGACGGGTAATATTAAAGAAAACAGTGACGGGTAATATAAAAGAAAACAGTGACGGGTAATATTAAAGAAAACAGTGACGGGTAATATAAAAGAGAACAGCGACGGGTAATATTAAAGAAAACAGTGACGGGTAATATAAAGAGAACAGCGACGGGTAATATTAAAGAAAACAGCGACGGGTAATATAAAAGAGAACAGTGACGGGTAATATTAAAGAAAACAGTGACGGGTAATATAAAAGAGAACAGCGACGGGTAATATTAAAGAAAACAGCGACGGGTAATATAAAAGAGAACAGCGACGGGTAATATTAAAGAAAACAGCGACGGGTAATATAAAAGAGAACAGCGACGGGTAATATTAAAGAAAACAGCGACGGGTAATATAAAAGAGAACAGCGACGGGTAATATTAAAGAAAACAGCGACGGGTAATATAAAAGAGAACAGTGACGGGTAATATAAAAGAGAACAGTGACGGGTAATATTAAAGAAAACAGTGACGGGTAATATAAAAAAAACAGTGACGGGTAATATAAAAGAGAACAGTGACGGGTAATATAAAAGAGAACAGCGACGGGTAATATTAAAGAAAACAGTGACGGGTAATATAAAAGAAAACAGTGACGGGTAATATAAAAGAAAACAGTGACGGGTAATATAAAGAAAACAGTGACGGGTAATATTAAAGAAAACAGCGACGGGTAATATAAAGAAAACAGTGACGGGTAATATAAAAGAGAACAGTGACGGGTAATATAAAAGAGAACAGTGACGGGTAATATAAAAGAGAACAGTGACGGGTAATATAAAAGAAAACAGTGACGGGTAATATAAAAGAAAACAGTGACGGGTAATATAAAAGAGAACAGTGACGGGTAATATAAAAGAGAACAGCGACGGGTAATATAAAAGAGAACAGCGACGGGTAATATAAAAGAAAACAGTGACGGGTAATATAAAAGAAAACAGTGACGGGTAATATAAAAGAGAACAGTGACGGGTAATATAAAAGAGAACAATATCAACAATAAAAAAAAATTGCAGAGGGGATTGTATAAAAAGAGCGACAACAGATGTTAACAGACAATGACCATGCTGATGTAATGGTTTTTCTTTACGGTGTTATTCCAGTTCTGAAGTTTGCCCGGGGGGGGGGGGGAGGCACGACTCAAAGGACCGGACATTAAAGGCCGCTTGCCCAGTGCAGTTGTCATAATGTTTTCCGGTCTCAGTTGTTATTTCACCATCGATAGAAACAAACGTTTGACCCGTGATTCGAACCCGCCTTGTCCTGACTTGAAGCCCGACAAGTTATTGGCTCAGACTTCACGATGGGGGTCCTCTACTCGGCACGAGAAGTCAAACCATGGCTGAACAGACCTCCAGCGCTGAGGTTGAGGCAATTACTGCGGCTCTGCGCTGATCTTAGTGATTTCATTCAAAATGGCGGTATTGTCTTAGACCCTCCGCTGACCACGCTTCGTGAGTCTCAGAATGTGTGACTCAGTCAAGAGTTGACGACGTGGAAACATCGACTCTTCCACAAGTATTGGTCACTCATGAGTGCAGGCAGTGCAAGAACGACAGGCTTGTTTCAATGACAGACATCCATATTTTCCCCTGAGAATTTAGAGCTTTGCAAGAAAAAAATATATTAGAAAGTCTCTCTACGATTGTTTGTTGAAGAGCGAAATGATGGGTACGGCAGAGAGCGTGCAAGAACAGCGAGAATCGAGGGCAGAGCTCGTTACAATGGTTAGACTGGATAGATGAATCAGGAGTGTGTAGAACCAAGAAGCTACTTCAATGATCTCCTTATGTTGTGTCCTCTGTTGGTGTTTACCATCGATCCTATCAATTAATATTTTGTGGTCGGGATAGACACACCGTGTGTGTGTGTCAGCGACGGTAGGCTGCGCTCAATAAACAAAACACGTTGCAAATGATTTGACACAGATTTGACTAACCAATTTACTCATGACAACATACTTACCAGCCATTGCCTGGGCTTGGCTGCCTAGATCTGTGTAATCGCTTGAGTCTGTTATCCTGTCACCAGGTTGTCTGATCTGGTCTGGACAATCTTCCCTTGAGAAAATATAAACTTGATGTCGCATATAAATAGGACAGGCTGTCGTTTAAGCGAATGTCAATTATATGTGCGCTCATAGCTGTACATAAAAGAAATATGTGTACTTGCAGCTGTGGCTTTGAGATATATGTGTACTTGCAGCTGTGGCTTTGAGATATATGTGTACTTGCAGCTGTGTACTTGAAATATATGTATACCCACAGTTATGTATCTCAGATGTGTGTACTCTAGTCCTATATATGTCAGATATATGTGTACTCACATACGTATATGCCAGATATGTATGTTCTAAGCTGTGTATATCAGTTATTTGTGTACTCAATGTTGTTTATGTCAGATTCATGTATAATCACGTAAGTATATGCAAGACATACGTGTCCTCACAGCTGTATATAACAGATATATGTGTAAACACACCTACATATATCTTCTCTCTCTTCCTTTTCATCCCATAAACCTGTGTGTCATTGGGGCACTACTGACCTCGTCAACCTGTGTGTCATTGGGGCACCACTGACAGACCTCGTCAACCTGTGTGTCATTGGGGCACCACTGACAGACCTCATCAACCTGTGTGTTATTGGGGCACCACCTCGTCAACCTGTGCGTCATTGGGGCACCACTGACCTCGTCAACCTGTGTGTCATTGGGCACCACTGACAGACCTCATCAACCTGTGTGTTATTGGGGCACCACTGACAGACCTCATCAACATGTGTGTCATTGGGGCACCACTGACAGACCTCGTCAACCTGTGTGTCATTGGGGCACCACTGACAGACCTCGTCAACCTGTGTGTCATTGGGGCACCACCTCGTCAACCTGTGTGTCATTGGGGCACCACTGACAGACCTCATCAACCTGTGTGTCATTGGGGCACCACTGACAGACCTCGTCAACCTGTGTGTCATTGGGGCACCACAGACCTCGTCAACCTGTGTGTCATTGGGGCACCACTGACAGACCTCGTCAACCTGTGTGTCATTGGGGCACCACTGACAGACCTCGTCAACCTGTGTGTCATTGGGGCACCACTGACAGACCTCATCAACCTGTGTGTCATTGGGGCATCACTGACAGACCTTATCAACCTGTGTGTCATTGGGGCACCACTGACAGACCTCGTCAACCTGTGTGTCATTGGGGCACCACTGACAGACCTCATCAACCTGTGTGTTATTGGGCACCACTGACAGACCTCATCAACCTGTGTGTTATTGGGGCACCACTGACAGACCTCATCAACCTGTGTGTCATTGGGGCACCACTGACAGACCTCATCAACCTGTGTGTCATTGGGGCACCACTGACAGACCTCGTCAACCTGTGTGTCATTGGGGCACCACTGACAGACCTCGTCAACCTGTGTGTCATTGGGGCACCACTGACAGACCTCGTCAACCTGTGTGTCATTGGGGCACCACTGACAGACCTCGTCAACCTGTGTGTCATTGGGGCACCACTGACAGACCTCATCAACCTGTGTGTCATTGGGGCACCACTGACAGACCTCATCAACCTGTGTGTCATTGGGGCACCACTGACAGACCTCGTCAACCTGTGTGTCATTGGGGCACCACTGACAGACCTCGTCAACCTGTGTGTCATTGGGGCACCACTGACAGACCTCGTCAACCTGTGTGTCATTGGGGCACCACTGACAGACCTCGTCAACCTGTGTGTCATTGGGGCACCACTGACAGACCTCGTCAACCTGTGTGTCATTGGGGCACCACAGACCTCGTCAACCTGTGTGTCATTGGGGCACCACCGACCTCGTCAACCTGTGTGTCATTGGGGCACCACCGACCTCGTCAACCTGTGTGTCATTGGGGCACCACTGACAGACCTCGTCAACCTGTGTGTCATTGGGGCACCACTGACAGACCTCGTCAACCTGTGTGTCATTGGGGCACCACTGACAGACCTCGTCAACCTGTGTGTCATTGGGGCACCACCGACCTCGTCAATCTGTGTGTCATTGGGGCACCACCGACCACGTCAACCTGTGTGTCATTGGGGCACCACCTCGTTAACCTGTGTGTCATTGGGGCACCACTGACAGACCTCGTCAACCTGTGTGTCATTGGGGCACCACCTCGTTAACCTGTGTGTCATTGGGGCACCACCGACCACGTCAACCTGTGTGTCATTGGGGCACCACCTCGTCAACCTGTGTGTCATTGGGGCACCACCTCGTCAACCTGTGTGTCATTGGGGCACCACCTCGTCAACCTGTGTGTCATTGGGGCACCACCGACCACGTCAACCTGTGTGTCATTGGGGCACCACCTCGTTAACCTGTGTGTCATTGGGGCACCACCGACCTCGTCAACCTGTGTGTCATTGGGGCACCACCTCGTCAACCTGTGTGTCATTGGGGCACCACCGACCTCGTCAACCTGTGTGTCATTGGGGCACCACCGACCACGTCAACCTGTGTGTCATTGGGGCACCACCGACCACGTCAACCTGTGTGTCATTGGGGCACCACCTCGTTAACCTGTGTGTCATTGGGGCACCACCGACCTCGTCAACCTGTGTGTCATTGGGGCACCACCTCGTCAACCTGTGTGTCATTGGGGCACCACCGACCTCGTCAACCTGTGTGTCATTGGGGCACCACCTCGTCAACCTGTGTGTCATTGGGGCACCACCGACCTCGTCAACCTGTGTGTCATTGGGGCACCACCGACCTCGTCAACCTGTGTGTCATTGGGGCACCACCGACCTCGTCAACCTGTGTGTCATTGGGGCACCACCTTGTTAACCTGTGTGTCATTGGGGCACCACCGACCTCGTTAACCTGTGTGTCATTGGGGCACCACCGACCTCGTTAACCTGTGTGTCATTGGGGCACCACCTCGTCAACCTGTGTGTCATTGGGGAACCACTGACAGACCTCGTCAACCTGTGTGTCATTGGGGAGCCACTGACAGACCTCGTCAACCTGTGTGTCATTGGGGCACCACCGACCTCGTCAACCTGTGTGTCATTGGGGCACCACCGACCTCGTCAACCTGTGTGTCATTGGGGCACCACCGACCTCGTCAACCTGTGTGTCATTGGGGCACCACCTCGTCAACCTGTGTGTCATTGGGGCACCACCTCGTCAACCTGTGTGTCATTGGGGCACCACCTCGTCAACCTGTGTGTCATTGGGGCACCACCTCGTCAACCTGTGTGTCATTGGGGCACCACCGACCTCGTCAACCTGTGTGTCATTGGGGCACCACCTCGTCAACCTGTGTGTCATTGGGGCACCACCTCGTCAACCTGTGTGTCATTGGGGCACCACCTCGTCAACCTGTGTGTCATTGGGGCACCACTGACAGACCTCGTCAACCTGTGTGTCATTGGGGCACCACCGACCTCGTCAACCTGTGTGTCATTGGGGCACCACTGACAGACCTCGTCAACCTGTGTGTCATTGGGGCAACACCTCGTCAACCTGTGTGTCATTGGGGCACCACCTCGTCAACCTTTGTGTCATTGGGGCACCACCGACCTCGTCAACCTGTGTGTCATTGGGGCACCACCTCGTCAACCTGTGTGTCATTGGGGCACCACCGACCTCGTCAACCTGTGTGTCATTGGGGCACCACCTCGTCAACCTGTGTGTCTTTGGGGCACCACCGACCTCGTCAACCTGTGAGTCATTGGGGCACCACCTCGTCATCCTGTGTGTCATTGGGGCACCACCTCGTCAACCTGTGTGTCATTGGGGCACCACCTCGTCAACATGTGTGTCATTGGGGCACCACCTCGTCAACCTGTGTGTGATTGGGGCACCACCTCGTCAACCTGTGTGTCATTGGGGCACCACCTCGTCAACCTGTGTGTCATTGGGGCACCACCGACCTCGTCAACCTGTGTGTCATTGGGGCACCACCTCGTCAACCTGTGTGTCATTGGGGCACCACCTCGTCAACCTGTGTGTCATTTAGGCACCACCTCGTCAACCTGTGTGTCATTGGGGCACCACCGACCTCGTCAACCTGTGTGTCATTGGGGCACCACCTCGTCAACCTGTGTGTCATTGGGGCACCACCTCGTCAACCTGTGTGTCATTGGGGCACCACCTCGTCAACCTGTGTGTCATTGGGGCACCACTGACTGACCTCGTCAACCTGTGTGTCATTGGGGCACCACCTCGTCAACCTGTGTGTCATTGGGGAACCACCTCGTCAACCTGTGTGTCATTGGGGCACCACCTCGTCAACCTGTGTGTCATTGGGGCACCACCTCGTCAACCTGTGTGTCATTGGGGCACCACCTCGTCAACCTGTGTGTCATTGGGGCACCACTGACAGACCTCGTCAACCTGTGTGTCATTGGGGCACCACCTCGTCAACCTGTGTGTCATTGGGGCACCACCGACCTCGTCAACCTGTGTGTCATTGGGGCACCACCTCGTCAACCTGTGTGTCATTGGGGAACCACTGACAGACCACGTCAACCTGTGTGTCATTGGGGCACCACCGACCTCGTCAACCTGTGTGTCATTGGGGCACCACCGACCTCGTCAACCAGTGTGTCATTGGGGAACCACTGACAGACCTCGTCAACCTATGTGTCATTGGGGCACCACCGACCTCGTCAACCTGTGTGTCATTGGGGAACCACTGACAGACCTCGTCAACCTGTGTGTCATTGGGGCACCACCTCGTCAACCAGTGTGTCATTGGGGAACCACTGACAGACCTCGTCAACCTGTGTGTCATTGGGGAGCCACTGACAGACCTCGTCAACCTGTGTGTCATTGGGGCACCACCGACCTCGTCAACCTGTGTGTCATTGGGGAGCCACTGACAGACCTCGTCAACCTGTGTGTCATTGGGGCACCACCGACCTCGTCAACCAGTGTGTCATTGGGGAACCACTGACAGACCTCGTCAACCTGTGTGTCATTGGGGCACCACCGACCTCGTCAACCTGTGTGTAATTGGGGCACAACCGACCTCGTCAACCTGTGTGTAATTGGGGCACCACCGACCTCGTCAACCTGTGTGTCATTGGGGCACCACCGACCTCGTCAACCTGTGTGTAATTGGGGCACCACAAACCTCGTCAACCAGTGTGTCATTGGGGAACCACTGACAGACCTCGTCAACCTGTGTGTCATTGGGCACCACCGACCTCGTCAATCTGTGTGTCATTGGGGCACCACAAACCTCGTCAGTCTGTGTGTCATTGGGGCACCACAAACCTCGTCAACCTGTGTGTCATTGGGGCACCACAAACCTCGTCAGCATGTGCGTCATTGGGGCACCACAAACCTCGTCAACCTGTGTGTTATTGGTGCACCACAAACCTCGTCAACCTGTGTGTCATTGTGGCACCACAAACCTCGTCAGCTTGTGTGTCATTGGGGCACCACAGACCTCGTCAGCCTGTGGGTCATTGGGGCACCACAACCTCGTCAGCCTGTGTGTCATTGGGGCACCACAAACCTCATCAACCTGTGTGTCATTGGGGCACCACAGACCTCGTCAGCCTGTGGGTCATTGGGGCACCACAAACCTCGTCAGCCTGTGTGTCATTGGGGCACCACAAACCTCGTCAACCTGTGTGTCATTGGGGCACCACAAACCTCATCAACCTGTGTGTCATTGGGGCACCACAAACCTCGTCAGCCTGTGTGTCATTGGGGCACCACAAACCTCGTCAACCTGTGTGTCATTGGGGCACCACAAACCTCATCAACCTGTGTGTCATTGGGGCACCACAAACCTCGGCAGCCTTTGTGTCATTGGGGCACCACAAACCTCGTCAACCTGTGTGTCATTGGGGCACCACAAACCTCGTCAGCTTGTGTGTTATTGGGGCACCACAAACCTCGTCAGCCTGTGTCATTGGGGCACCACAAACCTCGTCAGCTTGTGTGTTATTGGGGCACGACAAACCTCGTCAGCTTGTGTGTTATTGGGGCACCACAAACCTCGTCAACCAGTGTGTCATCGGGGCGCCACAAACCTCGTCAACCTGTGTGTCATTGGGGCACCACAAACCTCGTCAGCCTGTGTGTCATTGGGGCACCACAAACCTCGTCAACCTACGTGTCATTGGGGCACCTCAAACCTCGTCAGCCTGTGTGTCATTGGGGCACCACAAACCTCGTCAACCTGTGTGTCATTGGGGCACCACAGCCTTCGTCAGCCTGTGTGTCATTGGGGCACCACAGACTTCGTCAGCCTGTGTGTCATTGGGGCACCACAAACCTCGTCAGCCTGTGTGTCATTGGGGCACCACAAACCTCGTCAACCTGTGTGTCATTGGGGCACCACAAACCTCGTCAGCCTGTGTGTCATTGGGGCACCACCGACCTCGTCAGCCTGTGGGTCATTAGGGCACCACAGACTTCGTCAACCTGTGTGTCATTGGGGCACCACAGACTTCGTCAACCTGTGGGTCATTGGGGCACCACAGACTTCGTCAGCCTGTGTGTCATTGGGGCACCACAGACCTCGTCAACCTGTGTGTCATTGGGGCACCACCTCGTCAACCTGTGTGTCATTGGGGCACCACCTCGTCAACCTGTGTGTCATTGGGGCACCACCTCGTCAACCTGTGTGTCATTGGGGCACCACTGACAGACCTCGTCAACCTGTGTGTCATTGGGGCACCACCTCGTCAACCTGTGTGTCATTGGGGCACCACCGACCTCGTCAACCTGTGTGTCATTGGGGCACCACCTCGTCAACCTGTGTGTCATTGGGGAACCACTGACAGACCACGTCAACCTGTGTGTCATTGGGGCACCACCGACCTCGTCAACCTGTGTGTCATTGGGGCACCACCGACCTCGTCAACCAGTGTGTCATTGGGGAACCACTGACAGACCTCGTCAACCTATGTGTCATTGGGGCACCACCGACCTCGTCAACCTGTGTGTCATTGGGGAACCACTGACAGACCTCGTCAACCTGTGTGTCATTGGGGCACCACCTCGTCAACCAGTGTGTCATTGGGGAACCACTGACAGACCTCGTCAACCTGTGTGTCATTGGGGAGCCACTGACAGACCTCGTCAACCTGTGTGTCATTGGGGCACCACCGACCTCGTCAACCTGTGTGTCATTGGGGAGCCACTGACAGACCTCGTCAACCTGTGTGTCATTGGGGCACCACCGACCTCGTCAACCAGTGTGTCATTGGGGAACCACTGACAGACCTCGTCAACCTGTGTGTCATTGGGGCACCACCGACCTCGTCAACCTGTGTGTAATTGGGGCACAACCGACCTCGTCAACCTGTGTGTAATTGGGGCACCACCGACCTCGTCAACCTGTGTGTCATTGGGGCACCACCGACCTCGTCAACCTGTGTGTAATTGGGGCACCACCGACCTCGTCAACCAGTGTGTCATTGGGGAACCACTGACAGACCTCGTCAACCTGTGTGTCATTGGGCACCACCGACCTCGTCAATCTGTGTGTCATTGGGGCACCACAAACCTCGTCAGTCTGTGTGTCATTGGGGCACCACAAACCTCGTCAACCTGTGTGTCATTGGGGCACCACAAACCTCGTCAGCATGTGCGTCATTGGGGCACCACAAACCTCGTCAACCTGTGTGTTATTGGTGCACCACAAACCTCGTCAACCTGTGTGTCATTGTGGCACCACAAACCTCGTCAGCTTGTGTGTCATTGGGGCACCACAGACCTCGTCAGCCTGTGGGTCATTGGGGCACCACAAACCTCGTCAGCCTGTGTGTCATTGGGGCACCACAAACCTCATCAACCTGTGTGTCATTGGGGCACCACAGACCTCGTCAGCCTGTGGGTCATTGGGGCACCACAAACCTCGTCAGCCTGTGTGTCATTGGGGCACCACAAACCTCGTCAACCTGTGTGTCATTGGGGCACCACAAACCTCATCAACCTGTGTGTCATTGGGGCACCACAAACCTCGTCAGCCTGTGTGTCATTGGGGCACCACAAACCTCGTCAACCTGTGTGTCATTGGGGCACCACAAACCTCATCAACCTGTGTGTCATTGGGGCACCACAAACCTCGGCAGCCTTTGTGTCATTGGGGCACCACAAACCTCGTCAACGTGTATGTCATTGGGGCACCACAAACCTCGTCAGCTTGTGTGTTATTGGGGCACCACAAACCTCGTCAGCCTGTGTCATTGGGGCACCACAAACCTCGTCAGCTTGTGTGTTATTGGGGCACGACAAACCTCGTCAGCTTGTGTGTTATTGGGGCACCACAAACCTCGTCAACCAGTGTGTCATCGGGGCGCCACAAACCTCGTCAACCTGTGTGTCATTGGGGCACCACAAACCTCGTCAGCCTGTGTGTCATTGGGGCACCACAAACCTCGTCAACCTACGTGTCATTGGGGCACCTCAAACCTCGTCAGCCTGTGTGTCATTGGGGCACCACAAACCTCGTCAACCTGTGTGTCATTGGGGCACCACAGACTTCGTCAGCCTGTGTGTCATTGGGGCACCACAGACTTCGTCAGCCTGTGTGTCATTGGGGCACCACAAACCTCGTCAGCCTGTGTGTCATTGGGGCACCACAAACCTCGTCAACCTGTGTGTCATTGGGGCACCACAAACCTCGTCAGCCTGTGTGTCATTGGGGCACCACAGACCTCGTCAGCCTGTGGGTCATTGGGGCACCACAGACTTCGTCAACCTGTGTGTCATTGGGGCACCACAGACTTCGTCAACCTGTGGGTCATTGGGGCACCACAGACTTCGTCAGCCTGTGTGTCATTGGGGCACCACAGACCTCGTCAACCTGTGTGTCATTGGGGCACCACAAACCTCGTTAACTTGTGTGTCATTAGTGCACCACAGACCTCGTCAACCTATGTGTCATTGGGGCACCACAAACCTCGTCAACCTGTGTGTCATTGGGGCACCTCAAACCTCGTCAACCTGTGTGTCATAGGGGCACCACAAACCTCGTCAACCTGTGTGTCATTGGGGCACGACCGACCTCGTCAACCTGTGTGTCATTGGGGCACCACCGACCTCGTCAACCTGTGTGTCATATGGGCACGACCGACCTCGTCAACCAGTGTGTCATTGGGGAACCACTGACAGACCTCGTCAACCTGTGTGTCATTGGGGCACCACAGACCTCGTCAGCCTGTGTGTCAATGGGGCACCACAAACCTCGTCAACCTGTGTGTCATTGGGGCACCTCAAACCTCGTCAACCTGTGTGTCATTGGGGCACCTTAAACCTCGTCAGCCTGTGTGTTATTGGGGCACCTCAAACCTCGTCAACCTGTGTGTCATTCGGGCACCACTGACAGACCTCGTCAACCTGTGTGTCATTGGGGCACCACTGACAGACCTCGTCAACCTGTGTGTCATTGGGGCACCACTGACAGACCTCATCAACCTGTGTGTCATTGGGGCACCACTGACAGACCTCATCAACCTGTGTGTCATTGGGGCACCACTGACAGACCTCATTAACCTGTGTGTCATTTGGGCACCACTGACAGACCTCATCAACCTGTGTGTCATTGGGGCACCACTGACAGACCTCGTCAACCTGTGTGTCATTGGGGCACCATTGACAGACCTCATCAACCTGTGTGTCATTGGGGCACCACTGACAGACCTCGTCAACCTGTGTGTCATTGGGGCACCACTGACAGACCTCGTCAACCTGTGTGTCATTGGGGTACCACTGACCTCGTCAACCTGTGTGTCATTGCGGTACCACTGACAGACCTCGTCAACCTGTGTGTCATTGGGGCACCACTGACAGACCTCATCAACCTGTGTGTCATTGGGGCACCACTGACAGACCTCGTCAACCTGTGTGTCATTGGGGTACCACTGATCTCGTCAACCTGTGTGTCATTGGGGCACCACTGACAGACCTCGTCAACCTGTGTGTCATTGGGGCACCACTGACAGACCTCATCAACCTGTGTGTCATTGGGGCACCACTGACAGACCTCGTCAACCTGTGTGTCATTGGGGTACCACTGACCTCGTCAACCTGTGTGTCATTGGGGTACCACTGACCTCGTCAACCTGTGTGTCATTGGGGTACCACTGACCTCGTCAACCTGTGTGTCATTGGGGCACCACTGACCTCGTCAACCTGTGTGTCATTGGGGCACCACAAACCTCGTCAACCTGTGTGTCATTGGGGCACCACTGACAGACCTCATCAACCTGTGTGTCATTGGGGTACCACTGACAGACCTCGTCAATCTGTGTGTCATTGGGGCACCACTGACAGACCTCATCAACCTGTGTGTCATTGGGGTACCACTGACAGACCTCGTCAACCTGTGTGTCATTGGGGCACCACTGACAGACCTCATCAACCTGTGTGTCATTGGGGTACCACTGACTGACCTCGTCAACCTGTGTGTCATTGGGGTACCACTGACCTCGTCAACCTGTGTGTCATTGGGGTACCACTGACCTCGTCAACCTGTGTGTCATTGGGGTACCACTGACCTCGTCAACCTGTGTGTCATTGGGGTACCACAGACCTCGTCAACCTGTGTGTCATTGGGGTACCACTGACCTCGTCAACCTGTGTGTCATTGGGGCACCACAAACCTCGTCAACCTGTGTGTCATTGGGGCACCACAAACCTCGTCAACCTGTGTGTCATTGGGGTACCACTGACCTCGTCAACTGTTTCCATTGATCCCTATCTTCAGTCATTTTATGACTCTACGAAGTCGAGGTTTCGACATTCTTTGACGTCATCTGCTCATCTATTTCTCTTTCTACATCTTCTTCTCTCTGTACCCCTAGAGGTTAATATATTCATAATATAACTGTACAATATGATAGATACACATTTTGATAAATGATAGACAAGTGATTTACAAATTGTACTAAAGGTAAAGTAAGGAAAAATACCAGACTTAAATTGGCGTCATAGCATGCGAGTTTTCACCCAAATGTGCTCGACCGCCTATCCAGAAGTGTTCGGAGACTTCTGGAAATGATGCGGCATTCTTCACCTTCCCAGAGTAAATGTTACAGAGTGACTGATCCAGGAAGGATACAATGGTAATCAGAGGAAGAATAGATGAAGAATATGACGAACGTGATAGGAAGAATAAGTCGTGGTTGGTGTAGAATAACAAAGGAAACTTAGAATTAGCGAACGTAGATTAGTCCACCGAAATCAGAATGATGGACGTAATAAGCTATGAGATTAAGCGGGAGGAGACGTCAGATGTTCAATCTCAATGCGGAAGCCCTCGACAGATATTCCACTAACCCGGGGAGGTTACGTAAGGCAACGGAGAATAGCGTTTGTCTCAGTACGAACAGGTGTTTGGGATTATGCGGAGTTAGACTGTCGGTACACCTTTGGCGTGAGATCGCAGGACGGGCTGTGAAACATTCGGAGATAACAAAATCGACATGGTGACGTAATCACGACCGCACAGGAAGATTCCTTGTGATGTCCAGCGGTAGGAAACGCTTGAGTGTTTTTCTGACTAGGAGATCAAAAGGTAGGGAGCCACAGAGTGGGAGATCAAGGTAAATTAGGAGGAAACTTTGGTTGGTCTAGGAGGCCAATAGCAGCTTGTAATAGGAGTGATTGATAGATGTCGAGACTTCACGGTAATTGACAGGCGGTGGACAGACAAGCAGCCAATGGGTTGATAGTCTTAGCAAGTTCCCAAGATAGACCACGCCTGTATACAAAAATAGGCGTTGTCTTAACGGGAAACAAAAAAACCCGGGAGGACACACTTTTCGCCCACGAAGCTCTGGGGACACACCAGACAGAATGTAATGGAGGAGATTAGAAACCTGCCTCAAGGCAGAATGTAGGATTGTGAGTTAGTTACAGATTCGCCCTCGAAACTTTTACGAACTGTAGAAACATCAGGATAGGAATGAGTAATCTTAGAGATTGATCAATGGAGTTATTACAATAGATTATGTATCCGTACGAGAGATTTTCTTAGAGATTCTTTAACGCCCTTTACGGGCTATAAGAGCATAGATTGTGTGAATTGAACATAGAATTATAAGCTAACCACTATAGATTGTCAAAGAACTTGATTACGATCACGGAAGTTACTTGTTACAAATACCTTCGACTGGCTCTACAAAGTAACGCTAAAGTTAACATAAGAATGTATAGGATAATAGAACATTGGTGATCTCTCTCTCTCTCTCTCTCTCTCTGTCTCTCTCTCTCTCTCTCTCTCTCTCTCTGTCTGTGATCAAGTCTCAATCAGAGTAGGATTTCAGACTCTCTTATGAAGTCAGCTGTCTGTTCAAGAGATTCAATTGCCCCATATAGTAATTGATGGAGTTAGAAGAATGTTGCAATGCAATATGGAGATTACGAATAAAGACTGTTGTATCTTGTTATTACAATTTGTGTCTATCTACCAAATGAATATACTAATTACGAAATATACAAATAATAGATGTTCAACAACACACTGCAACATAATACCCTGGTACCCATTTCTTCCAGCGATTGGGTCGACCGCGTGGGTATTTTTTTCCCAACCACGAGTACAATTCACAAACTGCTTCCATCGAAAATCGAACACGGCTTGTCCGACCGTCGGTAGCCAGTCGGGTGGTTTTCCCAACTAGGTTACCGAGGCCCCTAAAGTACTAAAGTAGCGAGACTAACAATAAACTGATGTGACTTGATACAAATAAGGACAACTGAAAACACAAATACCTCAATCTGGTTATGGTGCAAGGTAACGAGAATGCTGACCGAATATTTTCTTTAAAATGCTGAACTCAATTTACCTTAAGGGTTAGATAAGTCAGATTCGATTTGTTTTAGACTAAAACCAAAGTTACGCCTTGGTCGCTAAAAGAGACATTTTGTAAACATTGGTGTATCACGTGGTATTAAAGTAACAGGATGTAACAAGGCGTGTCCTCGATTCTGACTCAAATACTAGTCTTTTCGGTTAAAAACAGTGAATACAAATTTAAGATCCCCTATGTTGAGAACGGTCAATACATGAATTCCGGGATGTCAAAGTTAGGCCGCCACATTTTTAATTCATTCAACCATTGTTCTCAAACTGGGTTACGGGAATACAGACGAGAGTGGAGTGTGTGACCTGGAAGCATAGATAATTAAGATGGTAAGACGGGTAAATATGCTAGAGAAGGACAGTCACTAGTCTGATCTAGGGTGCCCAGAGTAAGCACTTAGGAGCAGCATAGTTAGCAGCAGGTGAGTAGGTAGTTATTTAGTCACACAGAAAGCACTTAGACAGCAGCAGAGATATAGCAGTAGGCAGACTGATCTATGAGCAGAGATATAGCAATAGGCAGACTGATCTAAGAGAAGAGTTATAGCAATAGGCAGACTGTTCTAAGAGAAGAGTTATAGCAATAGGCAGACTGTTCTAAGAAAAGAGTTATAGCAATAGGCAGACTGTTCTAAGAGAAGAGTTATAGCAAAAGGCAGACTGTTCTAAGAGAAGAGTTATAGCAAAAGGCAGACTGTTCTAAGAGAAGAGTTATAGCAATAGGCAGCCAGACTGATTTATTAGCAGAAATGACGTTATAGTTTTGTAGAATATACCCAGCTGGACGTATCAACAGAGAAATAACACATCAGTCATGAGACTGAGAATCAAGGGAGATAACCATAAGTTGGAGACTTGAAGAGAAAAACCACTCATAGAATTTTACTAAAAGTTATACAGGGAAGGATTCAGAATAAAATCAATACTGAATTAGATGAGCAGCAATTTGGATTCAGGAAAAACAGTGGGACAAAAGAAGCCATATTCAGCATGAGAACATTGATTGCAAAGTACACAGAAGTAAACAAGCCAATATGTGCCTGCTTTATAGACTATACCAAAGCTTTCGATAGAATACACCATAACCAACTCATAGACTGCCTAAGGGATATAGATCTAGACGACACAGACATACTGCTAATATGTAATTTGTACTGGGAGCAAACAGCAATAATAAGATATAACAAGGAGAACTCTACACCCATGGACATAAAAAGAGGAGTAAGACAAGGATGCATCCTATCACCAAGCTTGTTCAATCTATACACTGAGTAAATCTCTAAAAACATCTCAGAGATACCAGGCCTAAACATTAATGGAAAGATAATCAATAACCTGAGATATGCTGATGATACTGTTCTATTAGCAGAAAATCCTAAAGACCTACAACAATTGCTTAATGTGATAAACACAACAAGCAAAAAATATGGACTAGAAATGAATATCAAAAAGACTAAAACTATGATCATAAACAAAGAAAATTCTCAAGACCTACAATTAAATATCACAGTTGACATCTGGAGACAGTCCAGAGCTACAACTACCTGGGACATACTATAACCAATGATGGAAAATGCAAAACTGAAATAAACAAAAGAATAGGTATGGCAAAAAGTAATTTTAATGAAAAATATACTAACAACAAAACAAATATCAGCAGGGCTGAAACTAAGAATGACAAAATGTTACATCTTCTCAATATTCCTGTATGGTGCAGAAACATGGACATTAGACAAGAAAACAGAACAGAAAATTGAAGCCTTTCAAATGTGGATTTATAGAAGAATAGGTAGAATTGGATGGATCAAAAGATAACAAACGATGAAATTTTAAAACTGAAAATAAAAAGAGAACTACAGTAGTAGTAAGGAAGGGTGTTTTGAGCAAGGATTTTAACATTTTCGCATGATGCATTTTGGCTCCATGCAGCATTGGCATGTATCATGCAGCACAATCTCAGGTGACCTCGTTTATCGCGGGTGGTCGGCGCGGGTGGTCGGTCTTATCTCAAGTGCTTATCTGAAGTGGTCGGCCTCGCGGGTGGTCTTATCTCCTTATCTCAAGTGGGTGAGCGTTGGTCGGCCTCGCGGGTGGTCTTATCTCAAGTCTGTGAGCGTGCTGGAGACCAGTGGTTCTAAAACTTGTATGTCAGCGGTTCTCAAAACTTGCGGGGGGTCGTGAAGTGAGCGTGCTGGCTATGGAGACCAGTGGTTCTAAAACTTGTATGTCAGCGGTTCTAAAACTTGCGGGGGGTCGATTTGTAGTATACAAGGGTGTTTTGAGCTAGGATTTGAACATTTTCGCATGGTGCATTTTGGTTTGGTGCAAATATGATGCATCATATTTCGCACGATGCAATGTTGTTGTTATGTCGCGTCCGCCATCTTGACCGGCCGCCATCTTGTCACGTGATCCAGACCGCCATCCGGCCGCCATCTAGGGGGTCGTGTTATCATCAATGTGTGATGGCAACAGGAGGCAAAAAAGGCAAAGGCGTGTTAGTAACCAGGTGTTAGCGACACATCCACGTTGATCATCATGTGCCACCTCGGTCATCATCGGCGCTGGTCGGCGGTCGCTGGTCGTCGCTGGTCGTCGTCGCGGGTCGGATCGGGCAACATCATCATGTGTAGTGATTAAATAGTGACGCTCTCTCTCTTATCATCATCATCATAATCAAGCCACACCCTCAACATCATCCCTTCATGTCTTATCATCACCAAGCCACACAAATTGACACATCATCAGCATGTGCCACCCTCAACAGCATCATCATGTGCCACTCTCAACAACATCATCATCATGTGCCACCCTCAACAACATCATCATCAAGCCACACCCTCAACTCTCTCTCTCTCTCTCTCTCTCTCTCTCTCTTTCACGCTAAAGCAAAACAAAAAAAGTCGCTCTATATTTCACATATATTTATTAATACAACAAATACACAACACATATGAGAAAATATATATTACTGTCCGATTGTTGATAATTTTAAGTGTCCGCGGGTCCCTCGAAGCCAAATTAGCCACGAGGCGAGCAGACGATAAATGATACGATCGTTTATGTGCTGTCTCGCTGAAAAAGGCATGAGAATTCTGTTAAGTTTCGCGCCTCGACACTTAAGAAGTATATAATAAGCACAATATAGACCGCACGTGTTGGTAAACAAATCTTGCAACCCCCGCGGGTTGTAGACGAATGGAGCGTGTGAGTTTTGCTCTATAAAGTTTAAAATATCCACATGTCTGGGAGGAATCGAAAATCTCACATTCACCGAGCCTGTTGTAAAAGAGGGCCACCCAATGCTCACCGGGTTCGTGTGCCGGGTCGGTGTTTATGACAAAGGCTGCGGTCGTCGTTGGGTCGATGCTGGGAGGTAAGTGGTTTCGTGGAATGACACTAACAAGGGAACAACGCCGAACGAAAATATCCGACATCAAAAGGTTGTAAATCTCCATCGTGTTCATCTTCGCTATCGCTCAAACGGTGAAGTCTGTTAGAATCTGCCTTGTCTTGGACACCTCGAGCACTGAGTCCAATTCGGCGTAGACGATGACTTGTAGGGGAGTAGTTTGTGGGAGCGGCAAACTTGAGTTCTATCGACAAGGGTCCGCTTGTGGCTAGCTCAAAATGGGAGCCGTCCAGTTGACTAGACGAGAGGTCAAAACCAAATAGACAATATCCGTCCTTGAACTCTCTATAAGCAAGATTATTCTTACCTGACCACGAGCGCGGCGTAGGTGATAACACTCTTATAACCCGCAGACCTATCGTGAGTCATGAGGCTGAACACATCCTTAGAAGGCGTGTTAGAAAATATTAGAAGTAAATATCGAGTCTAATGAAAAAGCAATAGAAAATGAACGCGAAACTTAGAAATATTAAAATGAAAACGAGCGTGAAACTTATGTAAAAATAACGAACGAACCTTATAAAATTTAAGCAACCGCATCAGTATGTACCTCGGCACGGGAGGGAGCGGATTATATGGAAAAGCATCTCGACTAACTGAAAGTTATTAAAATCGCGAAATAATAATAACTCGAAAGAAATAAATGAGCGGAAAACTATGGAAGAACCCCACCGGAAGTGCCCTGTTTATGTCTGGTGTCTGCTGACTTTGGAGCGCTTGGTGTACTTGAGCGATAGTGATAGGTTAGTAGATTATACAACATCAATGAAAAACATTAAATTTAAAACAGAAGACGAAGATATATTTTATTCTTTTATTATCTCAATAGGTGTATAACATACAGTGGATATTATATAACATTACAAACATATTTAGTACACTGAGTAAATATATAGTACAGGGATAACCTTTATTTATAGCTATGTAGTTGGGTGTCTGCTTAGTTCTATGTCATAAATGAATCATAAGGGGTGAAACTGTTAGAGATTGCTGCGTAGTCTAAACTGGTAGTGTAAAGAGTTAAATATCTAAAGGCGTAGTCGAGACGTTATCATCAGCTACATTTCTTTTTATATATAGAAATAGGACAGAGCATTATTTGTTTGACTGTAGGAAAATATGGAATTATTTAAGACTTTGAAACCTACATTTTTCCCACCCTTGGCCTTTTGCGTAGCGAGAACCTCTAAAAACATATCTTTAGCTAATTTGTTGTGTTGCTTACTTAACCCTTTACAACTGATTTTATCGTAATCCCCACTACAATGGTACGTCTTACTACATAAACTAACAAGAGCCGTCCCTTCGGACTCTAGTTTAAAAAGCCCGGGCGTTCGTTTGGTGTATGCTTTAACACCCTTACAGTTTACACAGTCTGGCTAATATGTTCATCGCAAAACTCGACAGGAAACCAGTCTTTATATACGCTATTAAACTCATTCCGCAGCCCTGCCTTAACTATAGCCTCCAACTTGGGTGCACTTAAAGCCAAATATAAACTATCAGTATCTGCTTCACATAACTGAAAGTTGGACCTATCTACAAACTTATCTAAGAACTCGAAATAAAAAATCTAACATACGAAGTTTTGCATATCGATACACGAAGAAACCGATTTGTAGGGGTAAGTCCCATCCTACCGGGTGTGGGAAAACGGTATTTGTACAAAAGTTTATACAGAACCTTCTAGGAGGCAAGGTCAGAAACCTAGGAGGCAAGGTCAGAAACCTAGGAGGCAAGGGCAGAAACCTAGGAGGCACCTCGATGGACAGCTAGACAACCGAAGAAGCGTTTTACAATCTCAATATGACTAACCCCCTTGTGGGTATGCCTTTTCTAATACGGTTATCATTCTGTCGGCATATTATCGTTTGTTTTTAATTATAATCTTAGTAGCATGTTGACAGTGCCACTATTGCGTGCTTTTGGTTAATTTGACGGAACCAGTTGTTATAATGCTTACATTTCAGTATTCGATTTTCATGTCGTGTAGTTGATGAGATTCGGGTTAACAAGAGATGGTGTGTAGTTCTGGTGGTTAACGAGAGATGGCGTGTAGTTGAGCTGGTTAAGGAGAGGTGGCGTGTAGCTGATCTGGTGGTTAACAACAGGTGGCGTGTAGTTGAGGTTAGCATATGCGGTTAAAATGTCTTCTCGCATATCAACTAAAGAAATAAATATAGACTCATATTCAAAAAGTCGACATCAAAACCATACAAATCTACTCACATAGTCATACTAGTTAGACACAACGAGCAGGAAGTTATATTCAAGGTCCCAAATGGTGGACCAAATCACTAAGATTTTACCACCATAACACACCCACGACCTCTCGAGCCACGCTCTTAACAAACTACAAACTTAATAAACCACAACCCCACGAACCACAACCCCACGAACCATGGACTTAACGAACCATCAACTCACGAACCACGAACCACAACCCCACGAACCACGCACTTAACAAACTACAAACTTAATAAACCACAACCCCACGAACCACAAACCCACGAACCACAACCCCACGAACCACAACCCCACGAACCACAACCCCACGAACCACGCACTTAACAAACTACAAACTTAATAAACCACAACCCCACGAACCCCGGACTTAACGAACCATCAACTCACGAACCACGAACCACAACCCCACGAACCATGGACTTAACGAACCATCATCTCACGAACCACGAACCACAACCCCACGAACCATGGACTTAACGAACCACGAACCACGGACTTAACGAACCATCAACTAACGAACCACGAACCACAACCCCACGAACCACGGACTTAACGAACCATCAACTCACGAACCACGAACCACAACCCCACGAACCATGGACTTAACGAACCATCAACTCACGAACCACGAACCACAACCCCACGAACCACGGACTTAACGAACCATCAACTCACGAACCACGAACCACAACCCCACGAACCACGGACTTAACGAACCATCAACTAACGAACCACGAACCACAACCCCACGAACCACGGACTTAACGAACCATCAACTCACGAACCACGAACCACGACCCCACGAACCACGGACTTAACAAACTAGAAACTTAATAAACCACAACCCCACGAACCACGGACTTAACGAACCATCACCCTCGTACACCCCAAGTTAATGCGCATCTCTTTATTCTGTATTTTCTCCAGCCTGTCAATTTATACATTATTAATAACAAACACCTTAACAAGAAACACCGGGCACTCTTACCTTCTAATAACTTGAAGTTAACACTTTTGTTAAAGACATTGTAGTGATCCTAGGTGAGGGGTAATTATCATTCTCATGAGATATAGCGACTAGCGACCAGGGATAAGACAAGTGGACACAGTAGATGTCGAATAGATATGTCACTTAACAATGACCCGTCTGATAAGACATGATAATTTGATCAAGTTTCAACATTAACGTAAATATACTAACGGTGCCCAAGTTTTTAACGTTCACTAAATTCTTTAGCATTCGAACCTCCAACTTTTCCCAACATTATTGAGTTGTTGTTTTACAATTTAAAGTTATATTCAGCACATAAACGATCGTATCATTTATCGTCTGCTCGCCCCGTGGCTAATTCGGCTTCGATGGACCCGCGGACGCTTAAAATTATCAACAATCGGACAGTAATATATATTTTCTCATATGTGTTAGAGCGACTTTTTTGTTTTGATTTAGCGTGAAAGAGAGAGAGAGAGAGAGTTGAGGGTGTGGCTTGATGATGATGTTGTTGAGGGTGGCACATGATGATGATGTTATTGAGGGTGGCACATGATGATGCTGTTGAGGGTGGCACATGCTGATGATGTGTCAATTTGTGTGGCTTGGTGATGATAAGACATGAAGGGATGATGTTGATGGTGTGGCTTGATGATGATGATGATGATAAGAGAGAGAGAGCGTCACTATTTAATCACTACACATGATGATGTTGCCCGATCCGACCCGCGACGACGACCAGCGACCGCCGACCAGCGCCGATGATGACCGAGGTGGCACATGATGATCAACGTGGATGTGTCGCTAACACCTGGTTACTAACACGCCTTTGCCTTTTTTTGCCTCCTGTTGCCATCACGCATTGATGATAACACGACCCCCTAGATGGCGGCCGGAGGCGGTCGGGATCACGTGACAAGATGGCGGCCGGTCAAGATGGCGGACGCGACATAACAACAACATTGCATCGTGCGAAATATGATGCATCATATTTGCACCAAACCAAAATGCACCATGCGAAAATGTTCAAATCCTAGCTCAAAACACCCTTGTATACTACAAATCGACCCCCCGCAAGTTTTTGAACCGCTGACATACAAGTTTTAGAACCACTGGTCTCCATAGCCAGCACGCTCACTTCACGACCCCCCGCAAGTTTTGAGAACCGCTGACATACAAGTTTTAGAACCACTGGTCTCCAGCACGCTCACACACTTGAGATAAGACCACCCGCGAGGCCGACCAACGCTCACCCACTTGAGATAAGGAGATAAGACCACCCGCGAGGCCGACCACTTCAGATAAGCACTTGAGATAAGACCGACCACCCGCGATAAACGAGGTCACCTGAGATTGTGCTGCATGATACATGCCAATGCTGCATGGAGCCAAAATTAACCATGCGAAAATGTTAAAATCCCTGCTCGAAACACCCTTCCTTACTACTAACTACTAAATACAATTAAGACAAGACAAATGAAATTTTTGGGGCATGTTAAAAGACACAACAGCCTACTAAAAGTAATATTGGAAGGAAAAATACAAGGTAAAAGAGGCAGAGGCAGACCAAGACTAACATTGACGAATAATATCAAAAGATGGACAAGTCAATCTATGACAGCCTGCACCATCAAAGCAAGAAACAGAGTAAAATGGTGATCCATGGTAGCCAACCTTCGTTGCGGAGAAGACACTCGATGATGATGATGATCCAGAGCGATGTAACACAAGACTCCGATAGTTCAAAGTTATGAAGTTGATCAGATGCCAAGTAACGCTAGTAGACCTCACTCCAGAAGAAAGTTGATAGAGAAAGTGGACATACGTTACGTGATTGAGATTCCAGTAGATGACTGGCATGATGGCTAATGATGACTTGCATGATGGCTAATGATTACTTGTATGATGGTTAATGATGACTTGTATGATGGCTAATGATGACTTGCATGATGGCTAATGATGACTTGCATGATCGCTAATGATTACTTGTATGATGGTTAATGATGACTTGTATGATGGCTAATGATGACTTGCATGATGGCTAATGATGACTTGCATGATGGCTAATGATGACTTGCATGATGGCTAATGATGACTTGTATGATGGCTAATGATGACTTGCATGATGGCTAACGATGACTGGCATGATGACTGGCATGATGGCTAATGATGACTTGCATGATGGCTAATGATGACTTGCATGATGGCTAATGATGACTGGCATGATGGCTAACGATGACTGGCATGATGACTGGCATGATGGCTAATGATGACTGGCATGATGACTGGCATGATGACTTACATGATGGCTAATGATGACTGGCATGATGGCTAATGATGACTGGCATGATGACTGGCATGATGACTTACATGATGGCTAATGATGAATGGTATGATGACTGGCATGATGGCTAATGATGACTGGCATGATGACTTACATGATGGCTAATGATGACTGGCATGATGGCTAATGATGAATTACATGATGGCTAATGATGACTGGCATGATGACTAATGATGGCTAATGATGACTTACATGATGGCTAATGATGACTTACATGATGGCTAATGATGACTGGCATGATGGCCAATGATGACTTACATGATGGCTAATGATGACTTATATGATGGCTAATGATGACTTCCATGATGGCTAATGATGACTTGCATGATGGCTAATGATGACTTGCATGATGGCTAATGATGACTTGCATGATGGCTAATGATGACTTGCATGATGGCTAATGATGACTTGTATGATGGCTAATGATGACTTGCATGATGGCTAATGATGACTTGCATGATGGCTAATGATGACTGGCA
Source organism: Megaustenia siamemsis (assembly GCA_032433765.1). Taxonomy (NCBI): domain Eukaryota; kingdom Metazoa; phylum Mollusca; class Gastropoda; order Stylommatophora; family Ariophantidae; genus Megaustenia; species Megaustenia siamemsis. Next base: position 16,332,861 of record JAVIAB010000099.1, on the reverse strand, counting down.
TGATGACTTACATGATGGCTAATGATGACTGGCATGATGGCTAATGATGACTGGCATGATTACTAATGATGACTTACATGATGGCTAATGATGACTTACATGATGGCTAATGATGACTGGCATGATGGCTAATGATGACTTACATGATGGCTAATGATGACTTACTTGATGGCTAATGATGACTTACATGATGGCTAATGATGACTGGCATGATGGCTAATGATGACTTGCATGATGGCTAATGATGACTTACATGATGGCTAATGATGACTTACATGATGGCTAATGATGACTTACATGATGGCTAATGATGACTTACATGATGGCTAATGCTACCACATTTAAAATTGCTACTAAACCAACACCGACTGGCGTCTATAGTAACAGCTGAGACCAAGGTAGAGAAGGTAAAGAGACAAACAGAGCCAGTCAAGAACTGTTGTATAATATATATATATATATATATATATATATATATATATATATATATATATATAGTCATGAACTGTTGTATAATATATATATATATATAGTCATGAACTGTTGTATATATATATATATATATATATATATATATATATATATATATACATATATATATATATATATTCATGAACTGTTGTATAATATATACATATATATAGTCATGAACTGTTGTATAAATATATATATATATATAGTCATGAATTGTTGTATTATATATATATATATATATATATATATAGACATGAACTGTTGTATAATATATATATATATATAGTCATGAACTGTTGTATAATATATATATATATATATATATATATATATGATCATGAACTGTTGTATAATATATATATATATATAGTCATGAATTGTTGTATTATATATATATATATAGTCATGAACTGTCGTATAATATATATATATATATATATATATATATATATATATATATATATGTAGTCAAGAACTGTTGTATAATATATATATATATATATATATATATATATATATATATTCATGAACTGTTGTATAATATATATATATTTAGTCAAGAACTGTTGTATATATATATATATATATATATATATATATATATATATATATATATATATTCAAGAACTGTTGTATAATATATATATAGTCAAGAACTGTTGTATAATATATATATAGTCAATAACTGTTGTATTATATATATATATATATATATAGTCAATAACTGCTGTATAATATATATATATATATATAGTCAAGAACTGTTGTATAATATAATATATATATATATATAGTCAATAACTGTTGTATAATATATATATAGTCAAGAATTGTTGTATAATATATATATAGTCAAGAACTGTTGTATAATATATATATATATATATATATAGTCAATAACTGTTGTATAATATATATATAGTCAAGAATTGTTGTATAATATATATATAGTCAAGAACTGTTGTATAATATATATATATATAGTCAATAACTGTTGTATAATATATATATATATATATAGTCAATAACTGTTGTATAATATATATATATATAGTCAATAACTGTTGTATAATATATATATATAGTCAATAACTGTTGTATAATATATATATATTGTCAATAACTGTTGTATAATATATATATATAGTCAATAACTGTTGTATAATATATATATATAGTCAAGAAGTGTTGTATAATATATATATATATATATATATATAGTCAATAACTGTTGTATAATATATATATATATATATATATATATATATATATATATATATATATATATATTCAAGAACTGTTGTATAATATATATATATAGTCAAGAAGTGTTGTATAATATATATATATATAGTCAAGAAGTGTTGTATAATATATATATATAGTCAAGAAGTGTTGTATAATATATATATAGTCAAGAAGTGTTGTATAATATATATATATAGTCAAGAAGTGTTGTATAATATATATATAGTCAAGAAGTGTTGTATAATATATATATAGTCAAGAAGTGTTGTATAATATATATATATATATAGTCAAGAAGTGTTGTATAATATATATATAGTCAAGAAGTGTTGTATAATATATATATATAGTCAAGAAGTGTTGTATAATATATATATAGCCAAGAAGTGTTGCATAATATATATATAGTCAAGAAGTGTTGTATAATATATATATAGTCAAGAAGTGTTGTATAATATATGTATAGCCAAGAAGTGTTGTATAATATATATATATATAGTCAAGAAGTGTTGTATAATATATATTGAGTTATTGAGTTATTGAGTTATTTGCGGGTCATCATCATTGCACTCCGAACATGTCCATAGGTGCTCAGATCCCCTCCTCAGCAATTCCCTCAGTGTCCAGCGACTGACGACTCCAGTTCTATGTTGGTTGATAAGTCTTCTTACACGGCCACTAAGTTTCTCATTTCTGGCTGTGCCCATCTTAACTCCCATTTCCATCATCCGAAGAAGCGACGTTGATCTGTGTTTGTCGAAGTCCTGTGCTCTTCCCACATCTCGGAGTGCATTGATGACGTCCGCCCGATCCATCGGTTGCCCGTCCTCAACGACAGCGCAGCTTGCCAACCTGTCCGCTCTCTCATTTCCCCGTACTCCCGCATGTCCAGGGACATAGACAAAGGTGACCTTACGTATTTTGGATTTCTGCAACGACTCTACCCATTGCATGCGTACAAAGCCCGCCTCCACTTTTTTTATCATGCTCATCGAATCACTCAGTATACATGCGTGGATGTAGTCTTGTGACTCTAACCATTTGAATGCCTTGGTCACTGCCATCACCTCCATTGTCATGCTACTCGTGGTCATGGCGTATGCACCACTGTCTTCCTTGGCTATTCTGCCTGCCGAACGTGCTGTAAATGCCCATGCACTTTTTTCATGTCGTCTTACAGATCCGTCTGTATAGATGACTGCATCTTTCTCATCGGTGTTATCGCAGATGAGACCGTTGACCTCAGCATTAACCACGACTGGGTTCTGTTCCCTACTTTTCCTGTCGAGTGTGACAATACATGAGAAAGTCCCATTGAATGACGTAGGCACCGGTATCCACTCCTCACCAACGCTGAGATTGGTAAGCCCACAGACCTGTTTGATGACATCTTCTGCTCGGCCCACCCATGATTTGCCTCTTTTTAGCCTGGTACCTTTCTCTGTGTTGAGCACGTGGTGCAATGGATGCTCTGTATCTGTACTAATCTTCAGGTATGCTCGTGCTCTCCAGATCTTGATTCTGTCATCCATGGTTGGAAATTCAAGAAGATACCTCATTGCCACACAGGGAGTGTCCCTCGTACATCCCAGGATAATGCGCATGGCTTCATTTTGTATTTTCTCCAGCCTATCAATTTGAGTCGTACTGACAGTAAGAATGGCCAGGGCATACTCGATTGGTGCGAGGACTAATCCCTGGAACAGAAGAGTAAGTAGCCTCTGCTCGATGTTGGCAGCTGCCATGACCTTCAAGGCGGCTAATCCTTTGCGGGATTTTGTTATCACATGGTCAACGTGGTCCCGAAAACACAGGCTGCGATCAAACTTAACTCTGAGGTATGTCATCAACTTGTCCCTGGTCACCTCATCAGCTCCCATTCGTACTACCGGTGTGGTCGTATTAACGATATGATTGTTAAGGGAGAACCATGAAACTGATGCTTTATTAGGATTAACCAAGGCACCTGAAACCCCACACCAGGAAGAAATGCGATCGAGTTCGTCTTGCATTGTGGAGGCGATTCCCCGTCTGTCTCTTCCCTGTCGATATACCAGAATATCATCAGCAAAAGTCATAGTTCTTTCCCTCCCATCCAGCTGTTGGGCCGTGATCGTTATTGTGTACACATTAAATAGAACTGGTGACAATGGTGAGCCTTGTGGCAGCCCAGGACAAATGGATGTTGGCTCGGAAGACCAACCTCCACATCTGAGTATCACCTTCCTCTGAAACAGTGCCGCGGCGATCCATCTTATGAGGAAGGGGTTCACCGCCAGTTTGAGAAGCATATGCATGAGATATTCAAATGGTACCCTGTTGTATGCATCCTCCAGATCTATAGCAGCAGCACATGTCTCCTCTCGTCTGTGGAAGCCTTCGAAGACGTCATAGGCAAATACTGCCGCATTGAGCCATGTCTCTTTGTTATATCTATAACCTCCGAGTGTGGATGGGAATACGCGTTTCTGTTCAAGGCGACACGTGAGGACACGGGCAACTATTTTCTCCAGCAGCTTGCCCGCAGTATTCTGCATTGTGATGATTCTGTAGGCACTGATCTGAGAATGGTCCTTGTTTGGCTTCGGTAGCGGTAGTAAGTAGCTGTGTAGCCACTCCTCCTTAATCTGGCCACTCCGAATACTGGCATTAAACTCATTGGCCAGTGTTGTCAAGTCGTCATCAGCTAAATCGCCTATGTCATCATACCGAACACCATCTGGACCAGGAGCAGTGTTGTGTGACCTTTTAAGTGTCGCGCGAATGGTATCGGTTGTGATTGTGAGATCTTCTTCCAGCCCTACATCCTCACACAAATTTGACAAAGATCCCCGTATCCTCATTCTTACAGCCTCATTTCTTTGGTCCGTCTGCTCAATGTAGCGGGCAAGCAGGGCCTTCCCTTTGCTCTCATCAGATTTGTGCCATATCTGGTCTGTGCTCTGAAAGTCTGGTATACCTCTGTGTCGTGGTGTGCCATTCATGCACTGATGAAGGCGCCAGAATGTGGCTAGCGATTTTTCTGAGCACACTTTTTTACAGAAGTCATCCCATTTGTAACAGAGTATGCTAAAGAGAGCAGATACTGAATCGTTACCGCTCTTTGAATGGACGAGAGCAGTATCATATAGTGGCGACCAGCAGATTTTAACTATGGTAATTTTCCAGGAATAACAGTTAGTCAGAGTGAGGAAGGAGAGAGGTAGAATAGAGGACGACACGATGAGAGTTAAGAGCCCATGGAATTTTCCATGCAACAGAAGATAGCGCAGTGTCTGCAGGGGTAGGGGTAGGACACCCACCAAACTAAGTTAGATGTCCATGCCAGTGTTCACAAGAGCAAAGTTGTTGGAAAGGACCAGGTATGACTAGTAACATGCAACGACCTCGTGGTGTTATTGTCAGAGCTCCACGAGTGTCCATCATGTTCACAACAACTAGTAGTTGTTATTGTGATGAGCATGCGTTGACCCCATGACTTTGGCCTGGCTGATAAATAAGTAGTCATCCAACTTCCAGGAGAGGTCATTGTCATGAGGTAACATTAGGTCACCAAGTAGGCGAAAACAAGATGCTTTGTCCAAATTTGGGAAGGTTCAGGTGAGTCACAGATGGTGGACACTGGACACGTAAACATTGAGTGACCAGATCACGTTGGAGTGGTCAATTTGCGATGATCTTATTGGTCACCATCTCGCAGGTAGAAGAGAGTTGAGGAGTATTTAAGAACGAGGAGTTAGGACAGAGAAGTCAAGCCAGAGAATTAGAAGAAGTAGAATGTAGACTGAGTCAGTTAAAACGGCTTCGGCCGAACTGCTAAAGGCAGTTAGCCAGTTAACAGTTAGAGTCAGAACAGTTAGAAAGTTAAGTTGGAAGTGTAGTAATAAGTTTTGATGGAGTTAGTAAGAACAGTTAGAAATCTACAAGTTACAGTCATAAGTCAGTAATAGATTATTAAGACACTAGAGAAGTTATCAGTAGAAGTTGTTTTACAAGTGTCCAAGAATTGTGTTCCATTGTGTTACATATATTCTACATGTCGTAAGTAGACTCACAAGTTTGTAAGAAAATGAAGATGTTGATGAACAATGTTCCATACCAATAAACATTAATAGTTGAACATTGAAGAGAGACTTTATGTGCAAGTCTATTATATATACCATATTGTGTGTTGTGATCATTGAAGTACTAGCCACTATAGAAAGATAAAGAACAAAGAACATCACAACTCTGTAACATTTAATAATTAATTTGGTGTCCGAGACACAGCACGAACCTGAGTTGTCGCGGAGAGAAATCAAATAAATGAATGACAGAAAGTTAATGGAAGAATAAAAAAGCCTGCCCAGTCTTCAACTTAGAAATCACGGAGAAATCACCGTGTACCGTCTACCGGGTCAAAAGTTCAACACGACCACAATTCTACCTGTGTTGCACTCCTGCCAGCTGAGATTGTCATTTTACCAATCAAGAGTACCTGTCCTTCAGGTCAAAAAGTCAAATTACGCTGAAATTTACCTGTGTCAAGTGTCTAAGAGAGGCACTAAAATTTTATTCAGCATTAAATCTGACCAGCCAAGAGATTGTCAAATTGTCAGTCAATATTACCTGTTTTGTTGGTATCAAGTCATAGCGTCAAGTTGCAACAAATCATTGTTTCGTCCACCTGAGATTCAAAGTTCATCAATGAGTCCGACCTTTGAACTGTGACCCACCACAGTGTTTATTTTGAAAGTATTCAGGAAGAGGCATAACTCTCAACAGAATATCGTCATCGTCAGATAACTCCCGACACATTTGTCATTGTCGAACATGTGTCGAATTTTCTCATGTGGCAATTTATTGAGGAAAATTGTGAATTGTGATTGATAATTAATAATTTCAAGTGGTGTAGTCTTTATTTAGAGAAACAAGTCAAGTAACAAGTAAGAGTGTTAATATTTCAGTGTGATATGGCCATTCGCGTGTGTTAGAAATTAAATTAAAATAAATTAACATTAGACTTCATTAGACATTAGAAGACCAGAAGGAAGAAACCGATCATCAACAGCTAAGAAACAATAATTTATTTATTAAGTAATTAGTAATTAATTAATTTATTAAGTAGTTTGTTAAGTAATTAATTAATTAATGATTTTTAGAAAGTATTATTAATTAATATACCAGCGAATATTGTAAACAAGTTTTTTTTAAACAGCTGGTTGACAGTTTTTAAAATAGTGTTCTGTTATTATGTAGTTAAGTTTGGTTAAATAATTATTATTTTAATTATATATTATTATTGATAAGGTGACATACCTTTTTTTTATATTGTTCTGTAACCATTTTTTAAATTGTACTGGATGTATTTTTTTAATAGTGTTTGAAATACTACATGGTTATTCCACAGGGAAATTAAATAATAATAATTTCTGTACTTACTACATTGTTTATTCCACAGGGAAATTAAATAATAATAAATTTCTATTTATTCCAGAAACTGAGGTGTTCATAAAGTCATAAAGTGCTGATATTTTATAGTCTTATATTTTATAACCTATAATAAATTGTAATTGTTTTGTTCTTTCAACAGTTGAAGGGTCCTTCGCATGTAGTAGTATTCATCTAATAGTTGATTAAATAGATATTAAAGAGACATGGACTGTAAACAAATTATAACACTAATAGCTGTAAAATATTGATAACAAATTTAAATAAAAACATTAACGACATAATTATTAGAGATTATTTTAGTTCCTTTGGGGAAATAATATTTGTGAAATTAATTGATAGGCCTGAAGAAGAGACAAACAGAGCCATAATTCTATACAGAGATAGTAACATTGTAAATAAGATTTTGAATAGTGAGCACACGATCAATAATAGTAAGATTATAGTCAAAGTTTATAGGCCATTACAAAAGTATACAATGATAAATCCAAAGACATACACTGAAGTAAACAATAAAACAACATATGCTAAACCAGACTATAGACTATATAGTTTAAAAACAAATAGAATTATTAGAGAAGAGATTATTAGAAAGACAGACACTGAACAAGAGACAAAGAGTACACAGACTGAAGTAGAGACTACAGTTTTAAAGACTTATATAGATGCCTGTGTAGGTAGTGACAGTGACACATGGCAAGAATATGAAACTAAATGGATTGAGAAGAATAAAGAAAGTAACAAAATAATAGAAGAATTAAATGAAAAATTAATAAAACAAGATCATGAGATTAGGATACTAAAGCAAACTAATGAGAAAAATAATAAAAAGATTGTAGAGTTGACAGAGACAGTTGATAGGTTAAAGACGAAGAACAAAGGCTTGAAGAAAGAAGTAGACAAAATAGAAAATGATATAATGGAGGCGGAGGAATATATTGGACAACTGACGCATGAGAAACTACAGCTTCAAGAGAAATTTTCAAAGATGACAGACACAGAAGATGTTAGACAGAAAGTAAAGGTCCATCCGGAGAGGCAAAAGTCGGTGAGAACCAGAAAAATTCCATCAAGATCAGACGTTGATTTGTGGCCTGCTGATTCAGATCGACCACGTTATGTGCACCCACTATACCCAGACCAGTGCACAGTAGATTATGATAGTGACAATGATGAAATCCGTAGAGAGTATTGGGGGACGACGATAGAAGACGGTAAGGTAACAATATCGGAAGGCTCGCAAGGTTATACGACAGGACAGAAATCCTCCAAGAAATGTACAGCAAAGACAAAGAAGAAAAAGGATAGACAAGTTGCTACAGTTAGTGTAAGCAAAAGTACTGGCTTAAAAGAAGATAGTAATTCAGGAGTAGCGTTCTGGAGCATGCCAGCAAAAATATGGGTAAACAACATCCCTATTAATAACAGTAAGAGATAAGAAATAGGTGGAACTTGTATAAGACTAAACGGGTCTTACGCTCAATAAATCATTTTAATATTATATACACTATGTAGACAGGATTTGATTATAAATAGATATGGAGAACTATATAGTAGTGTCAAGAGAATATAGAAGACAAGAGACCTGAGGAAATAGAGATTACCTCAGATGAACTAGAAGTTAAGAGTTACCAATGCGAAACATATGGTACTAACTACGAGTTGGTCAGAGTTCTTAAACTTGCGAAGTTGGATGGTAATCCAAGGAACAACTGACCAATATAAGTGTGTAGCAAGGAGATGAGAGTGTTATTGAAATTTAAGAGTTGTTGAAGAATGAGAAGTGAGAAGCAAGGTGATGATAACCTGTGCTTATTGAGACCTAAAGAATTAGGTTATCAATGTGAATACTAAGAGAAGCATCATGAGAAAAGGAGTCTGGAAGAGACTCATGTGAAAATAATCGTGTAACCAGAGTGGTAACTCGTAAAAGGTTATATAAAGAGAAATGGAACTTGAGAGAGAGTTTCCAGAAGTTATAGAGACTAAATGGTAGTCCTGTGAGTATAAGAGATGTAAATAGAAATATCTGAGTCGAATAAATGAATATGACTGATAGATACTGTCAAGTGGACGGTGTCCAGATAATTCTGATCTTGAGCCTTAGAAGATACTACAAGAGTATCATGATATATTGAGACTGAATAGTAGTCCTGGGAATACAAGAGATGTATGCAGATTATTCAGAGTCAAATGAATGTTAGATGCTGTCAAGTGGATGGTATTCAGATAATCCTGATCTTGAGAATAAATAGATGATACTAGAAGAGTATCATGATAATGAGTCTAAAGGATGAGACTCATGTGTAAGAATTTCCAGAATTTATTTAGATTTATGAGACTTACAAGAGGGTATGTTGTAAATAGAGCAGTCTGAAGTATATATATGTATGTATATTGATATATTGTTGCTCAAACTAAGTGTTGTTTGTGATTCATAGTCTCCGGAGATATGTGCATTGTCTAAGTTTTGTCAGTATATGTTCTATGTCAATTGAGCGGATATGTTCTAAAGCATAAAGACTTGTAATAATAATGCATGATAATAACTGTTGTACATGGTTCTTTTTTTATGAGTTTATTTTTAGATATTGGATCTTGGAGTCACAGATGCCAGTCAACAGATGTCTGGTGATGCCTGTGATGTAGCCTCAAGAAGCTGACAAACAGTCATTGTCAAGAATTAGTTAACATTCGCAATAAGACTTGCATTATATTAAATGGTGGAGTTAATCATTCAAGGGACACAACTGGACATACTTTGAAAATTATGTCCCCTATAAAAAAAAAATTGAGTTTTGTTTAGAATTTTTTTAAAGAATTGTGTGTGGTTCAGTACCTTATTGTCTCCAAGATATTGTTGATCTATGGTTTTTAAAGATTGGTTGATATTGTGACAAGTATTTTTTACTGATTGTTTTTTGTAAATTAATGATGTTCCATATAACTCTATTACTATTTTTATGTAGATGATACTAAGATTTATTTACTTAGAAATAAATCTCATATGTTGTAAGGGAGGAGTGTAACAGAGTATGCTAAAGAGAGCAGATACTGAATCGTTACCGCTCTTTGAATGGACGAGAGCAGTATCATATAGTGGCGACCAGCAGATTTTAACTATGGTAATTTTCCAGGAATAACAGTTAGTCAGAGTGAGGAAGGAGAGAGGTAGAATAGAGGACGACACGATGAGAGTTAAGAGCCCATGGAATTTTCCATGCAACAGAAGATAGCGCAGTGTCTGCAGGGGTAGGGGTAGGACACCCACCAAACTAAGTTAGATGTCCATGCCAGTGTTCACAAGAGCAAAGTTGTTGGAAAGGACCAGGTATGACTAGTAACATGCAACGACCTCGTGGTGTTATTGTCAGAGCTCCACGAGTGTCCATCATGTTCACAACAACTAGTAGTTGTTATTGTGATGAGCATGCGTTGACCCCATGACTTTGGCCTGGCTGATAAATAAGTAGTCATCCAACTTCCAGGAGAGGTCATTGTCATGAGGTAACATTAGGTCATAATAGAACAAAGAAGTATGTGTTAGCACTCGGAAAAATTGACAGACAAACAACAATAGAAAAAAACGAAGAACAATATATGGTCCGAAAGGGATCGAACCCGTACTCAGTGGCACCGCGCCTTGCCACGAGAAGCCGAACGCTTGGTACACTGCCACGCAGCCAACTAAAAAATTGGCTATTGCAGTAGTGTCTTCCACGAAAGGCGATCTCAATGACTATAGCATAGGGTAACGATCACAGACCGGAAATAAATTGTATATTTGTACTTTCCTATTAATGCAAGTATCTCCCAGTAGGGCTGAATACTTGTGTTGTAGACAAACATTATTGGACGAAACAGCACGAATAGTAGTTCCCAGTGGTTATATACTGGGTACAAATAATAATACATAAATATTATTATATGGGGAACTTATATGTTCCCCATATAATAATATTTATGTATTATTATTTGTACCCAGCACCTAACATTAGGTCACCAAGTAGGCGAAAACAAGATGCTTTGTCCAAATTTGGGAAGGTTCAGGTGAGTCACAGATGGTGGACACTGGACACGTAAACATTGAGTGACCAGATCACGTTGGAGTGGTCAATTTGCGATGATCTTATTGGTCACCATCTCGCAGGTAGAAGAGAGTTGAGGAGTATTTAAAGAACGAGGAGTTAGGACAGAGAAGTCAAGCCAGAGAATTAGAAGAAGTAGAATGTAGACTGAGTCAGTTAAAACGGCTTCGGCCGAACTGCTAAAGGCAGTTAGCCAGTTAACAGTTAGAGTCAGAACAGTTAGAAAGTTAAGTTGGAAGTGTAGTAATAAGTTTTGATGGAGTTAGTAAGAACAGTTAGAAATCTACAAGTTACAGTCATAAGTCAGTAATAGATTATTAAGACACTAGAGAAGTTATCAGTAGAAGTTGTTTTACAAGTGTCCAAGAATTGTGTTCCATTGTGTTACATATATTCTACATGTCGTAAGTAGACTCACAAGTTTGTAAGAAAATGAAGATGTTGATGAACAATGTTCCATACCAATAAACATTAATAGTTGAACATTGAAGAGAGACTTTATGTGCAAGTCTATTATATATACCATATTGTGTGTTGTGATCATTGAAGTACTAGCCACTATAGAAAGATAAAGAACAAAGAACATCACAACTCTATAACACATTTAGCATCCTTAGCCTGCTTAGCGCATAGTTTAAAGTGCATCATTTTTTGGTCGACCTCTACTTTCAGACGCTTCAAGAGCTCAGGTTGTGTTCTACCATACCTTCTGGCTTTCTGCCATGTCTTGACCGTTTGTCTCTTGCTCCGCCAAGCTTCCTCGACATCTACGTTCCACCAGGGTGGCTGCGTCCATCTCTCCTGCCTCCTACGAGGGGCGCTCTGTTTCTTATGTCTGATTTTGCTAATGACGTCCTGGTCTGTTTTCTCGTAGTTGAATGTGTACGACAAGAGATGTTGTACAACAAGAGAATGTGTACGACAATATATACTATACGACTATATATAATATATATATAGTCAAGAAGTGTTGTATAATATATATATTAGTTAAGACTGGTTTATTGTCTTCCAGTTATCAAGAGTTATTCAACTGTGGCTGTCAGTAAACACGTGCTTTTTGTTGTACACCTTCTCTTGTCATACACATTCTCTTGTTGTACAACATCTCTTGTCGTACACATTCTCTTGTTGTACAACATCTCTTGTACACATTCTCTTGTTGTACAACATCTCTTGTCGTACACATTCTCTTGTTGTGCAACATCTCTTGTCGTACACATTCTCTTGTTGTACAACATCTCTTGTCGTACACATTCTCTTGTTGTACAACATCTCTTGTCGTACACATTCTCTTGTTGTACAACATCTCTTGTCGTACACATTCTCTTGTTGTACACCTCTTGTCGTACACATTCTCTTGTTGTACAACTTCTCTTGTTGTACACATTCTCTTGTACAAATTCTCTTGTCGTACACATTCTCTTGTTGTACACCTCTTGTCGTACACATTCTCTTGTCGTACACATTCTCTTGTTGTACACCTTCTCTTGTCGTACACATTCTGAGTACAACTTCTCTTGTCGTTACCCCGATCGAGTCCGCTAAAGTTTAATTCACAACCCCCCCCCCCAACTTTAACATGATTGAATATGTCATTATCTCTTTACCTTTAACCGCTACAGTCGCTCTCCGTGCACACTACGCTACATTCAACGTCGTATCACTTTTGTGAATAACCATCGTGAAAAGAAAAGTGGCCAATACAAGTACTACTTCAACAAACGTCAAACACAACACACTGTACACACGTCGCTGGTGAAATAGGCGAGACACAACTGTTTGTGTGTACATGTAGACATGGTCACGTGATAGAGTAAGTAGGTCCTCATGTATTTGATCTGCGGCGTCGCCTGTTTTTGTTTATAACCGGACACGTAGACAGAAGGGGAAGGGAGAGTCATCGCACAAACAAATCGGACATTTTCATATTAAATGTTGCTTTAAAAAGGGTCTATTTTGATCAAACTCTCACCGTATGCTATGGTAGGTGACACAGGTCACGTTTATCATCGATGTTTGCCCCCTCCCCCAGTAAACAGTGGAACACACTACCTTGTACGTGGCTGTCGTAGAGTATGGTGTGGACGTCCGTCTCACTTTGGCATCTCACAGCCATAAGTGGCGTAAGTTGTTGTTTTTGCCCCAACATACAGCTAAATATCCTCTTAGAAGTGCCGGGGTGGGGGTGGGGTAAAGGAAAGGAAGAAGATGAAGTGGAAGAAATGAATGAAGATACAAACAGTCGAGGACAAGACAATAACGGGAAAACAGATGGAGCAGAGTTAGGCGGGTGGGGGGAGGGGTAGCGAAGGATATTTAGTAGAGGAGGGACATGAGTTAAAACAAATAGAAGGAAGAGAATGTGTGGAATGGGGAGAGAAAGAATGAAATAGGGGACGAGTAGAATGTGAAATAGGTTGGGGGGGGGGGGGGGAAGGGAGAGAGAGAGATAGTAAAATAGGGGCAGGGGGATGTGAAATAGCTGAGGTGGGGGGGGAGAGAAGAGAACGAGTAAAATAGGGCAGGGGGAAAATGTGAAATAGATATTGGGGGGGGGGGGGAATAGGAGCAGGGGAAAGAATGTCGAGCAGCGGGGGAGGGGGGAGAAGTGCAAAATAAGGGCAGGGGAAGAATATTAAATAGATTTGGGGTGGGGGGGGGGTAGAAGAGACAGTAAAATAAGGGCAGGGAAAATAATGTGAATTAGATAGGGGGAGAGTGAAATAGGGGGAGGGGAAAGAATGTGAAAAGGGAGGGTGTGGGAGAAAAAAGTAAATTATGGGGAGGAGGGAAGATTGTTAAATAGGGAGGGTGGGGGAGAAAGAGTAAAATATGGGGAGGGGGAAGAATGTGAAATAGGGAGGGTGGGAAAGAAAGAGTAAAATATGAGGAGGAGGGAAGATTGTGAAATAGGGAGGGTGGGAAAGAAAGAGTAAAATATGGGGAGGGGGAAGAATGTGAAATAGGGACGGTGGGAAAGAAAGAGTAAAATAAAGGGGGGTGAAGAATTTGAAATAGGGAGGGTGGGGAGAAAGAGTGAAATATGCGAGGGGAAAGAATGTGAAATAGGGAGGGTGGGGAGAAAGAGAAAAATATGGGGAGGGGGAAGAATGTGAAATAGGGAAGGTGGGGGAGAAAGAGTGAAGTATGAGGAGGAGGGAAGATTGTGAAATAAGGAGGGTGGGAAAGAAGAGTAAAATATGGGGAGGGGGAAGAATGTGAAATAGGGAGGGTGGGAAAGAAAGAGTAAAATAAAGGGGGGTGAAGAATTTGAAATAGGGAGGGTGAGGGAGAAAGAGTGAAATAGGGGAGGGGAAAGAGGTGAAATGGGGAGGGTGGGGGAGAAAGAGTGAAATATGCGAGGGGAAAGAATGTGAAATAGGGAGGGTGAGGAGAAAGAGAAAAATATGGGGAGGGGGAAGAATGTGAAATAGGGAGGGTGGGGGAGAAAGAGTGAAATATGAGGAGAAGGAAGATTGGGAAATAGGGAGGGTGGGGGAGAAAGAGTAAAATAAGGGAGGGGAAAGAATGTGAAATAGGGAGGGTGGGTGGAAAAGAGTAAAATATGGGTAGGGGAAAGAATGTGAAATAGGGAGGGTGGGGGAGAAAGAGTAAAACAGGGGGTGGGAGAAGAATGTGAAATAGGGAGGGAGGGGGAGAGAGAGAAAGAGTGAAATAGAGGAGGAGAAAGAATATGAAATAGGGGGGGGGGGGAGAGAAAGGGTAAAATAGGGGGAGGGAAAATTTTGAAATAGTTTGGGGTGGGGGGGAAAGAGTAAATAGGGGGAGGGGAAAGAGTAAAATAGGGGTAGGGGAAAGTGTAAAATAGGGGAGGGGGGAAATGTAAAATAGGGGGAGGGGCAAATGTAAAATAGGGGGAGGGGCAAGTGTAAAATAGGGGGAGGGGAAATTTTGAAATAGTTTGGGGTGGGGGGGAAAGAGTAAATAGGGGGAGGGGAAAGAGTAAAATAGGGGTAGGGGAAAGTGTAAAATAGGGGAGGGGGAAATGTAAAATAGGGGGAGGGGCAAGTGTAAAATAGGGGGAGGGGCAAGTGTAAAATGGGGGAAGGGGAAGTGTAAAATAAGGGAAGGGGAAAGAGTAAAATAGGGGGAGGGGAAAGGATTTGAAATAAAGGGAAAAAGAAAAGGAAGAGGATAAATAAGAGCGGAAAGTAAAATAAGAAGTAAAGTAGTCACAATGTCAGGGTTTTGTCACGAGCTGTCTTCTCAATGACCAGCTCACAGGTGACATAAGCAATAGTCTGTTTTAACAATTTACTTGTCAATTTCTCTTTCTCTAGCGCTCACTCTTCTACTCCGAGCAAATCTTGAAAACATCACAGAGATGCAAGTTCTTCAGTAACTCTCTCTCTCTCTTTTTCTTTTGTCTCTCTGCCTCAACCTCCCCACATCCCACACTTAGATGATCAAGTTCTCCAGCAACTCTCTCTCTCTCTCTCTCTCTGCCTCAACCTCCCCACATCCCACACTTAGATGATCAAGTTCTCCAGCAACTCTCTCTCTCTCTCTCTCTCTCTCTCTGTCTCAACCTCCCCACATCCCACACTTAGATGATCAAGTTCTCCAGCAACTCTCTCTCTCTCTCATTGTCTCTCCGTCTCAACCTCCCCACATCCCACACTTAAATGATCAAGTTCTCCAGTAACTCTCTCTCTCTCTCTCTCATTGTCTCTCCGTCTCAACCTCCCCACATCCCACACTTAGATGATCAAGTTCTCCAGCAACTCTCTCTCTCTCTCTCTCATTGTCTCTCCGTCTCAACCTCCCCACATCCCACACTTAGATGATCAAGTTCTCCAGCAACTCTCTCTCTCTCATTGTCTCTCCGTCTCAACCTCCCCACATCCCACACTTAGATGATCAAGTTCTCCAGTAACTCTCTCTCCGTCTCTCTCTTTGTCTCTCCGTCTCAACCTCCCCACATCCCACACTTAGATGATCAAGTTCTCCAGTAACTCTCTCTTTCTCTCTCTCTCATTGTCTCTCCGTCTCAACCTCCCCACATCCCACACTTAGATGATCAAGTTCTCCAGTAACTCTCTCTCTCTCTCTCATTGTCTCTCCGTCTCAACCTCCCCACATCCCACACCTAGATGATCACGTTCTCCAGCAACTCTCTCTCTCTCTTTGTCTCTCTGTCTTAACCTCCCCACATCCCACACTTAGATGATCAAGTTCTCCAGTAACTCTCTCTCTCTCTCTCTGTCTCAACCTCCCCACATCCCACACTTAGATGATCAAGTTCTCCAGTAACTCTCTCTCTCTCTGCCTCAACCTCCCCACATCCCACACTTAGATGATCAAGTTCTCCAGCAACTCTCTCTCTCTCTCTCTCCGTCTCAACCTCCCCACATCCACACTTAGATGATCAAGTTCTCCAGTAACTCTCTCTCTCTCTCATTGTATCTCTGTCTTTACCTCCCCACATCCCACACTTAGATGATCAAGTTCTCCAGCAACTCTCTCTCTCTCTCTCTCTCTCTCCGTCTCAACCTCCCCACATCCCACACTTAGATGATCAAGTTCTCCAGCAACTCACTCTCTCTCTCTCTCTCTCTCTCTCCGTCTCAACCTCCCCACATCCCACACTTAGATGATCAAGTTCTCCAGCAACTCTCTCTCTCTCTCTCTCTCTCCGTCTCAACCTCCACACATCCCACACTTAGATGATCAAGTTCTCCAGCAACTCTCTCTCTCTCTCTCTCTGTCTTAACCTCCCCACATCCCACACTTAGATGATCAAGTTCTCCAGTAACTCTCTCTCTCTCTCTCTCTGTCTCAACCTCCCCACATCCCACACTTAGATGATCAAGTTCTCCAGTAACTCTCTCTCTCTCTCTCTGCCTCAACCTCCCCACATCCCACACTTAGATGATCAAGTTCTCCAGCAACTCTCTCTCTCTCTCTCTCTCTGCCTCAACCTCCCCACATCCCACACTTAGATGATCAAGTTCTCCAGCAACTCTCTCTCTCTCTCTCTCTCTGCCTCAACCTCCCCACATCGCATACTTAGATGATCAAGTTCTCCAGTAACTCTCTCTCTCTCTCTCTTGTCTCTCTGTCTTAACCTCCCACATCCCACACTTAGATGATCAAGTTCTCCAGTAACTCTCTCTCTGTCTCAACCTCCCCACATCCCACACTTAGATGATCAAGTTCTCCAGTAACTCTCTCTCTCTCTCTGTCTCAACCTCCCCACATCCCACACTTAGATGATCAAGTTCTCCAGTAACTCTCTCTCTCTCTCTCTTTGTCTCTCCGTCTCAACCTCCCCACATCCCACACTTAGATGATCAAGTTCTCCAGCAACTCTCTCTCTCTTTCTCTTTGTCTCTCTGTCTCAACCTCCCCACATCCCACACTTAGATGATCAAGTTCTCCAGCAACTCTCTGTCTCTCCCTCTCTCTCTGTCTCTGCCTTGGCAATAGATATATATAGATATAATATGATCAGCGTAAGATAACGTTATGCCTAGATGCTGTCCTAATATTTGCTCGCTTGTGATCCTTGTTGTCAGGCGTTGAACAATACGTGAGATGGTGAACCCTGTGGAAGGCAAGGATGCATTTTCGTTGGGTCAGAGACCACATTTGAACACACTTTCCGTGGGGAAAATGGCTGCAGAAATTCAGTCACAGAAGCCAGGACTGGTTTTCAGTTCAAAAAGCTGAAACATTAGGATATCAAGATTCTCTGCAACCTCTAGGTCAGCTGTAGCAGCATATGTTTCAATGCCTGCAAAGAGCCTTCATTATGGGCCAGATCGCAGCACTTACCCAGGTCACTATGTACTCTACCCTCCTAGGGCAGGTGAAAAAAACAGTCACTCCAGCTGGTAGGTTAATTACCTAGCAATTATTTACTCAAGCAACTGACCTACCGTGCATGGTAACAATGTGATAGGCTTGTACACTTGGTCACTTGCGTGGTCTTTGTACGGGTTCTGTCACACAACTTCGAAGTCCAGTCTTTTACAATAGCGTTCATGTGTTACACAGGTCTCTTATACTCACAAGACCTTCATGACTCGACATTACATCAGTTGATGTGGGTACTACTACAAGGAATGACTAGTTAAATAGCACCAGGAAGACACGTTAAAGAATTATGTCACTCATTTTATTTTACAACAAAAACTGGTACCGACTGTCTTGACGTAACTCACAACAAAATTTGGTACCGACTGTCTTGACGTAACTCACAACAAAAGCTGGTACCGACTGTCTTGACGTAACTCATAATAAAAGCTGGTACCGACTATCTTGATGTAACTCTCAACAAAAGCTGGTACCGACTGTCTTGATGTAACTCTCAACAAAAGCTGGTACCGACTGTCTTGATGTAACTCTCAACAAAAGCTGGTACCGACTATCTTGATGTCACTCTCAATAAAAGCTGGTACCGACTGTCTTGATGTAACTCTCAACAAAAGCTGGTACCGACTGTCTTGATGTAACTCACAACAAAAGCTGGTACCGACTGTCTTGACGTAACTCACAACAAAAGCTGGTACCGACTGTCTTGTAGTAACTCACAACAAAAGCTGGTACCGACTGTCTTGATGTAATTCACAACAAAAGCTGGTACCGACTGTCTTGGTGTAACTCACAACAAAAGCTGGTACCAACTGTCTTGTAGTAACTCACAACAAAAGCTGGTACCGACTGTCTTGATGTAACTCACAACAAAAAGCTGGTACCGACTGTCTTGGCGTAACTCACAACAAAAGCTCGTACCGATTGTCTTGACGTAACTCACAACAAAAGCTCGTACCGATTGTCTTGACGTAACTCACAACAAAAGCTGGTACCGACTGTCTTGATGTAACTCACAACAAAAGCTGGTACCGACTGTCTTGATGTAACTAACAACAAAAGCTGGTACCGACTGTCTTGACGTAACTCACAACAAAAGCTGGTACCAACTGTCTTGGCGTAACTCTCAACAAAAGATGATACCAACTGTCTTGATGCAACTCACAACAAAAGCTGGTACCAACTGTCTTGGCGTAACTCTCAACAAAAGCTGGTACCGACTGTTTTGATGTAACTCACAACAAAAGCTGGTACCAACTGTCTTGGCGTAACTCTCAACAAAAGCTGGTACCGACTGTCTTGACGACTTGGCAGCAATGGTGGCTGTGATGTAACTCTCCATCTGACCTGTCCTATTTGTATTTATTTGTCTCTCTTACTCCCCTTGTAGGAGCCGCGATAGCTCAGTGGTTAGTGAACTGGACTACAAAGGACAAGGGGTAGGGTTTGATCCCAACTGGCGGCTTCCGGGTTCACCCAACATTAAAATGGGTACCAGATTTTTTTTCTGGGAAAGTAAAGCAGCACGGGCGTAATACCGACCACATTACCCCAAAAATCATGTGCTGAAGGTCTGTAAAATATAGGATCACTAACACCATATTTCCCTATACGCCACTTGGCGTGACGGGGGTACTTTACTTTTTTTTACTCCCCTTGTAGCTATAACTGTTTCTATTACTGACTTGAAGCTCCGTGTTTTTCCTTCGTCCCCACTCACTCTCTATCCATCTTGAAACTCTGGCCATTCAACAGTTGGCGGCATTCAAGAGATGATAGGTTCTGGTGGGAACTTTGGAGAATAACGTTTTGTGGGAGAAATAATATACAATCATTAATGGGAGAGTAACACAATCATTGATGTGAGAGTGACAGGATCATTGATGGGAGAGTAACACAATCATTGATGTGAGAGTGACAGGATCATTGATGGGAGAGTGACAGGATCATTGATGTGAGAGTGACGGGATCATTGATGGGAGAGTGACAGGATCATTGATGTGAGAGTGACAGGATCATTGATGGGAGAGTGACACAATCATTGATGGGAGAGTAACACAATCATTGATGTGAGAGTGACAGGATCATTGATGTGAGAGTGACAGGATCATTGATGGGAGAGTAATACGATCATTGATGGGAGAGTGACACAATTATTGATGGGAGAGTAACACAATCATTGATGTGAGAGTGACAGGATCATTGATGGTAGAGTGACAGGATCATTGATGGGAGAGTGACACAATCATTGATGGGAGAGTAACACAATCATTGATGGGAGAGTAATACGATCATTGATGGGAGAGTGACACAATCATTGATGGTAGCGTGACATGATGATGATGGGAGAGTGACACAATCATTGATGGTAGAGTGACATGATCATTGATGGGAGAGTGACACAATCATTGATGGGAGAGTAACACAATCATTGATGGGAGAGTAACACAATCATTGATGGGAGAGTAATACGATCATTGATGGGAGAGTGACACAATCATTGATGGTAGCGTGACATGATGATTGATGGGAGAGTGACACAATCATTGATGGTAGAGTGACATGATCATTGATGGGAGAGTGACACAATCATTGATGGGAGAGTGACGCAATCATTGATGGGAGAGTAATACGATCATTGATGGGAGAGTGACACAATCATTGATGGTAGAGTGACATGATCATTGATGGGAGAGTAACACAATCATTGATGGTAGAGTGAATTGATCATTGATGGGAGAGTAATACGATCATTGATGGTAGAGTGACATGATCATTTGATGGTAGAGTGATTTGATCATTGATGGGAGAGTAACACAATCATTGATGGTAGAGTGACATGATCATTGATGGGAGAGTGACACAATCATTGATGGTAGAGTGACATGATCATTGATGAGAGAGTGACACAATCATTGATGGTAGAGTGACATGATCATTGATGGTAGAGTGACATGATAATTGATGGTAGAGTGACATGATCATTGATGGGAGAGTAACACAATCATTGATGGTAGAGTGACATGATCATTGATGGGAGAGTAACACAATCATTGATGGTAGAGTGACATGATCATTGATGGTAGAGTGACACAATCATTGATGGTAGAGTGACATGATCATTGATGGGAGAGTGACATGATCATTGATGGGAGAGTAACACAATCATTGATGGGAGAGTGACTTGATCATTGATGGGAGAGTGACACAATCATTGATGGTAGAGTGACATGATCATTGATGGTAGAGTGACATGATCATTGATGGTAGAGTGACATGATCATTGATGGTAGAGTGACATGATCCTTGATAGTAGAGTGACATGATCATTGATGGTAGAGTGACATGATCATTGATGGTAGAGTGACATGATGATTGATGGTAGAGTGACATGATCATTGATGGTAGAGTGGCATGATCATTGATGGTAGAGTGACATGATCATTGATGGTAGAGTGACATGATCATTGATGGGAGAGTGGCTTGATCATTGATGGTAGAGTGACATGATCATTGATGGTAGAGTGACATGATAATTGATGGTAGAGTGACATGATCATTGATGGTAGAGTGACATGATCATTGATGGTAGAGTGACATGATCATTGATGTTAGAGTGACATGATCATTGATGGTAGAGTGACATGATCATTGATAGTAGAGTGACATGATCATTGATTGTAGAGTGACATGATCATTGATGGTAGAGTGACATGATCATTGATAGGAGAGTCTTAATCATTGATGGGTGAGTGACACAATCATTGATGGGAGAGTGACACAAAGATTGATGGCAGAGTGGCACAATCATTGTTGGGAGAGTGACGCAATCATTGATGGGAGAGTAATGCGATCATTGATAGGAGAGTGGCATGATCATTGATTGGAGAGTGACATTTTTCCGCCTTACAAATCACATTTTACATCCAATATCACAAATATTCCACCAACCTCCATAATTTTCCACCTTATATATCACATTTTTCATCCAACATGTACAAATATTCCACCAACCTCCATAATTGTCCACCTTATATATAATATTTTTCATATAACATGCACAAATATTCCATCAACTTCCACAATTTTCCACCTTATATATCACATTTTTCATCCAACATGTACAAATATTCCACAAACCTCCATAATTGTCCACCTTATATATAATATTTTTCATCTACATGTACAAATATTCCACAAACCTCCACAATTTTCGAACCACTCTCCACAATTTTCCACAAACCTCCACAATTTTCCTCTAACCTCCACAATTTTCCACCATCCTTCATAATTTTCTATTAACCTCCACAATTTTCCACCATCCTCCACAATTTTCCACTATCCTCCACAATTTTCCACCAACCTCCACAATTTTCCACCAAGCTCCACAATCTTCCACCCACTCTCCACAATTTTTCACAAACCACAATTTTCCACAAACCTCCAAAATTGTCCACTAACCTTCACAATTTTCCACCCACTCTCCACAATTTTCCACCAACTATACAATTTTCCGCAAACCTCCACAATTTTCGATCCAATACCCCAATTTTCCACCCACTCTCTACAATTTTCGAGAAACCTCCAAAATTTTCCACAAACCTCCACAATCAATTTTTAACCGAACTCTCCACAATTTTCCACAAATCTCCATAAAATTGCAACAACCTCCACAATTTTCCACAAACCTCCACAATTTTCCACAAACCTCCACAATTTTCCGCAAACCTCCACAATTTTCGACCCAATAGCCCCAATTTTCCACTATCTTCCACAATTTTCCACCCACTCTCTACAATTTTCCAGAAACCTCTTTAAAATTCCAACAACCTCCACATTTTCCCACCATCCTCCACAATTTTCCACTAGCCTCCACAATTTTCCACAAACCTCCGTAAAATTCCAACAACCTCCACAGTTTTCCACCACCCTTAACTATTTTCTACCAACCTCCACAATTTACCACCATACTCCACAATTTTCTACCAACCTCCACAATCTACCACCATCCTCCACAATTTTCCACAATCCACCACAATTTTCCACTAACCTCCACAATTTTCCACTAACCTCCACAAATTTCCACCATCCTCCACATATTTTCCACAAACCTCCATAATTTTCCAACATCCTCCACATATTTTCCACTAGCCTCCACAATTTTCCACAAACCTCCACAATTTTCCACTAACCTCCACAATTGTCCACCATCCTCCACAGTTTTCCACCATTCTCCACAATTTTCCACCTACCTCCATAATTTTCCACCAACCTCCACAATTTTCCATCAACCTCCACAATTTTCCACCATCCTCCACACTTTTCCACTCAATATTCCCAATGTTCCACCAACTTCAACAATTTTCCACCAACCGAGGAGTGGATACCGGTGCCTCCGTCATTCAGGGGGACATTCTCATGTATTGTCACACTCGACAGGAAATGTAGGGGACAGAACTCAGTCGTGATTAATGCGGAGATCAACGGTCACATCTGGGATAACACTGAAAAGACCGAGATTGATACAGACGGATCTGTAATAATATATCAGAAGAGTGTATGGGCATTTACAGCACGCTCGGCAGGCAGAATAGTCAATGAAGACAGTGGTGCATACGTTATGGCCATGAGTAGCATGACGATGGAGGTGATGGCAGTGACCAGGGCATTCATCTGGTCAGAGTCATAAGACTTCACCCACTGTACATAATGATTCGTTGAGCATGATTAAGGAAATGTGGGGGTGGACTCTGTACCCATGCAATGGTTAGAGTCAAAACCACGTAAGGTCACCTTTGTCTACGTCCCTGGACATGAGGACGGGGAAATAAAAGAGCGGACAGGTTGGCTATTTGTGCTATCGTTGAGGACGATCAACCAATGGATCGGACGGACAACATCAATGTCCTCCGAGATGTGGGAAGGGCACAGGACTTCGAAAGGGCTCCATGAGTCCACGTCACTCCTTCGGATGGAAGAGATGGAAGTTAAGATGGGCACAGCCGGAAACGAAAAACTTAGTGGGTGTGCAAGAAGACTTATCAACCAACACAGAACTGGAGTCGTCAGTCGCTGGACACTGCATGACTTTTTGAGAAGGGGATCTGAGCACCTTTGGGCATGTTTGGAGTGCAATGATGATGACCCGCAAATAACTCAATAACAGTCTCCAAAGTGAACCTTCATCCATCTGTTTTTTTTCTGTCTCCAAACTGAACCTTAATTCATTTTTTTTTTTTGGTTCTCTAAATTGAACCTTCATTCATGTTTTTGTATCTCTAACTTGAACCATACGGTTTATTGTGTCTAAACTGAACCATCATTCATCTGTTTTATAGTCTCTAAATTGAGCCTTCATTTATCTGTTGCTTGTCCCCAAATTGAACCTTCATTCATCTATTTCTTGTCTCCAAACTGAACCTTCATTCATCCGTTTTTTGTGTCTCTAACTTGAACTATCTGGTTTATTATGTCTAACCTGAACCATCATTCATCTGTTTTATAGTCTCTAAATTGAACCTTCATTTATCTGTTGCTTGTCCCCAAACTGAACTATCATTCAACTGTTTTTTGGGGGGTCTCTAAATTGAACCTTCATTCAACTGTACCTTGTCTCCAAACTGAAAGTTCATTCATCTGTTTATTTTTTGGTCTCCATACTGAACCAAAACCATTTTGGTCTCCATACCTTAATTTTTATGTTTTTGTCTTTTGTTTGGCCTTCATACTGAACCTTCATTCATCTGCAGATATTAAAAAGTTTCACACTGATCACAAATGAAAAACGCTTTTGTAGAGAGGCTTTGTTGTACCAGCCATTATATTGCCGTACTGCTCGATAGTTCCCTACTTATATGGAACATTGCTAGGGAATATGCATCTGTTGCAGAGTTCTATATATTTATTATTGTTGAGCATCTATTATGTGTATATTTTGTTAATACAGTATTACTTTCAATCGGTAGATGAATACATATAACTCATCATCGTAGTTTTGAACAAAATATAACAGTCTTTATCATTATTATTATTATTATTATTATTATTCTACCTTTTTAGCTCCCAGTGGAGCATAGGTCTTCAACAAACACTTTCCAAGTCGTTCTGTTTTTTGCCATTCTTTTAAGATCATTCCATGTCTTCCCCATCCTCTTCATCTCTGCTTCTATCTGTCTTCTCCAAGAATTCCTTGGTCTTCCTCTTTGTCTTGTCCCCTGGGGATTCCAAAAAGGGCATGTTGTGTAATACTCTCAGTTGGCTTCCGTAGTGTGTGTCCTATCCATCGCCATCGTCTTCGCTGTATCTCTTTATCCACTGGTGTTTGACTGGTACATTTCCATAATTTTATGTTAGTGATTTTGTCCTGCCATTTCCATCCTTTTATTCTGCGTAAGCATCCATTAATGAAAGTCTGTATCTTCGTGATTGTCAATTTTGTTGTTCTCCATGTTTCACAGCCATATAATAGGACTGACTTAACAGTGGAGTTGAAATTTTTTATTTTTGTATCGGTACTTTCAATCGGTAGATGGACACACATAACTCATCATCGTAGCTTTGAACAAAATGTAACAGGTCTTTATTATTATTACCCCCATGGTTTGGCACCATGTTTCTGGTACAATCAACAAAGTTCTAAAGGTCTATTATTAATCTTAACGTTACTTCGTAGAGCCTATCAGCGGTGGTTATCGTATGTAACTTCCTTGGCCGTACTAAGGTTTCCTTGTCTATATATATATAGTGGCTAGCTTGAAATCCTATTGTTCCAATTATATAATCTCATCTCTTCTGTGGTCTGTACGTGCGTTGTAGGATCTCCAAGAAATCTCTTGTGATGATGATTAACTCATTATAGTAACTTTGTCCTCGTTTACTATTTCTATCTAGTGTGTCCCCAGAGATCCGTGGGCGAAAAAAATCAACCTCATGTGTCTTCCCATGGTCTTGTTTGTCTGCCGGTAAGACAACGCCTATTCTTGAATATAGGCGTGGTCTATCTTGGGAACTTGCTAAGACTCAACCCATTGGCTGCTTGTTTGTCTACCGCCTGTCAATTACCGTGAAGCTCGACAACATCTGTCAATTACTCCTATGACAAGTTGCTATTGGCCTCCTAGACAAACTTGTTTCCTCCAAATATACTTTGATCTAGTCAGAGAGAACTCAAGCGTTTCCTACCGCTTGTCTCGCGCCTGGAATCCTGTTCGGTCGTGTTTACGTCACCTTGTTGACTGCTTATCTCCGAATGTTTCAGGGCTCGTCCAGCGATAGCGATATCACGTCAAAAGGTGTGCCTACATCCAAGTTCCCTAATGCCGAACACCTGATCGTACGCTATAAGTGTAACGCTATTCTCCGTTTCCTTACGTAACCTCCCGGAGTTAGTGGAAGATCTATCGGGGCTTCGGCATTCAGACTGAACACCTGTCGTTTCTTCCGCGCAATCTGAAAGGCTTGATACATCTCATCGTTCTCAGTTGGCTGGGCTAATTTACGCTAATTCTGAAGTTTCCTTTGTCGTTCTACGTCAACCACAACTGATTCTTCCTCTTACGTTCGTTAAACTCTTCTTCTACTCTTCCTCTGATCGCCATTTTATCCTTCCTGGATCAAGTACACAGTAATATATCATCATCAATTAGTGCCGTCTCCGCAACGAAGGTTGGCTACCATGGAGTGCCATTCTGCTCTGTCTCTTGCTTTGATAGTACAGCTTGTCATAGGCTGACTTGTTCATCTTTTGATGTTACTCGTCTACGTTAGTTTTGGTCTGCCTCTGCCTCTTTTACCTTGTATTTTCCCTTCCAAGATTACTTTTAGTAGGCTGTTGTGTCTTTTAACATGCCCAAAAATCTTATTTGTCTTGTTTGAATTGTGTTTAGTGTCTTCTTTTCCTTTTTAGTTGTTTTATTACATCATTGTTTGTTTTATTTTCTTTCAATCCAATTCTGTCTATTATTCTATATATCTACATTTCAAAGGCTTCAATTTTCTGTTATGTTTTCTTGTCTAATGTCCATGTTTCTGCACCATACAGGAATATTGAGAAGATGTAACACGTTGCAATTCTTAGTTTTATTCCTGGTGTTATTTGTTTTTATGTTAGTATATTTTCATGACATTAAAATTACTTTTTGCCATTCCTATTCTTTTGTTTATTTCAGTTGTACATTTTCCATCACTGGTTATAGTATGTCCCATGTAGTTGTAGTTCTGAACTGTCTCCAGGTCTGCTCCTTCAATTTTGATATCCACTTGTGGGTTTTGAGTATTTTCTTTGTTTATTATAGTAGTTTCAGTCTTTTTGATATTCATATCTAATCCATGTTTTGCTTGTCATGTTTATTTCAGTAAGTAATTGTTGTAGATCTTTAAGATTTTCTGCTAGTAGTACAGTATCGTCAGCATATCTTAGGTTATTGATTATCTTTCCATTAATGTTTAGGCCTGGCATCTCTGTGATGTTTTCAAAGATTTGCTCAGTGTATAGATCGAACAAGCTTTCCGGTCGATATGGCGCATAGACAACAGGGAACTGTTGAGGCGCTGTCTGAAAAGTGTTTCTTGTTGCAGTTTCCTCAAATTCCAAGTCCGACTTGCTGCAGGAGCTACTGAGATTAGTGCTCTGTGCACACCGTGAGCTGTGTGTTTCATCCTGATGGTGTTTCTATATTCAGATTGCTTACGATGAATGATGATATCGTATAACAAAGACAGTTGAGATGTGTTCACTGTCGATGCTATAATACGCCATATGTCTTTTGACGCGTGCTGTATTTTCTACGATGGGGACTGTAACTGCCTTTCTTTGTTTGGATATTCGATGAGACGTTAAATCGGATGTTTCCACTGCCAGGGGCGGTTGAGCAATTATGGGTTTACATTCGTTTGCAGTGATACCTGGGTTTTCGAATAATCATAACCATATTATATTATTGCTGTTTAGTCCCAGTATAAATTGCATATTAGTTGTATGTCCGTGTTATTTAGATGTATATATTTTAGGCATTCTATAAGTTGTTTATGGTGTATTCTATCAAAAGCTTTGGTGTAGTCTACGAAGCAGGCATATCTTGGTTTATTTACCTCTGCGTACTTTTCGATTAATATCCTCATGCAGAATATGGCTTTTTTTGTCCCACTTCTTCTTCTTCTTTCCTTCCTCATCTGCCTTTCAGCGTCGAGGGGAGATATAATTTGCGGTTGTCTGCTCTTCTGTTCGCCTCTGCAGCTGTTATGTTTCCTAGTGCTTCTAATATTCCATCGATCCATCTTTTTCGTGGTCGACCCTTGAGTCTGGTTTTCTCACAACGTTTGTTGAAGGCTCGTTGTGTTGTATTTTGATCTTTCTGCCTTGTCACGTGGCCAAACCATTTTATCTGTTGTTTCCTTATATATTCTATGGCGGGGGCTATTCCTAGCTTTTTCTCTCAGTTCTTCATTTCTGATCTTATCTCTCAGACTGTTTCCTGTCATTCGTCTAACACATTTCATCTCAGTAGTTTGTCCCACTGTTTTTCCTAAATCCAAATTGCTGCTCTTCTAATTCAGTATTGATTTTATTCTGAATCCTTCCTTGTATAACTTTTAGCAAGATTTTTGTAACATGGCTCATTAGGCTTATTGTTCTAAAGTCACTGCATTCAACTGCACCATTCTTTTTAGGCAATGCAATGAAAGTTGATGTTTTTTAAAATTTATTTGGTAAATCCTGAAGGTATATGTCGTTGCATATGTCTGTGATCAAATCAATGCCAAAATCTTCTAGTGCCTGTTTCATCTCTATCTGTATGTTGTCAGGTCCTGCTGCTCTTCCCTTTTTCATTGTTTTTATAGCTTTTTTTTCCACTTCAAATTTTAAGATTTTGTAGCCTGATGTACATTTTATAATTGGTTTCTTGTCCCTTTGATCATGAAATAGTTCTGTTATATATTCCTGCCATCTATCTATTATATTTTTATTGCCTGTTAGCATTTTTCCTTTTTTGTATGCAATACATCCGCTTTCTGTGGGTTTTATTTTTATTTTTACTAGCCATTCTCTTTATTTCTGTGTGCATTCCGTTTAAACCTTGGTTACTTTCTATAGTTTCAATTTCTAGACATCTTTGGCTGAGCCAATCTTCTTTTGCTTTTTGCACAGTTTGTGTATTTCATTATCTAACGGGCTATTATGCATCCTAAAATAATATGTTTTCTGCTGTACCTACTTTTCCATGTACTTTACAATAAAATCCCTCTTATTTAATGACTATAGATCGTATATCTATATCCATGTAAACTGCCGCCATAATTGTTTCTTTGTGTGTAACACTGCGTTAGGTCTGTAGAAAACATGAGTACATATCGCTTGTGTATTAAATGCATGAATACCCTAGGACCTCAAAGCTGCAAACACCTGGGAGGCCACTATTATGTGCTAGCCTATTCTGACAGAAGTTTCGTGTCGACATAACCGTGAAACAAAGTCCTTGCTTTGGGATACCTGTTCAGTCACTGGTCACAACTAACCAACTTGATAACCTATCATTCTGTAGAAGGTAATGCAGGTTTTGTCAAGTTTGTTCAAGTTGCATTGTTACTGTTGCAAATATAGAAACAATTATCAACAAAATCTGTGTCAAAGCCATCATAAATACAATCGTTCAGATGAATAAAGAAAGTTAAACATTTGGTATCTTGGATTGATAATCTTCTGGCTGTTGTGATAACGACATTGTTTGATAACACCAACGAGGCGTTACTAACAAACTAGCGCTATAAGAGCCAGCTGATAATGAATTGAAATGCGATGTCCCCTACAAGTTGAGCAGAGCTGGCCAGGCTACGTTATCACTTTTATTTTGGCTGCTGTAAACATTGCCTTTCGTGTATATAAGTCCTGAGTGAACATTGTTCTTGTTCAGTGTAAAGCCATTCAATGATTGACAGCATTCCAACAGTTGCTTCGTTAGAATAAATGGAAATACTTCTACTGTGTTCATTTTCATAAAGTTCTTGTTAGTGACCAAAAGTAATCCAGCCTTATTGAATAGTTTTTGTTAGTTGGCAAACGTGGTCCAGTTCTGTTGAATAGTTCTTGTTAGTTGGCAAACGTAGTCCAGTCCTGTTGAATAGTTCTTGTTAGTTGGCAAACGTAGTCCAGCCCTGTTGAATAGTTCTTGTTAGTTGGCAAACGTAGTCCAGTCCTGTTGAATAGTTCTTGTTAGTTGGCAAACGTGGTCCAGTCCTGTTGAATAGTTCTTGTTAGTTGGCAAACGTAGTCCAGTCCTGTTGAATAGTTATTGTTAGTGGACAAACGTGGTCCAGTCCTGTTTAACAGTTCTTGTTAGTGGACAAAGGTGGTCCAGTCCTGTTTAACAGTTCTTGTTAGTGGACAAACGTGATACAACCCTGGTGAACAGTTCTCGTTAGTGAGCAAAAGTGGTCCAGCCCTGGTGAACAGTTCTTGTTAGTGAGCAAAAGTGGTCCAGCCCTGTTTAACAGTGCTTGTTAGTTCTCAAACATGGTTCGTCACTGTTAAATAGTTCTTATTAGTGGGCAAACGTGGTTTAATCCTGTTGAACAGTTCTTCTTAGTGAGAAAAAGTGGTCCAGCCCTGTTGAATAGTTTTTGTTAGTGGTCAAACTTGGTCCAGTCCTATTGAACAGTTCTTGTTAGTGGACAAACGTGATACAGAGCCCTGGTGAACAGTTCTTGTTAGTGAGCAAAAGTGGTCCAGCCCTGTTGAATAGTTCTTATTAGTGGACAAACGCAATCCACCCCTGTTGAACAGTTCTTGTTAGTGGACAAACGTGGTCCAGCCCTGTTGAACAGTTCTTGTTAGTGGACAAACGTGGTCTAGCCCTGTTGAACAGTTCTTGTTAGTGGACAAACGTGGTCCAGCCCTGTTGAACAGTTCTTGTTAGTGGACAAACGTGGTCCAGCCCTGTTGAACAGTTCTTGTTAGTGGACAAACGTGGTCCAGCCCTGTTGAACAGTTCTTGTTAGTGGACAAACGTGGTCCAGTCCTGTTGAACAGTTCTTGTTAGTGGACAAACGTGGTCTAGCCCTGTTGAACAGTTCTTGTTAGTGGACAAACGTGGTCCAGCCCTGTTGAACAGTTCTTGTTAGTGGACAAACGTGGTCCAGCCCTGTTGAACAGTTATTGTTAGTGGACAAACGTGGTCCAGTCCTGTTGAACAGTTCTTATTAGTGGACAAACGTGGTCCAGTCCTGTTGAACAGTTCTTGTTAGTGGACAAACGGAATCCAGCCCTGTTGAACAGTTCTTGTTAGTGGACAAACGTAATCCAGCCCTGTTGAACAGTTCTTGTTAGTGGACAAATTGTGGACCAGCCCTGTTGAACAGTTCTTATTAGTGGACAAACGTGGTCCAGTCCTGTTGAACAGTTCTTGTTAGTGGACACACGTAATCCAGCTCTGTTGAACAGTTCTTGTTAGTGGACAAACGTAATCCAGCCCTGTTGAACAGTTCTTGTTAGTGGACAAACGTTGTCCAGTCTTGTTGAATAGTTCTTGTTAGTGGACAAACGCTGTCCAGTCTTGTTGAATAGTTCTTGTTAATGGGCAAACGTGGTCCAGTCATGTTGATAGGCTCTTTTTAGTGGTTAAACATGATCGAACAATAATAAACACTTTGGTGGCTAGACAAATGTGACTTCTTGTTCTACCATCACAATTTTGCTCTTATTTCTAATGGATTATAGACTGCGTAGTAATACACTGTCCAGTGCACGGTGTGATCGGCCCACAGGCATCCAACATGAAGGAATTGTCCCAGGCTGCACTGGAGAGAGATACGCCCATTGTCATGACAGCGCCGATGTCGATAACACCTATCAATGTTTCAACTTTAGGCTAGTCTCGCATATCAGACTGATTGTTATTTGGCCAGTCACCAACTTTATGTCAAGGAAATGGGGTTTAAAATAGAAAAGTTGTGGATAGCACAAGTTGATAGAACTAACGAACGTGTATCTTCTGTGATAACATAATAATCTAAGGAGAAAAAAATACAATGAAATAAAGCCAGAGCCTTAATGTAGTAACAACAATCGTGCAACAAGCCAACAGAATGGAGAGAGCGACACGGGAAACATGAGCCAGAACATGGCAGCCTAAATACACTCAGCAGATCAGCATCATCGAGTGCCGTCTCCGCAACGAAGGTTGGCTACCATGGATCGCCATTCCACTCTATTTCTTGCTTATGGTGCAGGTTGTCATAGATTGACTTGTCCATCTTTTGATGTTACTCGTCCATGTTAGTCTTGGTCTGCCTCTGCCTCTTTTACCTTGTATTTTCCCTTCCAAAATTACTTTTAGTAGGATTTTGTGTCTTTTAACATGCCCCAAAATTTCATTTTTCTTGTCTTAATTGTATTTAGTAGTTCTCTTTTTATTTTAGTTGTTTTAAGACTTCATATTTTGTTTTCTTTTCTTTCCATCCAATTCTACCTATTCTTCTATAGATCCACATTTGAAAGGCTTCAATTCTCTGTCCATGTTTACTCAGCAGATACGACAAGATATTCAGGCCCAGTAAACGCGTCATTGTGGGCTGAGAGCAACACAAGGGCTTAAGGCAAAGAAATGTAAATGTTTACATAGAAATGCGAAGCTGCAGTAAAGCTAAATGTGAGGGAGAATTTAAAAAAAAAATGGAAAAATGGTATGGTAAAAGCTTTACGTGATTGATAGACGACACAAATTGGAACGACGTTTCGGCTCAATAGGTCATCAGCAGGAACAAACAAACGTCACACACACACACACACACACACACATACACACACACACACATACACACAGATATGTACGTAAATAAAACTAATCCTACATAGCTAACTAGTACACTAATCCTACATAGCTAACAAGTACACTAATCCTACATAGCTAACTAGTACACTAATCCTACATAGCTAACTAGTACACTAATCCTACATAGCTAACTAGTACACTAATCCTACATAGCTAATTAGTACACTAATCCTACATAGCTAACTAGTACACTAATCCTACATAGCTAACAAGTACACTAATCCTACATAGCTAACTAGTACACTAATCCTACATAGCTAACTAGTACACTAATCCTACATAGCTAACAAGTACACTAATCCTACATAGCTAACAAGTACACTAATCCTACATAGCTAACAAGTACACTAATCCTACATAGCTAACAAGTACACTAATCCTACATAGCTAACAAGTACACTAATCCTACATAGCTAACAAGTACACTAATCCTACATAGCTAACAAGTACACTAATCCTACATAGCTAACAAGTACACTAATCCTACATAGCTAACAAGTACACTAATCCTACATAGCTAACAAGTACACTAATCCTACATAGCTAACAAGTACACTAATCCTACATAGCTAACAAGTACACTAATCCTACATAGCTAACAAGTACACTAATCCTACATAGCTAGCTAGTAATGAAACATCTAAAACAAAATAATCGAAGTTATACTGTTTCATTACTAGTTAGCTATGTAGGATTTGAAGACGCGATAGCTCAGTGGTTAGTGAACTGGACTACAAAGGGTCGGGTTCGATCCTGATCGACGACTTCCAGGTTCACCCAGCCTTAAATGGGTACCGGATTTTTTTCTGGAAAAGTAAAGCATCACGGGCATAATACCGACCACATTACCCCAAAAATCATGTGCCGAAGGTCTGTAAAGATTATGATCACTAACACCATATTCCCTATGCGCCACTTGGCGTGAAGGGGGCTCTTTACTTTTTTAAAATGTAAGATTAGTTTTTTTAGTTACATATCTGTGTGTGTGTTGTTTGTTTGTTCCTGCTTAAGGCCTATTGAGCCGAAACGTCGTTCAAATGTGTGTCGTCTATTAATCACGTAAAGCTTTTACCATAACATTTTATATATTTTGTTTTCAATTCTCCCCCACCATGCACAAGGTAGAACTCAGTGACTTTGCAACATGCGATTGCTGAGCATCCAGACACACTCCAGAACATAAACTACAGGACTGTGGCAACACCCTGAGAACAGAAATACGGCCCATAAAAAACAACCCTGCATGACATGTAAAGGGAAATTGTGAAGGCATCAAACATTTCGTCCTTTTCGTGACCGATGCTGGTCTCAATGTCTAACTGCATAGCAGTAGCAGGTCGTTGGAGAAGACAGGGGAGAACGACTGAACTTTCAAAACACAAAGATCGGAGTGCACTTTCAATCCATTATTCATTTTGAAAGTGTGTACAGGGAATAAGGGAGGCGGGAATTTGAAGTAGACTTGCTGCTTAAAATTCACGCTGGTTTGAAGGATGTGGTTGTACACAGTAATTGGTCTATAAGCAAAGGTTGAATGATGTGGTTGTACACAGTAATTGGTCTATAAGCAAAGGTTGAATGATGTGGTTGTACACAGTAATTGGTCTATAAGCAAAGGTTGAATGATGTGGTTGTACACAGTAATTGGTCTATAAGCAAAGGTTGAATGGTGTGGTTGTGCACAGTAATTGGTCTATAAGCAAAGGTTGAATGGTGTGGTTGTGCACAGTAATTGGTCTATAAGCAAAGGTTGAATGATGTGGTTGTGCACAGTAATTGGTCTATAAGTAAGGGTTAAAGGATATGGTTGCACACAGTAATTGGTCTATGAGCAAAGATTGAATGATGTGATTGCATACAGTGATTGGTCTATGAGCAAAGGTTGAATGATGTGGTTGTATACAGTGATTGGTCTATGAGCAAAGGTTGAATTTTGTATGTATAGAGTGATTGGTCTATGAGCAAAGGTTGAATGATGTGATTGTATAGAGTAATTGGTCTATGAGCAAAGGTTGAATGATCTGGTTGTATAGAGTGATTGGTCTATGAGCAAAGGTTGAATGATGTGATTGTATAGAGTGATTGGTCTATGAGCAAAGGTTGAATGATGTGATTGTATACAGTGATTGGTCTATGAGCAAAGGTTGAATGATGTGGTTGTATACAGTGATTGGTCTATGAGCAAGGGTTGAATGATGTGGTTGTATACAGTGATTGGTCTATGAGCAAAGGTTGAATGATGTGGTTGTATTGAGTAATTGGTCTATGAGCAAAGGTTGAATGATGTGGTTGTACACAGTAATTGGTCTATGAGCAAAGGTTGAATGATGTGGTTGTATACAGTGATTGGTCTATGAGCAAAGGTTGAATGATGTGGTTGTATTGAGTTTTTGGTCTATGAGCAAGGGTTGAATGATGTGGTTGTATACAGTGATTGGTCTATGAGCAAGGGTTGAATGATGTGTTGTACACAGTAATTGGTCTATGAGCAAAGGTTGAATGATGTGATTGTATATAGTGATTGGTCTATGAGCAAAGGTTGAATGATGTGATTGTACACAGTAATTAGTCTATAAGCAAAGGTTGAATGATGTGTTTGTACACGGTAATTGGTCTATGAGCAAAGGTTGAATGATGTGGGTGTATAGAGTTATTGGTCTATGCTCACATTTTGAATGATGTGGTTGTATAGAGTGATTGGTCTATGAGCAAAGGTTGAATGATGTGATTGTATAGAGTGATAGGTCTATGAGCAAATGTTGAATGATGGGTGTATAGAGTGATTGGTCTATGAGCAAAGGTTGAACGATGTGGTTGTATAGAGTGATAGGTCTATGAGCAAATGTTGAATGATGGGTGTATAGAGTGATTGGTCTATGAGCAAAGGTTGAACGATGTGGTTGTATACAGTGATTGGTCTATGAGCAAAGGTTGAATGATGTGGTTGTGTAGAGTGATTGGTCTATGAGCAATGGTTGAATGATGTGATTGTATAGAGTGATTGGTCTATGAGCAAAGGTTGAATGATGTGGTTGTATAGAGTGATAGGTCTATGTGCAAAGTTTGAATGATGTGATTGTATAGAGTGATTGGTCTATGAGCAAAGGTTGAACGATGTGGTTGTATAGAGTGATTGGTCTATGAGCAATGGTTGAATGATGTGATTGTATAGAGTGATTGGTCTATGAGCAAAGGTTGAATGATGTAGTTGTATACAGTGATTGGGATTCGAGCAAAGGCTGAATAATGAGGTTATTCTGCAGAAATGAGAGACCAGATCAACCAGAGTCTGGTTCCACACAGGAAGACAATGGATGGCCTGTAAGAAGTGTGTATATGTAAGTTTATCGCACTTTGACATGTGATATCTAGGGTGCCATACCTTACCGTGCCAATCTCTGAATCTGACTATTTCTCAGACCTTAAATAATATTTAACAACTATCCTAAAATAAAATCACCAGGTCGTATGTCCTTTGCAAAACGTTGCATTTACCACAACCCATCTGAGAGGATCTCTGTCTCTAGCCAGATCTCCCACAGAACGTTGCATTTACCACAGCCCATCTGAGAGAATCTCTGTCTCTAGCCAGATCTCCCACAGAACGTTGCATTTACCACAGCC
>JAVIAB010000099.1:16123832-16291332 GCA_032433765.1 Megaustenia siamemsis | reverse complement strand
ATGTATTTGATATTTGTATCATGTATTTGATATTTGTGTCATGTATTTGATATTTGTATCATGTATTTGATATTTGTGTCATGTATTTGATATTTGTGTCATGTATTTGATATTTGTATCATGTATTTGATATTTGTATCATGTATTTGATGGATGAGCAGTTTCTTCTCGCTGTTTGTTGTCAAGCTCCACCCATGAGAGGCCCCAACAAATGTACGGGTTTGATGTACGTTGATCTTGAAGATTTCTCCCGGACGCTAATTTAACCCTTGACATTTGGAACATGTTTGGAATGACCGGGAAGATGATGACGTATGGTAACTCTATGTATAACCAGTAAGCTACATGAACTATCGGCGTATACATATTCATTTCATTTTAGCACAGTTGATCACCTATGGGTCGGCCAATTTTAGCAGTGAGGTCGATTCTTCAAATGCATAATCAGCATTCAATAATCACTTTGACAAATGATGACAAACTTAACCGTGCCTAAGTCAAGTGTGCTCATTATCGGGCCTTAGTTTTTGAAGATATCAACGGCCATCTCGAAATGAAACATTTCTTTATTCTGGTTCATCAGACACGCCCCTCGAGCATTGCTACGGTCAATAATGAGGAAACAGATCTAAGTTTGGCTAGATTTCTATTGCATTTTGTGGGAGGCTGCATATCGTGTGCTATATACAATATTTATTTATTTATTTATGAAGTGACGTCACTACAAGGTGAGCAGTGTTTCTTTTTTTTATTTTTTTATTTTATTTTTTAGTACATTTCTGAAGTCAACTGAAATGTATTTATAATGGAAAGTACCGCTGGTGTCTCATATTTGTGACGTTAAATCAAACACAGTACTAGGCAGTGCTGGTTGTATTTCGTAGCGTATCGGTAGATTCTGTCTTGAGCATGTTACTGTCATCACTTCCAGCATGTTACTGTCATCACTTCCAGCTTTCAAAACCAAGCACCGCTGCCCGACAGTCTATTTTCTAGTGTCACAGGCACACTAGTAGTATATTACCTCAAATTATAAATCGTATGGCCCGGTGCATCTGATTTCTGATAGCATTTGATAAAACTTGCATCTCACAAGCCATTGACTACTAGTTCTCTGCACAACCTCAGCTCATTTTCTCCTCCGATGAGGTTATCTCACATTTATTGCATCTACTCCCCCCCCCTCCCCCCACTTTTTACAAACATTTTCCTCTATGAGAATTTTCTCATTGTTTTTTTTTTTAGCTGTCCAGGGAACTGGATTTCAACATTCTTCTGAGAAATCCCATCTCTGTGGCCTCTAATCGTCTTTTCATTTGTTTGTCTACTGTCCATGATTCGCTTCCATAGGTCAGAATTGGTTCTATATAGCACCGATGAACCCTCTTTCTCATTTCTATTGACAAAGATTTGTTGCTTAAAACGTTTTTCATTTTCTGAAATGTTATTTTGGCCTGAGCTATTCTGTTTTTTATTTCTGTGGTGCATGTTAATTCTGATGTTATTATTGTGCCCAAGTATTTGACGCGTTGCACTTGTTTCAGATTTGTCCTCTTTATTTTTATGCTGCATGATGGTGATGAGGGACCTGATAGCTCAGTGGTTAGTATACTGGACTACAAAGGGCAAGAGGCGAACTTGATAGACGGCTTCCGGGTTCACCCAGCCTTAAATTAGTGCCGTTTTTTATGGAAAGTAAAACAGCACGGACATAATACCGACCACATTACCCCAAAATCACGTGCTTAAGGTCTATATAAATTGTGGTCACTAACACCATATTCCCTATTTGCCACTTGGCGTAACGGGAATCAGTACTTTTTTGTACTTTATGATGGTGATGATTGTTTCTTCGATGCCACCATTACTTCTGTTTTCTTACTATTCAGACTGAGACCTTTCTTGTTGCTATCTTTTACTATTATGTCTATCATGTCTTGTAGTTCATTCTCTGTCTCTGATATTAAGACTGTGTCATCAGCATATCCCAAATTGTTTATGTTGTGACCATTGACTTCAATTCATTTTTGTCTACTATTGATCTCATTATATTTTTGCTATGAAAACAAATCCGGCGACAGCCTTGTCTGACTTCTTGTTTTATATGTAAATATATGAAAAAAATCATGTTCACAGTGTAGGTAAGTAGGTAAGTTCTGTGCCGTGGAAAGCCGGCCTTGATACGTGGAAGTGAATCCTGACAATTGTATGAAAGACAAGAAAACCACTAGAGGTCACAGAAATGTGGTCTTGTGAACAAATAACAACATTGAGAGCTAAACAGATTGGTGAGAACGTTCTAAAAGAACTGTCCCAATGTGACCAATATCAGGTGGAGAGGGTTTGTTGGCCATGTAGTTGAGAGGGATCAGCTGCTTTTAAGTAGAAGATCTTACACTGTGTTTCGCACCATGCGGTTCATACATTCTGGGTCAGCAAACACTACATTCTGATCATTTGACAACACCTTAACTATGACGTCATTTAGTAAAGGTATCATTGTTGGTCAAAACCCAACCTTGACTTTACATTTGATATCAAACGCCATTCTTGGCTATACGCTTGAGCACATTGGAAATCTTGACCGTACGTCATTCTTGACAATACGCTTGAGCGCATTGGAAATCTTGACCGTACGTCATTCTTGGCAATACTCTTGAGCACATTGAAAATCTTGACCGAACGTCATTCTTGGCTATACGTCATAGTTAAATACATTGGAAATCTTGACTGAACGTCATTCTTGGCTATACGTCATAGTTAAATACATTGGAAATCTTGACCGAACGTCATTCTTGGCTATACGTGATAGTTACACACATTCAAAATCTTGACCGAACGTCATTCTTGGCTATACGTCATAGTTAAATACATTGGAAATCTTGACCGAACGTCATTATTGGCTATACGTGATAGTTACACACATTCAAAATCTTGACCGTACATCATTCTTGGCCATGCGTCATAGTTAAATACACTTAAAGTCTTGACCGAACGCCATTCTTGGCTATACGTCATAGTTAAATACATTGGAAATCTTGACCGAACGTCATTCTTGGCTATACGTGATAGTTACACACATTCAAAATCTTGACCGTACATCATTCTTGGCCATGCGTCATAGTTAAATACACTTAAAGTCTTGACCGAACGCCATTCTTGGCTATACGTCATAGTTAAATACATTGGAAATCTTGACCGAACGCCATTCTTGGCTATACGTCATAGTTAAATACATTGGAAATCTTGACCGAACGCCATTCTTGGCTATACGTCATAGTTAAATACATTCAAAATCTTGACCGTACATCATTCTTGGCCATGCGTCATAGTTAAATACACTTAAAGTCTTGACCGAACGCCATTCTTGGCTATACGTCTTAGTTAAACACATTGCATCCTTACACCCCTGTGCACACGGCTGCCAGGGAAAAAACAGATTACTACGCAAAATTCAGTTCCTAGTCTCTAGGGACTTCGTCAGAGCTCAAAGCTGGCGAACGCAAAAAAAAAAAAAAAAACTTCCCTTCCGTGCCCGGCAGATCCCAGCGTTTTCTAGTTTCAGATTTCCTTCAATGGCCATGTCTGTCTCCATGTCTGTTTCCATGTCTGTTTCCAAGTCTATATCCATGTCTGTTTCCAAGTCTGTTTACATGTCTGTTTCCATGTCTGTTTCCAAGTCTGTTTCCATGTCTGTTTCCATGTCTGTTTCCATGTCTGTTTCCATGCTTGTTGTTTCCATGTCTGTTTCCATGTCTGTTTCCAAGTCTGTTTCCAAGTCTGTTTCCATGTCTGTTTCCATGTCTGTTTCCATGCTTGTTGTTTCCATGTATGTTTCCAAGTCTGTTTCCATGCTTGTTGTTTCCAAGTCTGTTTCCATGTCTGTTTCCATGTCTGTTTCCATGCTTGTTGTTTCCATGTCTGTTTCCATGCTTGTTGTTTCCATGTCTGTTTCCAAGTCTGTTTCCATGTCTGTTTCCAAGTCTGTTTCCATTTCTGTTTCCATGTCTGTTTCCATGTCTGTTTCCAAGTCTGTTTCCATGTCTGTTTCCATGTCTGTTTCCAAGTCTGTTTCCAAGTCTGTTTCCATGTATGTTTCCATGTCTGTTTCCAAGTCTGTTTCCATGTCTGTTTCCATGTATGTTTCAATGTCTGTTTCCATGTCTGTTTCCAAGTCTGTTTCCAAGTCTGTTTCCATGTCTGTTTCCAAGTCTGTTTCCATGTCTGTTTCCATGTCTGTTTCCATGCTTGTTGTTTCCATGTATTTTTCCAAGTCTGTTTCCATGTCTGTTTCCAAGTCTGTTTCCATTTCTGTTTCCAAGTCTGTTTCCATGTCTGTTTCCATGCTTGTTGTTTCCATGTCTGTTTCCATGCTTGTTGTTTCCATGTCTGTTTCCAAATCTGTTTCCATGTCTGTTTCCAAGTCTGTTTCCATTTCTGTTTCCAAGTCTGTTTCCATGTCTGTTTCCAAGTCTGTTTCCATGTCTGTTTCCAAGTCTGTTTCCAAGTCTGTTTCCATGTCTGTTTCCATGTCTGTTTCCAAGTCTGTTTCCATGTATGTTTCCATGTCTGTTTCCAAGTCTGTTTCCATGTCTGTTTCCATGTATGTTTCAATGTCTGTTTCCATGTCTGTTTCCAAGTCTGTTTCCATGTCTGTTTCCATGTCTGTTTCCATGTCTGTTTCCATGTCTGTTTCTATGTCTGTTTCCATGTCTGTTTCCATGTCTGTATAAAGCCGCATCGTCAGGACATTTGATGCCAACGTGTATGACCTTCAAGCTGTAGCTTGCAATGTGGACTTGTGTTCTACTCTCGTTTGATCTCACCAACCATACCTCAATCATTTGTTTGAAGACGACCTTCCAACTCTGATCTTCTGATGTCCAAGCTAATTTTTTTCCATTAGAAATGGACAGAAGTGAATGCATGCGTTGCCAAACCCATTTTGATAAACTAAAAACAGTAAATAAACATTATTTAAGGCTAGGTTAATATAACACAACTAAATGTCTTCACTAACATAGAATTATGAGCAAGTACCAGTCAATTAGAGCCGCCATAGCTCAGTGGTTAGTGAACTGGACTACAAAGGACAAGGGGTAGGGTTCGATCCCAACCGACGGCTTCCAGATTCACCCAGCCTTAAATGGGTACCGGATTTTTCTGGGAAAGTAAAGCAGCACGGGCGTAATACCGACCACATTACCCCAAAAATCATGTGCTGAAGGTCTGTAAAATTTAGGGTCACTAACACCATATTTCCCTATACGCCACTTGGCGTGACGGGGGTACTTTACTTTTTTTTTTTACCAGTCAATTAACAGCGGATAAAGAAATACAGCGAAAATGATGGCGCTGGTTAGGACACACACTGCGGAAACCAACTGAGAGTATTAGACCCTTTTTGGAATCCCCAAAGAAAAAGATAAAGAGGAAGACCAAACTATTCTTGGAGAAGACAGATGGGAGGGGAGATGAAGATGACGGGGAAAACATGGAATTATCTTAAAAGAATGGCAAGAAACAGAACGGCTTGGAAAGTGTTTGCTGAAGACCTTACTCCACAGGGATCTGAAAGGTAGAAGAAGAAAAATTTCCTTAATAATAAAAAAAAAAAATATTTTTACGGCATTTTCCCATTACAGGGATCTGCCGATAGAAACTGTAAGTCTATAATAAAATGTGTCCAAGCTACATGTCTATAAAAAATGTGTACAAGCTACAGGTCTATAATAAAATGTGTAAAAGCTACTGATCTATAATAAAATGTGTACAAGCTACAGATCTATAATAAAATGTGTACAAGCTACAGATCTATAATAAAATGTGTACAAGCTACAGGCCTATAATGAAATGTGTACAAGCAACAGGCCTATAATAAAATGTGTACAAGCTACAGGCCTATAATAAAATGTGTACAAGCATCTGGCCTATAATAGAATGTGTACAAACTACAGGCCTATAATAAAATGTGTACAAACTATAGGCCTATAATAAAATGTGTACAAGCAACAGGCCTATAATAAAATGTGTAAAAGCGTCGTTTATAATAAAATGTTTACAAGTAACAGGCCTATAATGAAATGTGTACAAGCTACAGATCTATAATAACATGTGTACAAGCTGCATGCCTAAAATGAAATGTGTACAAGCTACATGTCTATAAAAAATGTGTACAAGCTACAGGTCTATAATAAAATGTGTAAAAGCTACTGATCTATAATAAAATGTGTACAAGCTACAGATCTATAATAAAATGTGTACAAGCTACAGATCTATAATAAAATGTGTACAAGCTAAAGATCTGTAACAGAATGTGTACAAGTTACAGGCCTATAATAAAATGTGTACAAGCTACAGATCTATAATAAAATGTGTACAATCATCAGGCCTATAGCAGAATGAGTACAAGCAACCGGCCTATAATAGAATATGTACAAGCAACAGGCCTATAATAGAGTGTGTACAAGCAACAGGTCTATAATAGAATGTGCACAAGCTACAGGCCTATAATAGAATGTGTAGAAGCAACAGGCCTATAATAGAATGTGTGTGTACAAGCTACATGCCAATAATAGAATTTGTACAAGCAACAGGCCTATAAAAGAATGTGTACAAGCAACAGGCCTATAAAAGAATGTGTACAAGCA
The DNA here is from genome assembly GCA_032433765.1 of Megaustenia siamemsis. Lineage (NCBI taxonomy): Eukaryota > Metazoa > Mollusca > Gastropoda > Stylommatophora > Ariophantidae > Megaustenia > Megaustenia siamemsis. The sequence continues at coordinate 16,284,682 of JAVIAB010000099.1, read as the reverse complement.
ACAGGCCTATAAAAAAATGTGTACAAGCAACAGGCCTATAAAAGAATGTGTACAAGCAACAGGCCTATAATAGAATTTGTACAAGCAACAGGCCTATAAAAGAATGTGTACAAGCAACAGGCCTATAAAAAAATGTGTAGCGCTCCTGTTTCCTTCACACCCACAACATTTACTTTACTGATGAATCCAAACCTTATTTGGAAGTACGACCCGTGGGGGGGGGGGGGGTGTATTTAACAACATTAGATACTCCGATGATTTTGTTCTATAATCAAATATCCAAGGACGGAAATTAAGAAAGAAAAAAAAACTTCAATCTTTACTGGATCCAATTATTAATACATGTGAAGTTAAGTAAAGTCCAAAAACAAAACTAACGGTTTAGTGTAGTTTAGTTTAGTTTAGTTTAGTGTAGTGTAGTTTAGTTTAGTGTAGTTTAGTTTAGTTTAGTTTAGTTTAGTTTAGTGTAGTTTAGTTTAGTTTAGTCAATCGGTCATCCTCATTGCATATCGGACAAGTTCATGAGTGCTCAAATCTCTTCCGAAGACCATCCGTCAATGTGTGGCGACTAACGACATGAGCGTTGTGTTGGTTGATAAGTCTTCTTTTGGTTTCTGTGTAGCGCTCTCGTCTGGCATCTCTTGACATGATTGAGATTCTTGAAGTCTGTTCGTGGTTGCAGATTCGTCGTAATTTTTTAAAGTCTGTTTTTGTTCAGCATCCCTGATGACATTCAGAATGTCATAGAGATCAAATGATTAATTTATTTAGAATTAACAATGTTCTCAAATTGCTTGTTTACCCTTTCAATCATGTACTTTATATCTTTTAAAAATGTGTTCTTTTTGAATATATTTATGAACCATTCATTGAAAGACATTTATTAACAAATTCAGTAACAATTAGTTTCAATGTTTGTGCAGATCTGTCTCCATGAAGCTCCTTGGCTGTCTTGTTGTGGCCATGTTGGCAGCCACAGCCACCATGGCGGATTATTATGACCTTAATCTTTGCTTCAAGCACATGCAGGTGGTGACACCTGCCAGTGGTTACGGTAGGTGATACATGAGGGTGTAACTGAAGTGGTGACACCTGCCAGTGGTTACGGTAGGTGATACATGAGGAAGTAACTGAAGTGGTGACACCTGCCAGTGGTTACGGTAGGTGATACATGAGGAAGTAACTGAAGTGGTGACAGCTGCCAGTGGTTACGGTAGGTGATACATGAGGAAGTAACTGAAGTGGTGACAGCTGCCAGTGGTTACGGTAGGTGATACATGAGGGAGTAATTGAAGTGGTGACACCTGCCAGTGGTTACGGTAGGTGATACATGAGGGAGTAATTGAAGTGGTGACACCTGCCAGTGGTTACGGTAGGTGATACATGAGGAAGTAACTGAAGTGGTGACAGCTGCCAGTAGTTACAGTAGGTGATACATGAGGGAGTAATTGAAGTGGTGACAGCTGCCAGTGGTTACGGTAGGTGATACATGAGGAAGTAACTGAAGTGGTGACAGCTGACAGTGGTTACGGTAGGTGATACATGAGTAAGTAACTGAAGTGGTGACAGCTGACAGTGGTTACGGCAGGTGATACATGAGGAAGTAATTGAAGTGGTGACAGCTGCCAGTGGTTACGGGAGGTGATACACGAGGAAGTAATTGAAGTGGTGACAGCTGACAGTGGTTACGGCAGGTGATACATGAGGGAGTAATTGAAGTGGTGACAGCTGCCAGTGGTTACGGTAGGTGATACATGAGGAAGTAATTGAAGTGGTGACAGCTGACAGTGGTTACGGCAGGTGATACATGAGGAAGTAATTGAAGTGGTGACAGCTGACAGTGGTTACGGCAGGTGATACATGAGGGAGTAATTGAAGTGGTGACAGCTGCCAGTGGTTACGGTAGGTGATACATGAGGAAGTAACTGAAGTGGTGACAGCTGCCAGTGGTTACGGTAGGTGATACATGAGGAAGTAATTGAAGTGGTGACAGCTGCCAGTGGTTACGGGAGGTGATACATGAGGAAGTAATTGAAGTGGTGACAGCTGCCAGTGGTTACTGTAGGTGATACATGAGGAAGTAACTGAAGTGGTGACAGCTGCCAGTGGTTACGGAAGGTGATACATGAGGAAGTAATTGAAGTGGTGACAGCTGCCAGTGGTTACGGTAGGTGATACACGAGGAAGTAACTGAAGTGGTGACAGCTGCCAGTGGTTACGGTAGGTGATACATGAGGAAGTAACTGAAGTGGTGACAGCTGCCAGTGGTGACGGTAGGTGATACATGAGGAAGTAACTGAAGTGGTGACAGCTGCCAGTGGTGACGGTAGGTGATACATGAGGAAGTAACTGAAGGCGGTGATAGTGGATTACTTGAGGTATGGGGTATTAGTAGATTACTTGAGGTATGGGGGTGATAGTGGATTACTTGAGGTATGGGGAAGGGGGGTGATAGTGGATTACTTGAGTTATGAGGGTGATAGGTGGATTACCTGAGGTATGGGGGTGATAGTGGATTACCTGAGGTATGGGGGTGATAGGTGGATTACTTGCGGTATGGGGGTGATAGGTGGATTACCTGAGGTATGGGGGTGATAGGTGGATTACTTGAGGTATGGGGTGAGAGTGGATACTTAAAGGTAGGGGGTGGGTGATAGTGGATTACTTGAGGTATGGGGAGTGATAGTGGATTACTTGAGGTATGGGGTATTAGTAGAATACTTGAGGTATGGGGGTGATAGTGGATTACTTGAGGTATGGGGGAGGGGGGTGATAGTGGATTACTTGAGTTATGGGGGTGATAGGTGGATTACCTGAGGTATGGGGGTGATAGTGGATTACCTGAGGTATGGGGGTGATAGGTGGATTACTTGAGGTATGGGGGTGATAGGTGGATTACCTGAGGTATGGGGGTGATAGGTGGATTACTTGAGGTATGGGGTGAGTGGATTACTTAAAGGTATGGGGGTGATAGTGGATTACTTGAGGTATGGGGAGTGATAGTGGATTACTTGAGGTATGGGGGTGATAATGGATTACTTGAGGTATGAGGGTGATAGTGGATTATTTGAGGTATGGGGGTGATAATGGATTACTTGAGGTATGGGGGTGATAGTGGATTATTTGAGGTATGAGGGATGATAGTGGATTTCTTGAGGTATGGGGGTGATAGTGGATTACTTGAGATATGGGTGTGATAGTGGATTACTTGAGGTATGGGAGGGTGATAGTGGATTACTTGAGGTATGGGGGTGATAGCGGATTACTTGAGGTATGGGAGGTGAGAGTGGATTACTTGAGGTAGGGGGGTGATAGTGGATTACTTGAGATATGGGGGTGATAGTGGATTACTTCAGGTATGGGAGGGTGATAGTGGATTACTTGAGGTATGGGGGGGGGGTGATAGTGGATTACTTGAGGTAGGGGTGATAGTGGATTACTTGAGGTAGGGGGGTGATAATATATTACTTGAGGTATGGGAGGGGGGGTGATAGTGGATTACTTGAGGTATGAGGGTGAGAGTGGATTACTTGAGGTATGGGGTGATAGTGGATTACTTAAGGTAGGGGGGTGATAGTGGATTACTTGAAGTAGGAGGGTGATAATATATTACTTGAGGTATGGGAGGGGGTGATATTGGATTACTTGAGGTATGAGAGTGAGAGTGGATTACTTGAGGTAGGGGGGTGATAGTGGATTACTTGAGGTATGGGGGGTGATAGTGAATTACTTGAGGTATGTAGGTGATAGTGGATTTCTTAATGTATGGGGGTGATAGTGGAATACTTGAGGTATGGGGGTGATAGTGGATTACTTGAGGTATGGGGGTGATAGTGGATTACTTGAGATATGGGGGTGATAGTGGATTACTTGAGGTATGGGGGTGATAGTTTATTACTTGAGGTATGGGGGTGGTAGTGGATTACTTGAGGTATGGGGGGGGGGTGATTGTGGATCACTTGAGGTATGGGGGTGATAGTGGATTACTTGAGGTATGGGGGTGATAGTGGATTACTTGAGGTATGGGGTGATAGTGGATTACTTCAGGTATGGGGGTGATAGTGGATTACTTGAGGTATGGTGGTGATAGTGGATTAATTTAGATATGGGGGTGATAGTGGATTACTTGAGGTATAGGAGGGTGATAGTGGATAACTTGAGGTATGGAGGTGATAGTGGATTTGTTGAGGTATGGGAGGTGAGAGTGGATTACTTGAGGTATGGGGGTGATAGTGGATAACTTAAGGTATGGGGGCGATAGTGGATTACTTAAGGTATGGGGGCGATAGTGGAATACTTGAAGTATGTGGGTGATAGTGGATTACTTGATGTATGGGGTGATAGTGGATTACTTTAGGTATGGGGGAGGGTGATGGTGGATTACTTGAGGTATGGGGGTGATAATGAATTACTTGAAGTATGGGTGTGATAGTGGATTACTTGAGGTATGTGGGTGATAGTGGATTACTTGAGGTATGGGGGGTGATAATGGATTACTTGAGGTATGTGGGTGATAGTGGATTACTTGAGGTATGTGGGTGATAGTGGATTACTTGAGGTATGGGGCTGATAGTGGATTACTTGAGATATGGGGGGGTGATAGTGGATTACTTGAGGTATGGGAGGTGAGAGTGGATGACTTGAGGTAGGGGGTATAGTGGATTACTTGAGTTATGGGGGTGATAGTGGATTACTTGAGTTATGGGAGGGTGATAGTGGATTACTTGAGGTATGTGGGGTGATAGTGGATTACTTGAGGTAGGGGGGTGATATTGGATTACTTGAGGTATGGGGGGGGGGTGATAATGAATTACTTGAAGTATGGGTGTGATAGTGGATTGCTTGAGGTATGTGGGTGATAGTGGATTACTTGAGGTATGTGGGTGATAGTGGATTACTTGAGGTATGTGGGTGATAGTGGATTACTTGAGGTATGAGAGGTGATAGTGGATTACTTGAGGTATGGGGGGTGATAATGGATTACTTGAGGTATGTGGGTGATAGTGGATTACTTGAGGTATGTGGGTGATGGTGGATTACTTGAGGTATGAGAGGTGAGAGTGGATTACTTGAGGTATGGGGGGTGATAGTGGATTACTTGAGGTATGGGGGGTGATAATGGATTACTTGAGGTATGGTGGGGTGATAGTGAATTACTTGAGGTATTGGGGTGATAGTGGATTACATGAGGTATGGGGGTGATAGTGGATTACTTGAGATATGAGGGTGATAGTGGATTACTTGAGGTATGTGGGTGATAGTGGATTACTTGAGGTATGTGGGTGATAGTGGATAACTTGAGGTATGTGGGTGATAGTGGATTACTTGAGGTATGATGGTGATAGTGGATTACTTGAGGTATGTGGGTGATAGTGGATTCCTTGAGGTATGTGGGTGATAGTGGATTACTTGAGGTATGGGGGTGATAATGGATTACTTGAGGTATGTGGGTGATAGTGGATTACTTGAGGTATGTGGGTGATAGTGGATTACTTGAGGTATGAGAGGTGAGAGTGGATTACTTGAGGTATGACGGTGATAGTGGATTACTTGAGGTATGGGGGGTGATAATGGATTACTTGAGGTATCGGGGGGGGTGATAGTGAATTACTTGAGGTATAGGGGTGATAGTGGATTACTTGAGGTATGGGGGTGATAGTGGATTACTTGAGTTATGAGGGGGGGGGGTGATAGTGGATTACCTAAGGTATGAGGGGGGTGATCGTGGATTTCTTGAATTATGAGGGGTGGTGATAATGGATTACTTGAATTATGGGAGGGGGGTCATAGTGGATTACTTGAGGTATGGGAGGTGATAGTGGATTACTTGAGGTATGGGGGTGATAGTGGATTACTTGAGGTATGAGAGGTGATAGTGGATTACTTGAGGTATGAGAGGTGATAGTGGATTACTTGAGGTATGAGAGGTGATAGTGGATTACTTGAGGTATGAGGGGTGATAGTGGATTTCTTGAGGTATGGGGGTGATAGTGGGTTACATGAGGTATGGGGTGATAGTGGATTACTTGAGGTATGGGGGGGTGATAGTGGATTACTTGAGGTATGAGAGGTGATAGTGGATTACTTGAGGTATGGGGGGGGGTCATAGTGGATTACTTGAGGTATGGGGGTGATAGTGGATTACTTGAGGTATGGGGGTGATAGTGGATTACTTGAGGTATGGGGGGGTCATAGTGGATTACTTGAGGTATGGGGGTGATAGTGGATTACTTGAGGTATGGGGGGTGATAGTGGATTACTTGAGGTATGAGAGGTGATAGTGGATTACTTGAGGTATGGGGGGGTCATAGTGGATTACTTGAAGTATGGGGGTGATAGTGGATTACTTGAGGTATGGGGGGGTGATAGTGGATTACTTGAGGTATGGGGGGGTCATAGTGGATTACTTGAGGTATGGGGGTGATAGTGGATTACTTGAGGTATGGGGGTGATAGTGGATTACTTGAGGTATGGGGTGATAGTGGATTACTTGAGGTATGGGGGTGATAGTGGATTACTTGAGGTATAGGAGGTGATAGTGGATTACTTGAGGTATAGGAGGTGATAGTGGATTACTTGAGGTAGGGGGGGTGATAATGGATTACTTGAGGTATAGGAGGTGATAGTGGATTACTTGAGGTAGGGGGGGTGATAATGGATTACTTGAGGTATGGGGGTGATAGTGGATTACTTGAGGTATAGGAGGTGATAGTGGATTACTTGAGGTATGGGGGTGATAGTGGATTACTTGAGGTAGGGGGGGGTGATAGTGGATTACTTGAGGTATGGGGGTGATAGTGGATTACTTGAGGTATAGGAGGTGATAGTGGATTACTTGAGGTATGGGGGTGATAGTGGATTTCTTGAGGTATAGGAGGTGATAGTGGATTTCTTGAGGTATGGGAGGTGAGAGTGGATTTCTTGAGGTATGGGAGGTGAGAGTGGATTTCTTGAGGTATAGGAGGTGATAGTGGATTTCTTGAGGTATGGGAGGTGAGAGTGGATTTCTTGAGGTATGGGAGGTGAGAGTGGATTTCTTGAGGTATGGGAGGTGAGAGTGGATTTCTTGAGGTATGGGAGGTGAGAGTGGATTTCTTGAGGTATGGGAGGTGAGAGTGGATTTCTTGAGGTATGGGAGGTGAGAGTGGATTTCTTGAGGTATGGGAGGTGAGAGTGGATTTCTTGAGGTATGGGAGGTGAGAGTGGATTTCTTGAGGTATGGGAGGTGAGAGTGGATTTCTTGAGGTATGGGAGGTGAGAGTGGATTTCTTGAGGTATGGGAGGTGAGAGTGGATTTCTTGAGGTATGGGAGGTGAGAGTGGATTTCTTGAGGTATGGGAGGTGAGAGTGGATTTCTTGAGGTATGGGAGGTGAGAGTGGATTTCTTGAGGTATGGGAGGTGAGAGTGGATTTCTTGAGGTATGGGAGGTGAGAGTGGATTTCTTGAGGTATGGGAGGTGAGAGTGGATTTCTTGAGGTATGGGAGGTGAGAGTGGATTTCTTGAGGTATGGGAGGTGAGAGTGGATTTCTTGAGGTATGGGAGGTGAGAGTGGATTTCTTGAGGTATGGGAGGTGAGAGTGGATTTCTTGAGGTATGGGAGGTGAGAGTGGATTTCTTGAGAACGCAATGTCTGCGATTGTAGGTTTTGCAATGAAATAGCGGAGGTGACAAAAGAGTAGCAGTTGTGGCAGTGGAGATTAACTGGAGTCACATTTCTGCTATTAAAAACTTTGCCAGGTATTTGTTTTGAAAAAAAAAGAAGATTTTCGGAATTTTGTCAGGGTTGGGGGTGGGGGGGGGGGGGCGGTAATTTTTTTCCAAACTAATTGTAAAACATTTATTGCATGTTATGTTTAATCAATGCACTACACGTAACATGTAATCTACTAGTAATGCTATCTACTAGTACTACGAGCTAGATAATTTGCTGCTTCCCGGAGTACATTTTTTCCTTCTTCATGTACAACATTTATACTGTCAGTTGTTTCACCTCGTACTGTCGGACATGGCTGATGCCATAGTCATTGTTACACACTCGATACTTGTAGGTCTAGGAGCCAGCCACTTACATGCCTCTTCCCATTTCTTCAAAGATACCACGTGACTATAATTTTACTTCAAATTTTTCTTAGAAGGGCCGGTTTTGGCCACTCATTTTGAACTACTCTCTACCACAAACCCACATATTCGAATTACTGCTCTACACACACCCCACATATTCGAATTACTGCTCTACACACACCCCACATATTCGAATTACTGCTCTACACACACCCCACATATTCGAATTACTGCTCTACACACCCCCCACATATTCGAATTACTGCTCTACACACACCCCACATATTCGAATTACTGCTCTACACACACCCCACATATTCGAATTACTGCTCTACACACACCCCACATATTCGAATTACTGCTCTACACACACCCCACATATTCGAATTACTGCTCTACACACATCCCGCAGAAAAGACCAGAAGTATTAGGTTACACTGTGTTGACCAGATAGCTCAATCACAAATACGAGCCCACTACATGGAAACTTTACGTTTTTACAAGCCATGAACACAAAAGTTGTCACACATCCAGTTTACTGAACATTTGAAAATATTATCCAATCATTTTGTGGATGCAAAAAAAATAAATAAATAAATAAAAAAAATAAATATCAGAAATCGGTGTACAGGAAAAAGAAAAACGGTTTTAGTAAAATAGGTTAACAGATTTTGACTGAATGAATGAATTAAAATTACAGAACGGCAGACATGAAGAAGTCATATGATAATACTGCACTGCAGACAAAAGGAAATCATATGATGGTTCTGCAGACAAGAAGAAATCAATTGATAATACTGCAGGCAAGAAGAAGTCATATGATGATACTGCAGACAAGAAGAAGTCATATGATGATACTGCAGACAAGAAGAAGTCATATGATGATAGTGCAGGCAAGAAGAAATCATATGATGATACTGCAGACAAGAAGAAATCATATGATGATACTGCAGGCAAGAAGAAGTCATATGATGATACTGCAGACAAGAAGATGTCATATGATGATACTGCAGACAAGAAGATGTCATATGATGATACTGCAGACAAGAAGAAATCATATGATGATACTGCAGACATGAAGAGGTCATATGATGATACTGCAGACAAGAAGAAATCATATGATGATACTGCAGACATGAAGAGGTCATATGATGGTACTGCAGACATGAAGAGGTCATATGATGATACTGCAGACAAGAAGAGGTCATATGATGATACTGCAGACAAGAAGAAGTCATATGATGATACTGCACTGCAGACAAGAAGAAATCACATGATGATACTGCAGACAAGAAGAAATCATATGATGATACTGCAGACATGAAGAGGTCATATGATGATACTGCAGACATGAAGACGTCATATGATGATACTGCAGACAAGAAGATGTCATATGATGATACTGCAGAGAAGAAGAAATCATATGATGATACCGCAGACATGAAGAAGTCATATGATGATACTGCACTGCAGACAAGTACAAATCATATGATGATACTGCAGACAAGAAGAAATCATATGATGATGCTGCAGACAAGAAGAAATCATATGATGATACTGCACTGCAGACAAGAAGAAATCATATGCTGATACTGCAGACAAGAAGAAATCATATGATGATACTGCACTGCAGACAAGAAGAAATCATATGATGATACTGCAGACAAGAAGAAATCATATGATGATACTGCAGACAAGAAGACATCATATGATGGTACTGCAGACAAGAAGAAATCATATGATGATACTGCACTGCAGACAAGTAGAAATCATATGATGATACTGCAGACATGAAGAGGTCATATGATGATACTGCAGACAAGAAGAGGTCATATGATGATACTGCAGACAAGAAGAAGTCATATGATGATACTGCACTGCAGACAAGAAGAAATCATATGATGATACTGCAGACAAGAAGAAATCATATGATGATACTGCAGACATGAAGAGGTCATATGATGATACTGCAGACATGAAGACGTCATATGATGATACTGCAGACAAGAAGATGTCATATGATGATACTGCAGAGAAGAAGAAATCATATGATGATACTGCACTGCAGACAAGTAGAAATCATATGCTGATACTGCAGACAAGAAGAAATCATATGATGATACTGCACTGCAGACAAGAAGAAATCATATGATGATACTGCAGACAAGAAGAAATCATATGATGATACTGCGGACAAGAAGAAGTCATATGGTGATACTGCAATGCAGACAAAAAGAAATCATTTGATAATACTGCAGACATGAAAAAGTCATATGATGATACTGCACTGCAGACATGAAGAAGTCATATGATAATACTGCACTGCAGACAAGAAGAAATTATATGATAATACTGCATATAAGAAGAAATCATATGATGATACTGCAGACAAGACGAAATCATATGATGATACTACAGACAAGAAGAAGTCATATGATGATACTGCAGACATGAAGAAGTCATATGATAATACTGCACTGCAGACAAAAGGAAATCATATGATGGTACTGCAGACATGAAGAAATCAATTGATAATACTGCAGAAATGAAGAAATCATTTGATAATACTGCAGACAAGAAGAAGTCATATGATGGTACTGCAGGGTTGAAGAAATCATATGATAATACTGCAGACATGAAGAAGTCATATGATTATACTACACTGCAGACAAGAAGAAATCATATGATGAAACTGCAGACATGAAGACATTATATGATGATACTGCACTGGTGACAAGAAGAAATCATATGATGGTACTGCAGACATGAAGAAACCATATGATGATACTGCAGACATGAAGAAGTCATATGATGATACTGCACTGCAGAAAAAAAGAAATCATATGATGGCACTGCAGACAAGAAGAAGTCATATGATGATACTGCACTGCAGACAAAAAGAAATCATATGATGGTACTGCAGACAAGAAGAAATCATTTGATGATACTGCAGACAAGAAGAAATCATATGATAATACTGCAGACATGAAGAAGTCATATGATGATACTACACTGCAGACAAGAAGAAATCATATGATGAAACTGCAGACATGAAGAAATCATATGATGATACTGCAGACAAGAAGAAATCATATGAAGATACTGCGGACAAGAAGAAGTCATATGGTGATACTGCAGTGCAGACAAGAAGAAATCATATGATGGTACTGCAGACAAGAAGAAATCATATGATGATACTGCAGACAAGAAGAAATCATATGATGATACTGCAGACAAGAAGAAATCATATGATGATACTGCAGACAAGAAGAAATCATATGATGATACTGCAGACAAGAAGAAATCATATGATGATACTGCAGACAAGAAGACATCATATGATGGTACTGCAGACAAGAAGAAATCATATGATGATACTGCACTGCAGACAAGTAGAAATCATATGATGATACTGCAGACAAGAAGAAATCATATGATGGTACTGCAGACAAGAAGAAATCATATGATGATACTGCAGACAAGATAGTGCCAATTGTATTAAACATCAGATGATTGCGTGGCATTAGGAATAAATGGTAAGATCTGGCTGATGCCCTTGGCATATCGACTCAAATGTTAAGATCTGGCTAATGCCCTTGGCATATCGACTCAAATGTTAAGATCTGGCTGATGCCTTTGGCATATCAACTCAAATGGTAAGATCTGGCTGATGGCTTTGGCATATCGACTCAAATGTTAAGATCTGGCTAATGCCCTTGGCATATCGACTCAAATGTTAAGATCTGGCTGATGCCCTTGGCATATCGACTCAAATATTAAGATCTGGCAGAAACTTTCTGGCATTTCAGTTCAAGCGCTGAGGTCTGGCTTACATGTAACGATGGATACAAAAGAACATTACATATCACCACTGTGGTCCCGCCATTATTGTGCTACGGATGCTAAACATGGACGTTACCAGCTAAAGAGAAACAAATGATTACAAACACTGACACTAGATTTATTTAAAGAATGACAATTAGAGACACAATAATACATCCAGAAAGTGTGAGACCCAGAAAGTGTGAGACCCAGAAAGTGTGAGACCCAGAAAGTGTGAGACCCAGAAAGTGTGATGATGAAAATGTTTGCTACTAGAACCGAGACTTGTAGGTCTCTTGTAAAAGCTGTTAAAGTGTTGTTGCTTATAAAACGTATGCCTCACTTTTGTTTCTTTCTTTTGTTTGTTTCTTTTCTTTCTTTCTTTTCTTTCTTTCTTTTGATTCTTTCTTTTGTTTCTTTCTTTTCTTTCTTTCTTTTGATTCTTTCTTTTGATTCTTTCTTTTGTTTCTTTCTTTTCTTTCTTTCTTTTGATTCTTTCTTTTGTTTCTTTCTTTTCTTTCTTTCTTTTGATTCTTTCTTTTGTTTCTTTCATTTGTTTGTTTCTTTCTCTTTTTTGTTGTTGTTTCTTTGTTTATTTCCTTCCTTACTTTTTTCTTTCTACAACGTCCACCTAAAGATCGCATTTCAAGTCTGCCCAGCAGCTCCACGGTCATTTATCCTCGACAGTTCCTGTCAGACCAAATTAGATCAAAGACTGGCTCTCAAACATCATCATGTTGCTTTATTATTGTCCTAAACAATTATGCCCCGCCACCCCCTCCCCACCAGACCAATTAGACCAAAGACTGGCTCTCAAACATCATCATGTTGCTTTATTATTGTCCTAAACAATTATGCCCCGCCACCCCCTCCCCACCAGACCAATTAGACCAAAGACTGGCTCTCAAACATCATCATGTTGCTTTATTACTGTCCTAAACAATTATGCCCCGCAACCCCCTCCCCACCAGACCAATTAGACCAAAGACTGGCTCTCAAACATCATCATGTTGCTTTATTATTGTCCTAAACAATTATACCCCGCAACCCCCTCCCCACCAGACCAATTAGACCAAAGACTGGCTCTCAAACATCATCATGTTGCTTTATTATTGTCCTAAACAATTATGCCCAGCCACCCCCTCCCCACCAGACCAATTAGACCAAAGACTGGCTCTCAAACATCATCATGTTGCTTTATTATTGTCCTAAACAATTATGCCCCGCCACCCCCTCCCCACCAGACCAATTAGACCAAAGACTGGCTCTCAAACATCATCATGTTGCTTTATTATTGTCCTAAACAATTATGCCCCGCAACCCCCTCCCCACCAGACCATTTAGACCAAAGTGGCTCTCAAACATCATCATGTTGCTGCATCATAACGTGCCCTACAAATGCTTTTAAGTTTGAACAGCCCCAATACTCCTGCATGTCTGCCCATTACAACAACTTCAAAGCAACTTTTCCTAGAATCTTGTCCGCCCCAATTTCCAGTAATAGACCATAGCATGTCTCTATTCTAACACGAGTGGTTCTCAACTATTGGCAGGAAGACACCAGTCTTCTACCACAACTTCTACGTCTTTTTGGAGATGAAGAATATAGTGAACCAGACTGTGTGGTATATCGATGATGATTACTCGCAGGTTTGTGCTGTTTCTTTACAATTAAACTTACAACGTAAAAGAGTGTCCTGGTTACGGTGAATTAAATCTAATTACGGGTTGTCTGTTGTATGTTTTCTGTTGTAAGTAGAATAGAAATAGACAGACAAAATGGAAGACACGGAGAGAGAGAGAGAGAGAGAGAGAGAGAGAGATTATCCAATACAAGAGGGAAAATAAGTGAGAGGAAAAGAAAACAAAAAAAAACATAACGAAAGAGAGAAAGTGAGGGTGATGGTTAATTTGGGAAGACAGAAGAGCAAAGAACGAGAAAAGAGAGAGAGAGAGAGAGAGAGAGAGATTGGGTACAAGAGGGAAAATAAGTGAGAGGAAGAGAAAACAAAAAAAAAACACAACGAAAGAGAGAAAGTGAGGGTGATGGTTAATTGGGAAGACAGAAGAGCAAAGAACGAGAAAGAGAGAGAGAGAGAGAGAGAGAGAGAGAGCGAGAGAGCGAGAGAGATTATCCAGTACAAGAGGGAAAATAAGTGAGAGGAAGAGAAAACAAAAAAAAAACATAACGAAAGAGAGAAAGTGAGGGTGATGGTTAATTGGGAAGACAGAAGAGCAAAGAACGAGAAAAGAGAGAGAGAGAGAGAGAGAGAGATGACTATGGTGACGTAGATAGAGAATGTGGTCTATAGAAAGGCAGACAGATAAAATAATGGACGGGCACATAGACATTGACAGACATATTGGTTGACAGTGGACAGGACCGATAAAGAGAGATAAACTTGAGCTAGCTAAACACTCTTTGTCTAACAGGCTGCAGATATGGCTTACTTCAACATAAGGAACAGTTCAATGGCGGTCGGTGTGTGGGTGGATGGGCAGACCAACGAGATACTGACTGGAGCTACTGCTTCATGTAAGTGTGTGTGTTGTGGGTTGGGATGGTGTGGGTTTGTATTGAGAGTGTCTGTATGTGTGGATGGTGAGTGTGGATGATGTGAGTGCGTGTGTAAAGGGTGTGGTGTGTGTGGAGGGTGTGAAGGGCGTGTGTGGCGGGTGTGTGGTGTGTGTAGCGGGTTGGGGCGTGTGTGGCTGGCATGTTTGGATGGTGTGTATGGCGGTGTGTGTGTGTGGATGGTGTGTATGGCGGTGTGTGTGTGGATGGTGTGGGTGTGTAGATGTATTTAGAGTGTGTATTGAGAGTGTCGGTATGTGTGGATGGTGAGTGTGGATGGTGTGAGTGCGTGTATAAAGGATGTGGTGTGTGTGGAGAGTGTGAAGGGTGTGTGTGGCGGGTGTGGAGGGCATGTCTGGATGGTGTGTATGGGTGTGTGTGTGTGTGGAGCGTGCGGATGGTGTCGGTGGATCGGCAGAGCAACGATAAGCCACTGCTACATGAAGGTGTGTGTGTGGAAGTTGTCGGTATGTGAAGGGGGTGTGTGGATGGTGTGGTGTGTGGATTATGTGTGGAGGGTGTAGGTGGATGGTATGTGTAAGGGTGTGGAGGTGTGTGTGTTGAGAGTGTTGGTGTGTATGATGGTGCGAGTGTGAGTATGTGTGGGTGTGTGTTTATAAGGGTGTGTTGTGGTGTGTGCGAGGGTGTGGGTGTGTGGGTATTTGAGTGAGTGTATTTGGGGGTGTATGTGGTGGTGTATGTAGATATGTGTCCAGGTGTGGGTGTGTGTGGAGGGTGTGGGTGGAGTGTTTGTGCATTAGTGTGTGTTGAGAGTGTGTGCGGATATGTGTGGGGGGGGGGGTATCTGTGGATAGCGAGGGTGGACTATGTGGGTGAGGGGTGTATATAGGGGTACGTTTGGGGTGCGTTAGGGTTTGCGTGTGGGGTTGAGTGTGGAGGGTGTTGGTGGAGGATGTGTGTGAGTGTGGACGTGTGTATTTAGTGTGTGGGTGTGTATGGTGTGGGGGGATGGGCAGACCAACGAGATTATAACAGCAGTTTACTCCAGCATAATTGTTCCGTTAAGTTTTGCCCTTAGTTCAAATAATAATAATAATAATAATATAAGGCTTTTTGTATGTCTTAACAGACGATTGATAGCAAGCAATTATATGTTAGTCATTTCATTTTTTTACAAATCGGACAGATCCGCCCGCAGAACGAACAAGATGTAATCGCTGTGCCTGGCCTCGTCTCCTTTCTTCTGCGACGTTTGTCTTCTGAATTTGATATCAGCACTGTCTTGGATGTTCCTGTACCATTTTTTATTTTTGTTCTCCATGTTCTACGATCTGAAGCCAGATTTTCCCAGTTCCTTTCGCTGATAGAGAATTCCCTCAAGGAAGCCCTGCAAACATCCTTTTGTCTCAGCGCTGGTCTACCTTTTGGTCTCTTTCCATTCTTAAGTTCGCCATACAATATTTGTTTGGGAATACGATTGTTTGTCATTATTCTTACATGTCCCACTTATCATAGACATAGACTGTTTAGCCTTTTCTCCTGCCCTGCATAGGTAGTCCAAGTTTCTGATCCGTATAGAAGTGTACCAAGCACACAACTTTGGTAAATTTGAATCTTAGTCCTGGGTGTTAGTTTGGTGTTGGTCCAAGCTCTATCTTTAAGTTTACCAAATGTGGAAGCTGCCTTTCAAATTTGGGAATTTATTCCTTCTTCTTGGGAGACATTGGTTGTGAACATAGAACCGAGATAGGTGAACTTTTTTCACAGACTCAAGGGGTATGTTATTTACTGATATAGCTGCGGGGCTGGCTACACCTTGTTGAAGGACCACAGTCCTCTAGATACTTATTGATAGGGAGAATAAATCACATGATCTGGCTAGATTGTCGATCATTGACTGCAGGACGGATTCATCGTGAACAACCAGTGCTGCAACATCAGCGAATGATGATTAGGGTCTCAGTTGTTTTAAATTTAGACCTCAGACGTGCAAGATTGAATAAGGAGCCGTCAGATCTTGTACGGATGTAGATGTCTCCAGAGACGGTTTGAAACGCATTTTGTAAAAGGAAAGCAAAAAATATTCCGAAAAGGGTAGTGGCAAGCATTAATATATATACAATATAAAGGTCAAGTTTAGTCCGATAAATTATTTTATTTCGGAATAGCAGTGTCTCCTCGAGTAAAAAATTGCATTTTATTCGATTGAGTTATTTGCGGGTCATCAACATTGCACTCCGAACATGTCCATAGGTGCTCAGATCCCCTCCTCAGCAAGTCCCTCAGTGTCCAGCGACTGACGACTCCAGTTCTGTGTTGGTTGATAAGTCTTCTTATACGCCCACTAAGTTTCTCTTTTCTGGCTGTGCCCATCTCTCTCTCTCTCTCTCTCTCTCTCTCTCTCTCTCTCTCTCTCTGCGATCAGGACTCAATCAGAGTAGGATTCCAGACTCTCACATGAAGTCAGCTGTCAGGTTAAGTGTGTTGATCGCCCCCACAGACAGAACATCACAATTAGAGTCTGCCAAATCCACTCTGATTGAACACCTGCTAAAACTTTGCACTGTGTTCTGCGCCATTGGCCCAGTGCATCCGATTTCAGCCAGCATTTTATTAAGGTTTGCTTTCCCTAGCCTTTGATTGTCCCCAATCTTCCTGCAAGGCAGCAGGTGATCTTTTCTGTAGGGGGATTCTGCCCTTAGATGGTCGGCCCTCCCAGGTTTACGAGCACCATCTGCCCGAGTCACTAGAGGTGACTAACACAGACATGCACACACACAGATATGAGATGGGACTAACACAGACATGCACACACAAAAGATATGAGATGTGACTAACACAGACATGCACACACAAAAGATATGAGATGTGACTAACCCAGACATGCACACAGCGATACGAGGCATGACTAACACTGACGCACATCAAGATATGAGATGTGACTAACACAGACATACACGCAAAGATATGACACATGACTAACATAGACATGCACACAAAGATATGAGATATGACTCACATAGATATGCACACACAAAGATGTGAGATATGACTCACATAGATATGCACACACAAAGATATGAGATATGACTCACATAGATATGCACACACAAAGATATGACCCATGCCTAACATAGACATGCACACAAAGATATGAGATATGACTGACATAGATATGCTCACACAAAGATATAACACATGCCTAACATAGACATGCACACAAAGATATGAGATATGACTGACATAGATATGCTCACACAAAGATATAACACATGACTAACATAGACATGCACACAAAGATATGAGATATGACTGACATAGACATGCACACACAAAGATATGACACATGCTTAACATAGACATGCACACAAAGACATGACATATGACTAACATAGACGTGCACAAACAAGGATGTGAGATGTGACAAACACAGACAGGCACACACAAAGATATGAGATATGACTAACATAAACATGTACACAAAGATATGAGATATCACTAACTCAGACATGCACACACAAAGATATGACACATGACTAACACAGATACACACTAAGATATGAGATGTGACTAAACACAGACACACATAAAGATATGAGCCATGGCTAGAGCAGAAACACACCAAGATATGAGCCATGGCTAGCACAGAAACACATTAAGATATGAGCCATGGCTAGCACGGATATACACTAAGATATGAACCATGGCCAGCACAGATACACACTAAGATATGAGCCATGGCCAGCACAGACACACACTAAGATATGAACCATGGCCAGCACAGACACACACTAAGATAGGAATCATGGCCAGCCCAGACACACACTAAGATATGAGCCGTGGCCAGCACATACACCCACTAAGATATCAGCCATGGCTATCGCAGACACCCACTAAGATATGAGCTACGACTAGCACGGATATACACTGAGAACCATGGCTCAATCCAAGAGAAGCAGAAGAGGAGGTTGAAGAGCAGCGATCGCGAAAGGTATACCATATGCTTGGGTTTGTTGTAGTCGGCAGACTCTTCTTAACGTGGGAATCATCGACATACGAGACGTAGGCCCCGGTTAACTGTTCACAGGTTCCGTTCAAACAGTTGTCCGGACATTTGAGAGTGCAGTCTGACCCGAGGTACGTTTCCTTGCACGTACAGTCTGCACTTTTCGGGTCACATATGATGTCACAGCCATCAGAACACGTCTGTTCGCACTGTAGCCCAAAATTATCACCGGGACAAGAATCATTACAGGTATAGCCAGGATGTTTACATTGTAGGCATTTTTCGGATTTTTTTCTCACATAAAGGACAGACACTGAGACAAGACCTGGAGCAGTCGTGTCCATAGATCCCATGTGAACAGTTACCGTGACACGTACCGATAATGACGTTGCAGCCTTTGCTACACACTTCACAAAACGACTCAGAATGCCCGTCCAGACAATAGGTGTCTGTAAATGTTTGCACCTCACACACCGTCAGCGCACTGTCGGCCTGCGAAATGGTCGGTGAGAACTCAATCTTAATGTGTGCCATTGGCGTTTGTGCGGTGACTACAATAGTGTTTACAGAATCATTAGGGTATGATATATCATTATACTGGAACACTACGCCGCCACTGTCAGAGAAAACCTTTAGAGTGGCATTCTTTACCCGAATCATAGTCCTAGCTCGATGATAGATTCGAATATATCTTAACTCACAGCTCTTTCATCGATTGTTCTCAATCTATTATTGTTATCTTTTGCATCCATTGATGTGTGATTGTGAGGCTGCAATTCAATCATAAATGCACCAATAACACAAGCATGTGATCAACAATCAGTGTTGTCCTATGTTTCATCCGATGTATTTGTATTTATCTTTGTTATTTCCTTGCTCACAGCAACGTGTCAAGATTCGAAACTATTTGGATCTAGCATAGCTAAAGGTTTAGGAGTTACGGAGGATAGCAAAGGGGATGTTCAGCTGAACTCTCCTGAAGGTAGGTCATGGCTTCTACATGTGTACTACAAACTACAAACTCAGATGTGTATTCAATGTCTGTGTGTGTGTGTGTGTGTGTGTGTGCGTGCGTGCGTGCGTGTGTGTGTGTGTGTGTGTGTGTGTGTGTGTCAAACATAGCTTGTACAAGGCATGATCGAGATTTGCATCTTCTAAGTACTAAATATAGGGGAGGGGATTCGTGATAACTCAGTGGTTAGTGAACTGAACTACAGGAGCCGTGATAACTCAGTAGTTAGTGAACTGAACTACAGGAGCCGTGATAACTCAGTGGTTAGTGAACTGAACTACAGGAGCCGTGATAACTCAGTGGTTAGTGAACTGAACTACAGGAGCCGTGATAACTCAGTGGTTAGTGAACTGAACTACAGGAGCCGTGATAACTCAGTAGTTAGTGAACTGAACTACAGGAGCAGTGATAATTCAGTGGTTATTGAACTGAACTACAGGAGCAGTGATAACTCAGTGTTTAGTGATCTGAACTACAAAGGACAAGATGTCGGGTTCAGTCCTGATCGATGGCTTCCAGGTTCACCCAGGCTTAAATGGGTACTGGTTTTCTTAAAATGGGAATGTAAAGCGGCAGGGCGTAATACCTACCACATTACCGCAAAAAAATCATGTGCCGAAGGTCTGTAAAATGTATGCTCACTAAAACCATATTCCCTATACGTCACTTGGCGTGACGGGGCTCTTTACTTTCTTTACTGGGGGGAGGGGGAGAGAAATGGGGAGGGGGAAGGGGTGAAGGGTGGAAAGAGGGGGTGTGTGCTCGGATGCCTCACTGAAATCTGCCGCTAAAATTAAGATTAAATGCACACAGTGGTATGCACAAAGTAGTATGCACACAGTGGTATGCACACAGTGGTGTGCACAAAGTGGTGTGCACAAAGTGGTATGCACAAAGTGGTATGCACAAAGTGGTATGCACAAAGTGGTATGCGCAAAGTGGTATGCACAAAGTGGTATGCCCACTGTGGTATGCACAAAGTGGTATGCACACAGTGGTATGCACACAGTGGTGTGCACAAAGTGGTATACACAAAGTGGTATGCACAAAGTGGTATGCCCACTGTGGTATGCACAAAGTGATATATGAAGATGTCGTGAGCTGAAGCTGGACAGATCACGTAATTAAGAAAAAATCCAGAAACCATCAAAAGAGCTGCCATACAGCTGACTCAGGAGGGAAAGTCGAAGAAAACAATCTCTTTCCAACCAATTATACAAGAATGCATATATTTGATCAGACTTGGGTCATCCAGCAAGGGTAGGTGAAGATTTTGTTGTTGCCCTATATAAGTTACATAACATGTCGATCACTGACTGCTGCCTGTCGATCACTGACTGCTGGTCCAATGACAGTGTTAACATTGGCATCTATTCTCATTTCAGCGGCATTTGGCTGGCACCCGAGATACATCAGAAACATTACTTACCTGGGAAAAACACAGGCTAGAGGTGAGTCTTTGTTGTGTTTTTGATGGCATCAACAATTGTTGATTGTTCTCTGATTGTGTCAACAGTTTTTGTTGTGTTTTTGATGGCATCAACAACTGTTCTTTGATTGTGACAACAGTTTTTGTTGTGTTTTTGATGGCATCAACAACTGTTCTTTGATTGTGACAACAGTTTTTGTTGTGTTTTTTATGGCATCAACAATTGTTGATTGTTCTCTGATTGTGTCAACAGTTTTTGTTGTGTTTTTGATGGCATCAACAACTGTTCTTTGATTGTGACAACAGTTTTTGTTGTGTTTTTGATGGCATCAACAACTGTTCTTTGATTGTGACAACAGTTTTTGTTGTGTTTTTGATGACATCAACAACTGTTCTTTGATTGTGACAACAGTTTTTTATTATTAGCTGCATCAGTAATCTATGTATGTTGCTATGGTTGCCTCAGGTTATGATTATGCCTATGGTTATATCAACAATTCATATCATACTTTTAATATGATAATAATAGTTTTTCTATTGAAAGAAAAAACGTGCTAAGACCCCAACAATCATGTCGATGCTCAGATGTCGGAGACTGAAATGGCTGGGGCACGTCCAGCGAATGGAAGAAAAACGCATCCCCAGGCAAATACTATATGGTGAACTAACACACGGAACAAGACAAATCGGCAGACCTAAACTACGATATAGAGATATCTGTAAATCATCTCTGAATGACTTCTTCATTTGTGAAAATGACTGGGAACATTTGGCAAGTGATCGCACATCATGGATAGCATGTATAAGGAATGGTATAACATCATGTGAGACTGCTAAGGCAAAACTTAGAAGAGAAAAGGCTCATGAAAAATGATGGAAAATCCTGTGGTACAGTGGGCTTGACTTGTTCATTCTGTGGCCGTGTGTGCGTTTGTCCAACATTGGTAGAATTAGTCACAAGAGAAGCTGTTCGGCAAAAACAAAACCTAAAAACAAATACACAATAGCCTCCACTAGACCGCCAGACAAGACGAAAAGGGCATATACACAAAAGTCTCCACCAGACTGTCTGACAAGACGAAAAGGGCCACATACACAATAGCATCCACTAGACTGTCTGACAAGACGAAAAGGGCCATATACACAATAGCCTCCACTAGACCGTCAGACAAGACGAAAAGGGCCATATACACAATAGCCTCCACTAGACCGTCTGACAAGACAAAAAGGGCCATATACACAATAGCCTCCACTAGACCATCTGACAAGACGAAAAGGGCCATATACACAATAGCCTCCACTAGAGCGTCAGACAAGACGAAAAGGGCCATATAAACAATAGCCTCCACTAGACCGTCAGACAAGACGAAAAGGGCCATATACACAATAGCCTCCACTAGACCGTCAGACAAGATGAAAAGGGCCATATACACAATAGTCTCCACCAGACAGTCTGACAAGACAAAAAGGGTCATATACACAATAGTCTCCACCAGACTGTCTGACAAGACGAAAATGGCCATATACATAATAGCCTCCACTAGACTGTCTGACAAGACGAAAAGGGTCATATACACAATAGCCTACACTAGACTGTCTGACAAGACGAAAAGGGCCATATACATAATAGCCTCCACTAGACTGTCTGACAAGACGAAAAGGGCCATATACATAATAGCCTCCACTAGACTGTCTGACAAGACGAAAAGGGCCATATACATAATAGCCTCCACTAGACTGTCTGACAAGACGAAAAGGGCCATATACATAATAGCCTCCACTAGACTGTCTGACAAGACGAAAAGGGCCATATACATAATAGCCTCCACCAGACTGTCTGACAAGACGAAAAGGGCCATATACATAATAGCCTCCACCAGACTGTCTGACAAGACGAAAAGGGCCATATACACAATAGCCTCCACTAGACTGTCTGACAAGACGAAAAGGGCCATGTACACAATAGCCTCCACTAGACCGTCTGACAAGACGAAAAGGGCCATATACACAATAGCCTCCACTAGACTGTCTGACAAGACGAAAAGGGCCATATACACAATAGCCTCCACTAGACTGTCTGACAAGACGAAAAGGGCCATATACACAATAGCCTCCACTAGACCGTCAGACAAGACGAAAAGGGCCATATACACAATAGTCTCCACTAGACCGTCAGACAAGACGAAAAGGGCCATATACACAATAGCCTCCACTAGACTGTCTGACAAGACGAAAAGGGCCATATACACAATAGCTTTCACTAGACTATCTGACAAGACGAAAAAGGAACATATACACAATAGCCTCCACTAGACCGTCAGACAAGACGAAAAGGGCCATATACACAATAGTCTCCACTAGACCGTCAGACAAGACGAAAAGGGCCATATACACAATAGTCTCCACTAGACCGTCAGACAAGATGAAAAGGGCCATATACACAATAGTCTCCACCAGACTGTCTGACAAGACGAAAAGGGTCATATACACAATAGTCTCCACCAGACTGTCTGACAAGACGAAAATGGCCATATACACAATAGCCTCCACTAGACTGTCTGACAAGACGAAAATGGCCATATACACAATAGCCTACACTAGACTGTCTGACAAGACGAAAATGGCCATATACACAATAGCCTCCACTAGACTGTCTGACAAGACGAAAATGGCCATATACACAATAGCCTACACTAGACTGTCTGACAAGACGAAAATAGCCATATACACAATAGCCTATACTAGACTGTCTGACAAGACGAAAATAGCCATATACACAATAGCCTATACTAGACTGTCTGACAAGACGAAAATGGCCATATACATAATAGCCTCCACTAGACTGTCTGACAAGACGAAAAGGGACATATACACAATAGCCTCCACTAGACTGTCTGATAAGACGAAAATGGCCATATACACAATAGTCTCCACTAGACCGTCTGACAAGACGAAAAGGGCCATATACACAATAGCCTCCACTAGACTGTCTGACAAGACGAAAATGGCCATATACACAATAGCCTCCACTAGACCGTCAGACAAGACGAAATGAGCCATATACACAATAGCCTCCACTAGACTGTCTGACAAGACGAAAATGGCCATATACACAATAGCCTCCACTAGACCGTCAGACAAGACGAAATGAGCCATATACACAATAGCCTCCACTAGACCGTCAGACAAGACGAAATGAGCCATATACACAATAGCCTACACTAGACTGTCTGACAAGACGAAAAGGGCCATATATACAATAGCCTCCACTAGATCGTCTGACAAGACGAAAAGGGCCATATATACAATAGCCTCCACCAGACCGTCTGACAAGACGAAAAGGGCCATATATACAATAGCCTCCACCAGACCGTCTGACAAGACGAAAAGGGCCATATACACAATAGCCTCCACTAGACTGTCTGACAAGACGAAAAGGGCCATATACACAATAGCCTCCACTAGACTGTCTGACAAGACGAAAATGGCCATATACACAATAGCCTACACTAGACTGTCTGACAAGACGAAAATGGCCATATACACAATAGCCTACACTAGACTGTCTGACAAGACGAAAATGGCCATATACACAATAGCCTCCACTAGACTGTCTGACAAGACGAAAAGGGCCATATACACAATAGCCTCCACTAGACTGTCTGACAAGACGAAAAGGGCCATATACACAATAGCCTCCACTAGACTGTCTGACAAGACGAAAATGGCCATATACACAATAGCCTACACTAGACTGTCTGACAAGACGAAAATGGTCATATACACAATAGCCTCCACTAGACTGTCTGACAAGACGAAAAGGGCCATATACACAATAGCCTACACTAGACCGTCAGACAAGACGAAATGAGCCATATACACAATAGCCTCCACTAGACTGTCTGACAAGACGAAAAGGGCCATATACACAATAGCCTCCACTAGACCGTCTGACAAGACGAAAAGGGCCATATACACAATAGCCTCCACTAGACCGTCTGACAGGACGAAAAGGGACATATACACAATAGTCTCCACTAGACTGTCTGACAAGACGAAAAGGGTCATATACACAATAGCCTCCACTAGACTGTCTGACAAGACGAAAAGGGTCATATACACAATAGCATCCACTAGACTGTCTGACAAGACGAAAAGGGTCATATACACAATAGCATCCACTAGACTGTCTGACAAGACGAAAAGGGTCATATACACAATAGCATCCACTAGACCGTCTGACAAGACGAAAAGGGTCATATACACAATAGTCTCCACTAGACTGTCTGACAAGACGAAAAGGGCCATATACACAATAGCCTCCACTAGACTGTCTGACAAGACGAAAAGGGCCATATACACAATAGCCTCCACTAGACTGTCTGACAAGACGAAAATGGCCATATACACAATAGCCTACACTAGACTGTCTGACAAGACGAAAATGGCCATATACACAATAGCCTACACTAGACTGTCTGACAAGACGAAAATGGCCATATACACAATAGCCTCCACTAGACTGTCTGACAAGACGAAAAGGGCCATATACACAATAGCCTACACTAGACCGTCAGACAAGACGAAATGAGCCATATACACAATAGCCTCCACTAGACTGTCTGACAAGACGAAAAGGGCCATATACACAATAGCATCCACTAGACAGTCTGACAAGACGAAAAGGGTCATATACACAATAGTCTCCACTAGACCGTCTGACAAGACGAAAAGGGCCATATACACAATAGCCTACACTAGACTGTCTGACAAGACAAAAAGGGCCATATACACAATAGCCTCCACTAGACTGTCTGACAAGACGAAAAGGGTCATATACACAATAGCATCCACTAGACCGTCTGACAAGACGAAAAGGGCCATATACACAATAGTCTCCACTAGACCGTCTGACAAGACGAAAAGGCCATATAATTGAAATAATCAAATCGATGTGCCATATGAGGTCACTGAGAAGCGAGGACATGCCTCTTGTTGTGACTATCTAATCTAGCATGGCAGTCATGACCACATATAGAACAGGTGCAGTTGGGCGTTGAAGATGACACATGGGAGCTATGTCTTTGTTTTTGCATTTTCTCTTTCTATTTCATATTTGTATTATTTCTTTTCATCTCTCATGATCTTTATCAATGTGCACCATTTCTGTCTATCTCTGGCTGTTGTGTTTTTGATGGCATCAACAACTGTTCTTTGATTGTGACAACAGTTTTTGTTGTGTTTATCTGTCTATCTCGGTTGCTGTTAAACTGTCCCATGTCACACAAGCAAGGAGAGCTGGTCGGTCAATACACAGCTATCATTAACTCATTGTACAGAATGTCCGACTTGTTACAGGAGCTACTGAGTTAAGTGCTCTGTGCACACTGTGAGCTGTGCGTTTCATCTGTTTTGATCGTGTTTCAATATTCCGATTGTTTACGATGAATGATGGTATCATATGATGGAGAACAGATGGCTGTGTTCACTTTTTGTGTGGTTTCGCCTTATGTCTTTTGGTGTGTGCTGAGACTGCTATGATGAGGACTACAGCTACCTTTCTTTGTTTGGGAGATGAAATAGTAATTTGGATGATTCCACTGGCACGGGCGGTTGAGCAATTATGGATTTTAATTCGTTTGCAGTGATACCGGGGCCTTCCATAACCCTAACCATAACCACAACAGAATGTCTTTTAGAATTCTGCAATCCTTCAATCATGTACCCCAGCTAACTCAAGCTTAGCATATGTGCAATTTTGTGTTTGTCTTAGAACACCGATTTTGGATACACTATGCTGCCAATTATGTCCTGAAATTATTTGTAGACATCACAGATGGAATGCACTGAGTTAATGTTCTTGATGATATGGGTGTCCATGTTTCACTGCCGTAAGGTAGAGTACTGAGAATGCAGGCTGGTAAACTTGAAGTTTGGTGTTTTTTTGTTTTGGTAAGGGCATGGTTTGAGCCTTATCAAATAATTATAATAACACTTTAACTATCTTAAATGGGTACCGGATTTTTTCTGGGAAAGTAAAGCAGCACGGGCGTAATACTGACCACATTACCCCAAAAATCATGTGCTGAAGGTCTGTAAAATATAGGGTCACTAACACCATATTTCCCTATACGCCACTTGGCGTGACGGGGGTACTTTACTTTTTCACTTTAACTATGCTAACGTTATATATTTTTCCTTTCTTTTTTTTTTCTTGTAAAATCTGAACAATTTTAAACTAATAAATAAAAGGGTGCAACACTATGAAAAGTACATGAACAAATACTAATGTCATGTTTGAAAGTGTTAACTTTTATATCTGAAGCACCCAATGAGAGATCTACTCTTTTCTGATGATGCTTATCTGGTTGAACATAGTGAAGACACAACTCATTGGCTGAAGGTTGCACCGAACCATGCAACCTATGCTAGTTAACAATAAATGTACAGACAACGAACTCATTGGCTGAAGGTTGCACCAAACCATGCAACCTGTGCTAGTTAACAATAAATGTACAGACAACGAACTCATTGGCTGAAGTTTGCTACAAACCATGCAACCAATGCTAGTTAACAATAAAAGTACAGACAACGAACTGATTGACTGAAGGTTGCACCAAACCATGCAACCTATGCTAGTTAACAATAAAAGTACAGACAACGAACTGATTGACTGAAGGTTGCACCAAACCATGCAACCTATGCTAGTTAACAATAAAAGTACAGACAACGAACTGATTGACTGAAGGTTGCACCAAACCATGCAACATATGCTAGTTAACAATAAAAGTACAGACAACGAACTCATTGGCTGAAGGTTGCACCAAACCATGCAACCTATGCTATTTAACAATAAATGTACAGACAACGAACTCATTGACTGAAGGTTGCACCAAACCATGCAACCTATGCTAGTTAACAATAAAAGTACAGACAACGAACTCATTGGCTGAAGGTTGCACCAAACCATGCAACCTATGCTAGTTAACAATAAATGTAAAGACAACGAACTCATTGGCTGAAGGTTGCACCAAACCATGCAACCTGTGCTAGTCAACAATAAATGTACAGACAAAGAACTCATTGACTGAAGGTTGCACCAAACCATGCAGCCTGTGCTAGTCAAAAATAAATGTACAGACAACGAACTCATTGGCTGAAGGTTGCACCAAACCATGCAACCTGTGCTAGTCAACAATAAATGTACAGACAACGAACTCATTGACTGAAGGTTGCACCAAACCATGCAACCTGTGCTAGTCAACAATAAATGTACAGACAACGAACTCATTGACTGAAGGTTGCACCAAACCATGCAACCTGTGCTAGTTAACAATAAATGTACAGACAACGAACTCATTGGCTGAAGGTTGCACCAAACCATGCAACCTGTGCTAGTTAACAATAAATGTACAGACAACGAACTCATTGGCTGAAGGTTGCACCAAATCATGCAACCTGTGCTAGTTAACAATAAATGTACAGACAACGAACTGATTGACTGAAGGTTGCACCAAACCATGGAACCTATGCTAGTTAACAATAAATGTACAAACAACGAACTCATTGGCTGAAGGTTGCACCAAACCATGCAACCTGTGCTAGTTAACAATAAATGTACAGACAAGGAACTGATTGGCTGAAGGTTGCACCAAATCATGCAACCTGTGCTAGTTAACAATAAATGTACAGACAACGAACTCATTGGCTGAAGGTTGCACCAAACCATGCAACCTATGCTAATTAACAATAAATGTACAGACAACGAACTCATTGGCTGAAGGTTGCACCAAACCATGCAACCTGTGCTAGTTAACAATAAATGTACAGACAACGAACTGATTGGCTGAAGGTTGCACCAAACGATGCAACCTGTGCTAGTTAACAATAAATGTACAGACAACGAACTCATTGACTGAAGGTTGCACCAAATCATGCAACCTGTGCTAGTTAACAATAAATGTACAGACAACGAACTGATTGGCTGAAGGTTGCACCAAATCATGCAACCTATGCTAGTTAACAATAAAAGTACAGACAACGAACTGATTGACTGAAGGTTGCACCAAACCATGCAACCTATGCTAGTTAACAATAAATGTACAGACAACGAACTCATTGGCTGAAGGTTGCATCGAACCATGCAACCTATGCTAGTTAACAATAAATGTACAGACAACGAACTCATTGGCTGAAGGTTGCACCGAACCATGCAACCTATGCTAGTTAACAATAAATGTACAGACAACGAACTCATTGGCTGAAGGTTGCACCAAACCATGCAACCTGTTCTAGTTAACAATAAATGTACAGACAACGAACTCATTGGCTGAAGGTTGCACCGAACCATGCAACCTATGCTAGTTAACAATAAATGTACACACAACGAACTGATTGACTGAAGGTTGCACCAAACCATGCAACCTGTGCTAGTTAACAATAAATGTACAGACAACGAACTCATTGGCTGAAGGTTGCACCAAACCATGCAACCTGTGCTAGTTAACAATAATTGTACAGACAACGAACTGATTGGCTGAAGGTTGCACCAAACCATGCAACCTATGCTAGTTAACAATAAATGTACAGACAACGAACTCATTGGCTGAAGGTTGCACCAAACCATGCAACCTATGCTAGTTAACAATAAATGTACAGACAACGAACTCATTGGCTGAAGGTTGCACCAAACCATGCAACCTATGCTAGTTAACAATAAATGTACAGTCAACGAACTCATTGGCTGAAGGTTGCACCAAACCATGCAACCTGTGCTAGTTAACAATAAATGTACAGACAACGAACTGATTGGCTGAAGGTTGCACCAAATCATGCAACCTGTGCTAGTCAACAATAAATGTACAGACAACGAACTCATTGGCTGAAGGTTGCACCAAATCATGCAACCTGTGCTATTTAACAATAAATGTACAGACAACGAACTCATTGGCTGAAGGTTGCACCAAACCATGCAACCGGTGCTAGTTAACAATAAATGTACAGACAACGAACTGATTGGCTGAAGGTTGCACCAAACCATGCAACCTGTGCTAGTTAAAAATAAATGTACAGACAACGAACTCATTGGCTGAAGGTTGCACCAAACCATGCAACCTGTGTTAGTTAACAATAAATGTACAAACAACGAACTCATTGGCTGAAGGTTGCACCAAACCATGCAACCTGTGCTAGTCAACAATATATGTACAGACAACTAACTCATTGACTGAAGGTTGCACCAAACCATGCAACCTATTCTAGTCAACAATAAATGTACAGACAACTAACTCATTGACTGAAGGTTGCACCGAACCATGCAACCTATTCTAGTCAACATTAAATGTACAGACAACTAACTCATTGACTGAAGGTGTACTGCCTTCATAAGAAAGTCTGGAATCCTACTCTGAATGAGCCATGATCGCAGAAGAAGAAGAAGATGACACCTTTATCAACAAACTGTATGGATAATGTTATCATCAAATTATGAAACCTGAAAGGAAACATTCTGAGAAAGATGAGAGGAACCCAGTTTGATGGAGAATATGGGCGTTGGGCAAGTACTCCAGTGCTGGTATGATGAAAGTCCTTATTGACTGTGTTCTTCTGGCAGTTACGATTAATGCTTCAGTTCATTACATTCAAAAGGTTAATTCACATTTGGGCAACAATTCGTGGAAGCTGACGGAAAACTGTGCCTTTGAATTTGTTGAATACATCAAATGCTTTTGTTAAAAGAGTAGTCATTGATGAGTTTAGGGGATCTGCTTACCACATGTCAAATGTTGATGAAAGTATGCGTGTTAGAGTCCTGGTAATGTTGATGAAAGTATGCGTGTTAGAGTCCTGGTAATGTTGATGAAAGTATGCGTGTTACAGTCCTGGTAATGTTAATGCTGTGAACACAGACCACAATATGAAATCTTCTATGAGACTGTGTTTGCTGGTACTTTGAAGTAACTGAAGCTAGTGACAGTATCCTCAACAGATCTTGACTTTCAGAAGATGGTGACGTCAACATCAGATGGAGCACGGCTGGGAAAATATAATAGGGGTAGCAACAAATCTACAAGGAGAAGTTAGAATAAAGTTGTCTTAACAAGTTAGAGTTGTATTGAGAAGTTAGAATAAAGTTGTCTTGACAAGTTAGAGTTGTATTGAGAAGTTAGAATAAAGTTGTCTTGACAAGTTAGAGTTGTATTGAGAAGTTAGAATAAAGTTGTCTTGACAAGTTAGAGTTGTATTGAGAAGTTAGAATAAAGTTGTCTTGACAAGTTAGAGTTGTATTGAGAAGTTAGAATAAAGTTGTCTTGACAAGTTAGAGTTGTATTGAGAAGTTAGAGTAAAGTTGTATTGAGAAGTTAGAGTAGAGTTGTCTTGACAAGTTAGAGTAGAGTTGTATTGAGAAGTTAGTGTTGTCTTGACAAATTAGAGTAGAGTTGTATTGAGAAGTTAGAGTAGAGTTGTATTAAGAAGTTAGTGTTGTCTTGACAAGTTAGAGTAGAGTTGTATTGAGAAGTTAGAGTAGAGTTGTATTGAGAAGTTAGAGTAGAGTTGTATTAAGAAGTTAATGTTGTCTTGACAAGTTAGAGTAGAGTTGTCTTAAGAAGTTAGAGTTGTATTGACAAGTTAGAGTAGAGTTGTATTGACAAGTTAGAGTAGAGTTGTATTGAGAAGTTAGAGTAGAGTTGTCTTGACAAGTTAGAGTACAGTTGTCTTGAGAAGTTAGAGTAGAGTTGTATTGAGAAGTTAGAGTAGAGTTGTATTAAGAAGTTAGTGTTGTCTTGACAAGTTAGAGTAGAGTTGTCTTAAGAAGTTAGAGTTGTATTGACAAGTTAGAGTAGAGTTGTATTGACAAGTTAGAGTAGAGTTGTATTGACAAGTTAGAGTAGAGTTGTATTGACAAGTTAGAGTAGAGTTGTATTGACAAGTTAGAGTAGAGTTGTATTGACAAGTTAGAGTAGAGTTGTATTGAGAAGTTAGAGTAGAGTTGTCTTGACAAGTTAGAGTAGAGTTGTCTTGACAAGTTAGAGTAGAGTTGTCTTGACAAGTTAAAGTAGAGTTGTATTGACAAGTTAGAGTAGAGTTGTCTTGACAATTTAGAGTAGAGTTGTCTTGATAGGTTAGAGTAGAGTTGTCTTGACAAGTTAGAGTAGAGTTGTGTTGAGAAGTTAGAGTAGAGTTGTATTGAGAAGTTAGAGTAGAGTTGTATTGAGAAGTTAGGATAGAGTTGTCTTGATAAGTTAGAGTAGAGTTGTATTGACAAGTTAGAGTAGAGTTGTATTGAGAAGTTAGAGTAGAGTTGTATTGAGAAGTTAGAGTAGAGTTGTATTGAGAAGTTAGAGTAGAGTTGTATTGACAAGTTAGAGTAGAATTGTCTTGACAAGTTAGAGTAGAGTTGTATTGACAAGTTAGAGTAGAATTGTCTTGAGAAGTTAGAGTAGAGTTGTATTGAGAAGTTAGAGTAGAATTGTATTAAGAAGTTAGAGTAGAGTTGTATTGAGAAGTTAGAGTAGAATTGTATTGAGAAGTTAGAGTAGAGTTGTATTGACAAGTTAGAGTAGAGTTGTCTAAAGAAGTTAGAGTTGTCTTGACAAGTTAGAGTAGAGTTGTCTAAAGAAGTTAGAGTTGTCTTGACAAGTTAGAGTAGAGTTGTATTGACAAGTTAGAGTAGAGTTGTCTTGACAAGTTAGAGTAGAGTTGTATTGAGAAGTTAGAGTAGAGTTGTCTTGAGAAGTTAGAGTAGAGTTGTCTTGACAAGTTAGAGTAGAGTTGTATTGAGAAGTTAGAGTAGAGTTGTCTTGAGAAGTTAGAGTAGAGTTGTCTTGACAAGTTAGAGTAGAGTTGTCTTGAGAAGTTAGAGTAGAGTTGTCTAAAGAAGTTAGAGTTGTCTTGACAAGTTAGAGTAGAGTTGTCTAAAGAAGTTAGAGTTGTCTTGACAAGTTAGAGTAGAGTTGTATTGACAAGTTAGAGTAGAGTTGTCTTGAGAAGTTAGAGTAGAGTTGTATTGAGAAGTTAGAGTAGAGTTGTCTTGAGAAGTTAGAGTAGAGTTGTCTTGACAAGTTAGAGTAGAGTTGTCTTGAGAAGTTAGAGTAGAGTTGTCTTGAGAAGTTAGAGTAGAGTTGTATTGAGAAGTTAGAGTAGAGTTGTCTTGAGAAGTTAGAGTAGAGTTGTCTTGAGAAGTTAGAGTAGAGTTGTATTGAGAAGTTAGAGTAGAGTTGTCTTGAGAAGTTAGAGTAGAGTTGTCTTGAGAAGTTAGAGTAGAGTTGTCTTGAGAAGTTAGAGTAGAGTTGTCTTGAGAAGTTAGAGTAGAGTTGTATTGAGAAGTTAGAGTAGAGTTGTCTTGAGAAGTTAGAGTAGAGTTGTATTGAGAAGTTAGAGTAGAGTTGTCTTGAGAAGTTAGAGTAGAGTTGTATTGAGAAGTTAGAGTAGAGTTGTATTGAGAAGTTAGAGTAGAGTTGTCTAAAGAAGTTAGAGTTGTATTGACAAGTTAGAGTAGAGTTGTCTTGAGAAGTTAGAGTAGAGTTGTATTGAGAAGTTAGAGTAGAGTTGTCTTGACAAGTTAGAGTAGAGTTGTCTTAAGAAGTTAGAGTTGTCTTGACAAGTTAGAGTAGAGTTGTATTGAGAAGTTAGAGTAGAGTTGTCTTAAGAAGTTAGAGTTGTATTGACAAGTTAGAGTAGAGTTGTCTTAAGAAGTTAGAGTTGTCTTGACAAGTTAGAGTAGAGTTGTCTTAAGAAGTTAGAGTTGTATTGACAAGTTAGAGTAGAGTTGTATTGAGAAGTTAGAGTAGAGTTGTATTGAGAAGTTAGAGTAGAATTGTCTTGAGAAGTTAGAGTAGAGTTGTCTTGATAGGTTAGAGTAGAGTTGTATTGACAAGTTAGAGTAGAGTTGTATTGATAGGTTAGAGTAGAGTTGTCTTGACAAGTTAGAGTAGAGTTGTATTGATAGGTTAGAGTAGAGTTGTATTGACAAGTTAGAGTAGAGTTGTATTGACAAGTTAGAGTAGAGTTGTCTTGATAGGTTAGAGTAGAGTTGTCTTGACAAGTTAGAGTAGAGTTGTATTGAGAAGTTAGAGTAGAGTTGTATTAAGAAGTTAGAGTTGTATTGACAAGTTAGAGTAGAGTTGTCTTAAGAAATAAGAGTTGTCTTGACAAGTTAGAGTAGAGTTGTCTTAAGAAGTTAGAGTTGTATTGACAAGTTAGAGTAGAGTTGTATTGAGAAGTTAGAGTAGAGTTGTATTGAGAAGTTAGAGTAGAATTGTCTTGAGAAGTTAGAGTAGAGTTGTATTGAGAAGTTAGAGTAGAGTTGTATTGAGAAGTTAGAGTAGAATTGTCTTGAGAAGTTAGAGTAGAGTTGTATTGAGAAGTTAGAGTAGAGTTGTATTGAGAAGTTAGAGTAGAGTTGTATTGAGAAGTTAGAGTAGAGTTGTATTGAGAAGTTAGAGTAGAGTTGTATTGAGAAGTTAGAGTAGAATTGTCTTGAGAAGTTAGAGTAGAGTTGTATTGAGAAGTTAGAGTAGAGTTGTATTGAGAAGTTAGAGTAGAGTTGTATTGAGAAGTTAGAGTAGAATTGTCTTGAGAAGTTAGAGTAGAGTTGTATTGAGAAGTTAGAGTAGAGTTGTATTGAGAAGTTAGAGTAGAGTTGTATTGAGAAGTTAGAGTAGAATTGTCTTGAGAAGTTAGAGTTGTCTTGACAAGTTAGAGTAGAGTTGTCTTAAGAAGTTAGAGTTGTCTTGACAAGTTAGAGTAGAGTTGTCTTAAGAAGTTAGAGTTGTATTGACAAGTTAGAGTAGAGTTGTCTTGACAAGTTAGAGTAGAGTTGTCTTAAGAAGTTAGAGTTGTATTGACAAGTTAGAGTAGAGTTGTATTGACAAGTTAGAGTAGAGTTGTCTTAAGAAGTTAGAGTTGTATTGACAAGTTAGAGTAGAGTTGTCTTAAGAAGTTAGAGTTGTATTGACAAGTTAGAGTAGAGTTGTCTTAAGAAGTTAGAGTTGTATTGACAAGTTAGAGTAGAGTTGTATTGAGAAGTTAGAGTAGAGTTGTCTTAAGAAGTTAGAGTTGTATTGAGAAGTTAGAGTAGAGTTGTATTGAGAAGTTAGAGTAGAATTGTCTTGACAAGTTATAGTAGATTTGTATTGAGAAGTTAGAGAAGAGTTGTCTTGAGAAGTTAGAGTAGAGTTGTATTGAGAAGTTAGAGTAGAGTTGTCTAAAGAAGTTAGAGTTGTCTTGACAAGTTAGAGTAGAGTTGTCTTAAGAAGTTAGAGTTGTATTGACAAGTTAGAGTAGAGTTGTCTTAAGAAGTTAGAGTTGTCTTGACAAGTTAGAGTAGAGTTGTATTGAGAAGTTAGAGTAGAGTTGTATTGACAAGTTAGAGTAGAGTTGTATTGAGAAGTTAGAGTAGAGTTGTATTGAGAAGTTAGAGTAGAATTGTCTTGAGAAGTTAGAGTAGAATTGTCTTGACAAGTTAGAGTAGAGTTGTCTTGACAAGTTAGAGTAGAGTTGTATTGAGAAGTTAGAGTAGAGTTGTATTGACAAGTTAGAGTAGAGTTGTATTGAGAAGTTAGAGTAGAGTTGTATTGACAAGTTAGAGTAGAGTTGTATTGACAAGTTAGAGTAGAGTTGTATTGAGAAGTTAGAGTAGAGTTGTCTTGACAAGTTAGAGTAGAGTTGTATTGACAATTTAGAGTAGAGTTGTATTGAGAAGTTAGAGTAGAGTTGTCTTGAGAAGTTAGAGTAGAGTTGTCTTGACAAGTTAGAGTAGAGTTGTCTTGAGAAGTTAGAGTAGAGTTGTCTTGATAAGTTAGAGTAG
This sequence comes from Megaustenia siamemsis, assembly GCA_032433765.1. Taxonomy (NCBI): domain Eukaryota; kingdom Metazoa; phylum Mollusca; class Gastropoda; order Stylommatophora; family Ariophantidae; genus Megaustenia; species Megaustenia siamemsis. The sequence continues at coordinate 16,249,005 of JAVIAB010000099.1, read as the reverse complement.
AGTTGTCTTGAGAAGTTAGAGTAGAGTTGTATTGAGAAGTTAGAGTAGAGTTGTCTTGAGAAGTTAGAGTAGAGTTGTCTTGACAAGTTAGAGTAGAGTTGTATTGACAAGTTAGAGTAGAGTTGTCTTGACAAGTTAGAGTAGAGTTGTCTTGATAGGTTAGAGTAGAGTTGTCTTGACAAGTTAGAGTAGAGTTGTATTGAGAAGTTAGAGTAGAGTTGTCTAAAGAAGTTAGAGTTGTATTGACAAGTTAGAGTAGAGTTGTCTTAAGAAGTTAGAGTTGTATTGACAAGTTAGAGTAGAGTTGTCTTAAGAAATAAGAGTTGTCTTGACAAGTTAGAGTAGAGTTGTCTTAAGAAGTTAGAGTTGTATTGACAAGTTAGAGTAGAGTTGTCTTAAGAAGTTAGAGTTGTATTGAGAAGTTAGAGTAGAGTTGTATTGAGAAGTTAGAGTAGAATTGTCTTGAGAAGTTAGAGTAGAGTTGTATTGAGAAGTTAGAGTAGAGTTGTCTTAAGAAGTTAGAGTTGTCTTGAGAAGTTAGAGTAGAGTTGTCTTGACAAGTTAGAGTAGAGTTGTATTGACAAGTTAGAGTAGAGTTGTCTTAAGAAGTTAGAGTTGTATTGAGAAGTTAGAGTAGAGTTGTCTTGACAAGTTAGAGTAGAGTTGTCTTAAGAAGTTAGAGTTGTATTGAGAAGTTAGAGTAGAGTTGTATTGAGAAGTTAGAGTAGAATTGTCTTGAGAAGTTAGAGTAGAGTTGTCTTGACAAGTTAGAGTAGAGTTGTCTTGATAAGTTAGAGTAGAGTTGTCTTGACAAGTTAGAGTAGAGTTGTCTTGACAAGTTAGAGTAGAGTTGTATTGACAAGTTAGAGTAGAGTTGTCTTGAGAAGTTAGAGTAGAGTTGTATTGACAAGTTAGAGTAGAGTTGTATTGAGAAGTTAGCGTAGAGTTGTATTGAGAAGTTAGAGTAGAGTTGTCTTGATAAGTTAGAGTAGAGTTGTCTTGACAAGTTAGAGTAGAGTTGTCTTGATAAGTTAGAGTAGAGTTGTATTGACAAGTTAGAGTAGAGTTGTCTTGAGAAGTTAGAGTAGAGTTGTATTGACAAGTTAGAGTAGAGTTGTATTGAGAAGTTAGCGTAGAGTTGTATTGAGAAGTTAGAGTAGAGTTGTCTTGATAAGTTAGAGTAGAGTTGTCTTGACAAGTTAGAGTAGAGTTGTATTGAGAAGTTAGAGTAGAGTTGTCTTGACAAGTTAGAGTAGAGTTGTCTTGACAAGTTAGAGTAGAGTTGTCTTAACAAGTTAGAGTAGAGTTGTCTTAACAAGTTAGAGTAGAGTTGTCTTGACAAGTTAGAGTAGAGTTGTATTGAGAAGTTAGAGTAGAGTTGTCTTGACAAGTTAGAGTAGAGTTGTCTTGACAAGTTAGAGTAGAGTTGTCTTGACAAGTTAGAGTAGAGTTGTATTGAGAAGTTAGAGTAGAGTTGTCTTGAGAAGGTAGAGTAGAGTTGTCTTGACAAGTTAGAGTAGAGTTGTATTGACAAGTTAGAGTAGAGTTGTATTGACAAGTTAGAGTAGAGTTGTATTGAGAAGTTAGAGTAGATTTGTCTTGAGAAGTTAGAGTAGAGTTGTCTTGACAAGTTAGAGTAGAGTTGTATTGACAAGTTAGAGTAGAGTTGTATTGAGAAGTTAGAGTAGAGTTGTCTTGAGAAGTTAGAGTAGAGTTGTCTTGAGAAGTTAGAGTAGAGTTGTCTTGATAAGTTAGAGTAGAGTTGTCTTGACAAGTTAGAGTAGAGTTGTATTGAGAAGTTAGAGTAGAGTTGTCTTGACAAGTTAGAGTGGAGTTGTCTTGACAAGTTAGAGTAGAGTTGTCTTGATAAGTTAGAGTAGAGTTGTCTTGAGAAGTTAGAGTAGAGTTGTCTTGACAAGTTAGAGTAGAGTTGTATTGAGAAGTTAGAGTAGAGTTGTCTTGAGAAGTTAGAGTAGAGTTGTATTGACAAGTTAGAGTAGAGTTGTCTTGAGAAGTTAGAGTAGAGTTGTATTGACAAGTTAGAGTAGAGTTGTATTGACAAGTTAGAGTAGAGTTGTCTTGATAGGTTAGAGTAGAGTTGTCTAAAGAAGTTAGAGTTGTCTTGACAAGTTAGAGTAGAGTTGTCTTAAGAAGTTAGAGTTGTATTGACAAGTTAGAGTAGAGTTGTCTTAAGAAGTTAGAGTTGTCTTGACAAGTTAGAGTAGAGTTGTATTGAGAAGTTAGAGTAGAGTTGTATTGACAAGTTAGAGTAGAGTTGTATTGAGAAGTTAGAGTAGAGTTGTATTGAGAAGTTAGAGTAGAATTGTCTTGAGAAGTTAGAGTAGAATTGTCTTGACAAGTTAGAGTAGAGTTGTCTTGACAAGTTAGAGTAGAGTTGTATTGAGAAGTTAGAGTAGAGTTGTATTGACAAGTTAGAGTAGAGTTGTATTGAGAAGTTAGAGTAGAGTTGTATTGACAAGTTAGAGTAGAGTTGTATTGACAAGTTAGAGTAGAGTTGTATTGAGAAGTTAGAGTAGAGTTGTCTTGACAAGTTAGAGTAGAGTTGTATTGACAATTTAGAGTAGAGTTGTATTGAGAAGTTAGAGTAGAGTTGTCTTGAGAAGTTAGAGTAGAGTTGTCTTGACAAGTTAGAGTAGAGTTGTCTTGAGAAGTTAGAGTAGAGTTGTCTTGATAAGTTAGAGTAGAGTTGTCTTGAGAAGTTAGAGTAGAGTTGTATTGAGAAGTTAGAGTAGAGTTGTCTTGAGAAGTTAGAGTAGAGTTGTCTTGACAAGTTAGAGTAGAGTTGTATTGACAAGTTAGAGTAGAGTTGTCTTGACAAGTTAGAGTAGAGTTGTCTTGATAGGTTAGAGTAGAGTTGTCTTGACAAGTTAGAGTAGAGTTGTATTGAGAAGTTAGAGTAGAGTTGTCTAAAGAAGTTAGAGTTGTATTGACAAGTTAGAGTAGAGTTGTCTTAAGAAGTTAGAGTTGTATTGACAAGTTAGAGTAGAGTTGTCTTAAGAAATAAGAGTTGTCTTGACAAGTTAGAGTAGAGTTGTCTTAAGAAGTTAGAGTTGTATTGACAAGTTAGAGTAGAGTTGTCTTAAGAAGTTAGAGTTGTATTGAGAAGTTAGAGTAGAGTTGTATTGAGAAGTTAGAGTAGAATTGTCTTGAGAAGTTAGAGTAGAGTTGTATTGAGAAGTTAGAGTAGAGTTGTCTTAAGAAGTTAGAGTTGTCTTGAGAAGTTAGAGTAGAGTTGTCTTGACAAGTTAGAGTAGAGTTGTATTGACAAGTTAGAGTAGAGTTGTCTTAAGAAGTTAGAGTTGTATTGAGAAGTTAGAGTAGAGTTGTCTTGACAAGTTAGAGTAGAGTTGTCTTAAGAAGTTAGAGTTGTATTGAGAAGTTAGAGTAGAGTTGTCTTAAGAAGTTAGAGTTGTATTGAGAAGTTAGAGTAGAGTTGTATTGACAAGTTAGAGTAGAGTTGTCTTAAGAAGTTAGAGTTGTATTGACAAGTTAGAGTAGAGTTGTCTTAAGAAGTTAGAGTTGTATTGAGAAGTTAGAGTAGAGTTGTATTGAGAAGTTAGAGTAGAATTGTCTTGAGAAGTTAGAGTAGAGTTGTCTTGACAAGTTAGAGTAGAGTTGTCTTGACAAGTTAGAGTAGAGTTGTCTTGATAAGTTAGAGTAGAGTTGTCTTGACAAGTTAGAGTAGAGTTGTCTTGACAAGTTAGAGTAGAGTTGTATTGACAAGTTAGAGTAGAGTTGTCTTGAGAAGTTAGAGTAGAGTTGTATTGACAAGTTAGAGTAGAGTTGTATTGAGAAGTTAGCGTAGAGTTGTATTGAGAAGTTAGAGTAGAGTTGTCTTGATAAGTTAGAGTAGAGTTGTCTTGACAAGTTAGAGTAGAGTTGTCTTGATAAGTTAGAGTAGAGTTGTATTGACAAGTTAGAGTAGAGTTGTCTTGAGAAGTTAGAGTAGAGTTGTATTGACAAGTTAGAGTAGAGTTGTATTGAGAAGTTAGCGTAGAGTTGTATTGAGAAGTTAGAGTAGAGTTGTCTTGATAAGTTAGAGTAGAGTTGTCTTGACAAGTTAGAGTAGAGTTGTATTGAGAAGTTAGAGTAGAGTTGTCTTGACAAGTTAGAGTAGAGTTGTCTTGACAAGTTAGAGTAGAGTTGTATTGACAAGTTAGAGTAGAGTTGTCTTAACAAGTTAGAGTAGAGTTGTCTTGACAAGTTAGAGTAGAGTTGTATTGAGAAGTTAGAGTAGAGTTGTCTTGACAAGTTAGAGTAGAGTTGTCTTGACAAGTTAGAGTAGAGTTGTCTTGACAAGTTAGAGTAGAGTTGTATTGAGAAGTTAGAGTAGAGTTGTCTTGAGAAGGTAGAGTAGAGTTGTCTTGACAAGTTAGAGTAGAGTTGTATTGACAAGTTAGAGTAGAGTTGTATTGAGAAGTTAGAGTAGATTTGTCTTGAGAAGTTAGAGTAGATTTGTCTTGACAAGTTAGAGTAGAGTTGTCTTGACAAGTTAGAGTAGAGTTGTATTGAGAAGTTAGAGTAGAGTTGTCTTGACAAGTTAGAGTGGAGTTGTCTTGACAAGTTAGAGTAGAGTTGTCTTGATAAGTTAGAGTAGAGTTGTCTTGAGAAGTTAGAGTAGAGTTGTCTTGACAAGTTAGAGTAGAGTTGTATTGAGAAGTTAGAGTAGAGTTGTCTTGAGAAGTTAGAGTAGAGTTGTATTGACAAGTTAGAGTAGAGTTGTCTTGAGAAGTTAGAGTAGAGTTGTATTGACAAGTTAGAGTAGAGTTGTCTTGAGAAGTTAGAGTAGAGTTGTATTGAGAAGTTAGAGTAGAGTTGTATTGACAAGTTAGAGTAGAGTTGTATTGACAAGTTAGAGTAGAGTTGTCTTGACAAGTTAGAGTAGAGTTGTCTTGATAGGTTAGAGTAGAGTTGTCTTGACAAGTTAGAGTAGAGTTGTATTGAGAAGTTAGAGTAGAGTTGTCTTGAGAAGTTAGAGTAGAGTTGTCTTGAGAAGTTAGAGTAGAGTTGTCTTGATAAGTTAGAGTAGAGTTGTCTTGATAGGTTAGAGTAGAGTTGTCTTGATAGGTTAGAGTAGAGTTGTATTGACAAGTTAGAGTAGAGTTGTCTTGAGAAGTTAGAGTAGAGTTGTCTTGAGAAGTTAGAGTAGAGTTGTCTTGACAAGTTAGAGTAGAGTTGTATTGACAAGTTAGAGTAGAGTTGTCTTGAGAAGTTAGAGTAGAGTTGTCTTGAGAAGTTAGAGTAGAGTTGTCTTGACAAGTTAGAGTAGAGTTGTCTTGAGAAGTTAGAGTAGAGTTGTCTTGACAAGTTAGAGTAGAGTTGTCTTGAGAAGTTAGAGTAGAGTTGTCTTGACAAGTTAGAGTAGAGTTGTCTTGATAGGTTAGAGTAGAGTTGTATTGACAAGTTAGAGTAGAGTTGTTTTGAGATGTTAGTGCATTGTTTTAATAATTAACTATATTGTGATATGCCTTATCTAACTATATTGTGATATGCCTTATCTAACTATATTGTGATATGCCTTATCTAACTATATTGTGATATGCCTTATCTAACTATATTGTGATATGCCTTATCTAACTATATTGTGATATGCCTTATCTAACTATATTGTGATATGCCTTATCTAACTATATTGTGATATGCCTTATCTAACTATATTGTGATATGCCTTATCTAACTATATTGTGATATGCCTTATCTAACTATATTGTGATATGCCTTATCTAACTATATTGTGATATGCCTTATCTAACTATATTATTCCTGTAGGAATACCAACTGATGAATTTTTGGTGTGCTCTTACAACCCAGAAACGTACACTACAACTGTCACAGAATGGTACACTGTTGGTGAGTTGTTGTTGACCTCAGTTTACTGTTCTAGCTCATTTTGTCAGTTCACTTCTGATGAAATCTGATGATATATTTATTGAAATGATTCATTACAACAATAATAACAACAATTACTATCGGGTATTAATTTCCCTGTAGATATTGAAATTACAAGCACTAGGATTAATTAACATGACACATCTATATAAGACATCTGGAACAAGTGCAACGCCTCGAATACTTGGGCACAATAATAACATCAGATGGGAGAAGCAACACAGAAATAAAAAGCAGAATAGCTCAGGCCAAAATAGCATTTCAGGAAATGAAAAACATCTTATGGAACAAATCTATGTCAACACAAGTGAGAAGCGAGTTCATCGGTGCTATATAGAACCAATTCTGACATATGGAAGCTAATCATGGACAGCAGACAAACAAATGAAAAGACGATTAGAGGCCACAGAGATGGGATTTCTCAGAAGAATGTTGAAAGTTCCCTGCACAGCTTAAAAGACCAACGAGGAAATTCTCAAAGAGGCCAACACAAAATGGGAACTCTTAGAAAACAATAGAAAGAAACAATCAACATTTTTTTCGGGCACATCATGAGAAGAGGAAAGTGGGAATACGTAGTTATGACTGGCAAAATAAAAGGAAAGAGAGATCGTGGACGACAAAGAGAGAAAATACTGGATAGCTTGGTGTCATGGCATGGAAAACAGTCAACAACAGAACTGATACGATGCACTGTAGATAAAAGATTGTGGAAGGACATGATCGCCTACGCCAACCGCAAAGGCACATGATGATGATGATGAAGATGATGATGATATAAAGCTTCAGCTCCCTCGTTCAACAGGAAGAGGTGGCGAGATACAATTCGGGTCCTGTGCAAGGTCTGACACTTGATAACAAAGATCATTGGACATAGTGTCTAGAGTTTCTGCCCCTGCGTCATATTCAGCTTGAAACTATGATAGATAGATGATACAAAACATTACATGAATATAATATTATACATATATATCAGTGTCTAATGCTGGATACTGTTTTACTGAGCAGCTCCTCTCATGACAGAATCTGCCAATAATGAATAATTATATTTCATATTTGAGACCTAACCTAAATACTGTTACAACTTTAGAAAGATTAGTTTCAAATCCAGTGATGACCAATACTGTCAATAATTTGTTCACTAACAAAAAATATAGCTATATATGTAATGTTGGTGCTACCCAGATCTCTTAGCCCTAAGTGATACCCTCTATATCATCTAGTGGAATATTCTGGAACTTTCTAGTGATCAGTCTGGCATGCACTGGATCTTTGGAAATTCTTAAAACTAATTTTCTACAGTTCTGGAGGATTCTAACGAGCTATATAAACACTGTGTTTACTTACACGACTCAAGTTATCAACTGAACTTATCAGCGCTACTCAGACTAGAGGTCAGTTATTCTAGTTAAACTCAACTTTCCGCAGCAAAATTTCAGGTAATGAAAATTATGGGATTTGTAATATGGGTTTTGCAGAAATATCCACATTAAAAGAATCACATACAACTTCTGCTGTGTGGAAACATTTGAATGCCAAAAATTCATCCAAATTTTAAGAACTGAAAGACATTTCACCATCCCCGTCGATGACAGCCTTGAAGCCCTTTGTCTGAGTTGACTCACCGTTCTTCAGTTCCAAGTCTTGTGACCTTGCAGAACTGGCTCTTTGTTCTGTTTCCTGTTGGAGGGATAAGAACAACATCAGAACATACGTGACACAGGATGAGTTGGTCGCATGGGCGGTACTCGTCACATCTGAACATTTGAATGGTGAGCCTTGTGGTAGCCCTGGACAAATAGATGTTGGCTCGGAATACCAACTTCCACATCTGAGTATCAGCTTCCTCTGAAATAGTGCCGCAGCGATCCATCTGATGAGGAAGGGGTGCACCGCCAGTTTGAGGAGCATATGCATGAGGTATTCAAATGGTACCCTGTTGTATGCATCCTCCAGATCTATAGCAGCAGCACATGTCTCCTCTCGTCTGTGGAAGCCTTCGAAGACGTCATAGGCAAAGACTGCCGCATTGAGCCATGTCTATTTGTTATATCTATAACCTCCGAGTGTGGGTGGGAATGCGCGCTTCTGTTCAAGGTGACAGGTGAAGACACGGGCAACTATTTTCTCCAGCAGCTTGCCCGCAGTGTTCTGCATTGTGATGATTCTGTAGGCACTGATCTGAGAATGGTCCTTGTTTGGCTTCGGTAGCAGTAGTTAGTAGCTGTGTAGCCACTCCTCCTTAATCTGGCCACTCCGAATACTGGCATTAAACTCATTGGTCAGTTCTGTCAAGTCGTCGTCAGCTAAATCGTCTATATCGTCGTAACGAACACCATCTGAACCAGAAGCAGTGTTGTGTGACCTTTAAAGTGTTGTGCGAATGGCATCAGTTGCGATTGTGAGATCTCCGAGCACTACATCCTCACACAATTCTGAAAGACACCCCCGTATTCTCATTATTACAGCTTTATTTCTTTGGTCAGCCTACAATTTGTAGCGGAATAATAGAACAAAGAAGTATGTGTTAGCACTCGGAAAAATTGACAGACAAACAACAATAGAAAAAAAACGAAGAACAATATATGGTCCGAAGTGGGATCGAACCCGTACTCAGTGGCACCGCGCCTTGCCACGAGAAGCCGAACGCTTGGTACACTGCCACGCAGCCAACTAAAAAATTGGCTATTGCAGTAGTGTCTTCCACGAAAGGCGATCTCAATGACTATAGCATATGGTAACGATCACAGACCGGAAATAAATTGTATATTTGTACTTTCCTATTAATGCAAGTATCTCCCAGTAGGGCTGAATACTTGTGTTGTAGACAAACATTTATAGGACGAAACAGCACGAATAGTAGTTCCCAGTGGTTATATACTGGGTACAAATAATAATACATAAATATTATTATATGGGGAACTTCCGAGGCGATAATAGGGAATAATAGAACAAAGAAGTATGTGTTAGCACTCGGAAAAATTGACAGACAAACAACAATAGAAAAAAACGAAGAACAATATATGGTCCGAAGTGGGATCGAACCCGTACTCAGTGGCACCGCGCCTTGCCACGAGAAGCCGAACGCTTGGTACACTGCCACGCAGCCAACTAAAAAATTGGCTATTGCAGTAGTGTCTTCCACGAAAGGCGATCTCAATGACTATAGCATAGGGTAACGATCACAGACCGGAAATAAATTGTATATTTGTACTTTCCTATTAATGCAAGTATCTCCCAGTAGGGCTGAATACTTGTGTTGTAGACAAACATTTATAGGACGAAACAGCACGAATAGTAGTTCCCAGTGGTTATATACTGGGTACAAATAATAATACATAAATATTATTATATGGGGAACTTCCGAGGCGATAATAGGGAATAATACAACAAAGAAGTATGTGTTAGCACTCGGAAAAATTGACAGACAAACAACAATAGAAAAAAACGAAGAACAATATATGGTCCGAAGTGGGATCGAACCCGTACTCAGTGGCACCGCGCCTTGCCACGAGAAGCCGAACGCTTGGTACACTGCCACGCAGCCAACTAAAAAATTGGCTATTGCAGTAGTGTCTTCCACGAAAGGCGATCTCAATGACTATAGCATAGGGTAACGATCACAGACCGGAAATAAATTGTATATTTGTACTTTCCTATTAATGCAAGTATCTCCCAGTAGGGCTGAATACTTGTGTTGTAGACAAACATTTATAGGACGAAACAGCACGAATAGTAGTTCCCAGTGGTTATATACTGGGTACAAATAATAATACATAAATATTATTATATGGGGAACTTCCGAGGCGATAATAGGGAATAATAGAACAAAGAAGTATGTGTTAGCACTCGGAAAAATTGACAGACAAACAACAATAGAAAAAAAACGAAGAACAATATATGGTCCGAAGTGGGATCGAACCCGTACTCAGTGGCACCGCGCCTTGCCACGAGAAGCCGAACGCTTGGTACACTGCCACGCAGCCAACTAAAAAATTGGCTATTGCAGTAGTTTTTTCCTCGAAAGGCGATCTCAATGACTATAACATAGGGTAACGATCACAGACCGGAAATAAATTGTATATTTGTACTTTCCTATTAATGCAAGTATCTCCCAGTAGGGCTGAATACTTGTGTTGTAGACAAACATTTATAGGACGAAACAGCACGAATAGTAGTTCCCAGTGGTTATATACTGGGTACAAATAATAATACATAAATATTATTATATGGGGAACTTCCGAGGCGATAATAGGGAATAATAGAACAAAGAAGTATGTGTTAGCACTCGGAAAAATTGACAGATAAACAACAATAGAAAAAAACGAAGAACAATATATGGTCCGAAGTGGGATCGAACCCGTACTCAGTGGCACCGCGCCTTGCCACGAGAAGCCGAACGCTTGGTACACTGCCACGCAGCCAACTAAAAAATTGGCTATTGCAGTAGTGTCTTCCACGAAAGGCGATCTCAATGACTATAGCATAGGGTAACGATCACAGACCGGAAATAAATTGTATATTTGTACTTTCCTATTAATGCAAGTATCTCCCAGTAGGGCTGAATACTTGTGTTGTAGACAAACATTTATAGGACGAAACAGCACGAATAGTAGTTCCCAGTGGTTATATACTGGGTACAAATAATAATACATAAATATTATTATATGGGGAACTTCCGAGGCGATAATAGGGAATAATACAACAAAGAAGTATGTGTTAGCACTCGGAAAAATTGACAGACAAACAACAATAGAAAAAAACGAAGAACAATATATGGTCCGAAGTGGGATCGAACCCGTACTCAGTGGCACCGCGCCTTGCCACGAGAAGCCGAACGCTTGGTACACTGCCACGCAGCCAACTAAAAAATTGGCTATTGCAGTAGTGTCTTCCACGAAAGGCGATCTCAATGACTATAGCATAGGGTAACGATCACAGACCGGAAATAAATTGTATATTTGTACTTTCCTATTAATGCAAGTATCTCCCAGTAGGGCTGAATACTTGTGTTGTAGACAAACATTTATAGGACGAAACAGCACGAATAGTAGTTCCCAGTGGTTATATACTGGGTACAAATAATAATACATAAATATTATTATATGGGGAACTTCCGAGGCGATAATAGGGAATAATAGAACAAAGAAGTATGTGTTAGCACTCGGAAAAATTGACAGACAAACAACAATAGAAAAAAAACGAAGAACAATATATGGTCCGAAGTGGGATCGAACCCGTACTCAGTGGCACCGCGCCTTGCCACGAGAAGCCGAACGCTTGGTACACTGCCACGCAGCCAACTAAAAAATTGGCTATTGCAGTAGTTTTTTCCTCGAAAGGCGATCTCAATGACTATAACATAGGGTAACGATCACAGACCGGAAATAAATTGTATATTTGTACTTTCCTATTAATGCAAGTATCTCCCAGTAGGGCTGAATACTTGTGTTGTAGACAAACATTTATAGGACGAAACAGCACGAATAGTAGTTCCCAGTGGTTATATACTGGGTACAAATAATAATACATAAATATTATTATATGGGGAACTTCCGAGGCGATAATAGGGAATAATAGAACAAAGAAGTATGTGTTAGCACTCGGAAAAATTGACAGATAAACAACAATAGAAAAAAACGAAGAACAATATATGGTCCGAAGTGGGATCGAACCCGTACTCAGTGGCACCGCGCCTTGCCACGAGAAGCCGAACGCTTGGTACACTGCCACGCAGCCAACTAAAAAATTGGCTATTGCAGTAGTGTCTTCCACGAAAGGCGATCTCAATGACTATAGCATAGGGTAACGATCACAGACCGGAAATAAATTGTATATTTGTACTTTCCTATTAATGCAAGTATCTCCCAGTAGGGCTGAATACTTGTGTTGTAGACAAACATTTATAGGACGAAACAGCACGAATAGTAGTTCCCAGTGGTTATATACTGGGTACAAATAATAATACATAAATATTATTATATGGGGAACTTCCGAGGCGATAATAGGGAATAATAGAACAAAGAAGTATGTGTTAGCACTCGGAAAAATTGACAGACAAACAACAATAGAAAAAAACGAAGAACAATATATGGTCCGAAGTGGGATCGAACCCGTACTCAGTGGCACCGCGCCTTGCCACGAGAAGCCGAACGCTTGGTACACTGCCACGCAGCCAACTAAAAAATTGGCTATTGCAGTAGTGTCTTCCACGAAAGGCGATCTCAATGACTATAGCATAGGGTAACGATCACAGACCGGAAATAAATTGTATATTTGTACTTTCCTATTAATGCAAGTATCTCCCAGTAGGGCTGAATACTTGTGTTGTAGACAAACATTTATAGGACGAAACAGCACGAATAGTAGTTCCCAGTGGTTATATACTGGGTACAAATAATAATACATAAATATTATTATATGGGGAACTTCCGAGGCGATAATAGGGAATAATACAACAAAGAAGTATGTGTTAGCACTCGGAAAAATTGACAGACAAACAACAATAGAAAAAAACGAAGAACAATATATGGTCCGAAGTGGGATCGAACCCGTACTCAGTGGCACCGCGCCTTGCCACGAGAAGCCGAACGCTTGGTACACTGCCACGCAGCCAATTAAAAAATTGGCTATTGCAGTAGTGTCTTCCACGAAAGGCGATCTCAATGACTATAGCATAGGGTAACGATCACAGACCGGAAATAAATTGTATATTTGTACTTTCCTATTAATGCAAGTATCTCCCAGTAGGGCTTAATACTTGTGTTGTAGACAAACATTTATAGGACGAAACAGCACGAATAGTAGTTCCCAGTGGTTATATACTGGGTACAAATAATAATACATAAATATTATTATATGGGGAACTTCCGAGGCGATAATAGGGAATAATAGAACAAAGAAGTATGTGTTAGCACTCGGAAAAATTGACAGACAAACAACAATAGAAAAAAACGAAGAACAATATATGGTCCGAAGTGGGATCGAACCCGTACTCAGTGGCACCGCGCCTTGCCACGAGAAGCCGAACGCTTGGTACACTGCCACGCAGCCAACTAAAAAATTGGCTATTGCAGTAGTGTCTTCCACGAAAGGCGATCCGGTCTGTGATCGTTACCCTATGCTATAGTCATTGAGATCGCCTTTCGTGGAAGACACTACTGCAATAGCCAATTTTTTAGTTGGCTGCGTGGCAGTGTACCAAGCGTTCGGCTTCTCGTGGCAAGGCGCGGTGCCACTGAGTACGGGTTCGATCCCACTTCGGACCATATATTGTTCTTCGTTTTTTTCTATTGTTGTTTGTCTGTCAATTTTTCCGAGTGCTAACACATACTTCTTTGTTCTATTATTCCCTATTATCGCCTCGGAAGTTCCCCATATAATAATATTTATGTATTATTATTTGTACCCAGTATATAACCACTGGGAACTACTATTCGTGCTGTTTCGTCCTATAAATGTTTGTCTACAACACAAGTATTCAGCCCTACTGGGAGATACTTGCATTAATAGGAAAGTACAAATATACAATTTATTTCCGGTCTGTGATCGTTACCCTATGCTATAGTCATTGAGATCGCCTTTCGTGGAAGACACTACTGCAATAGCCAATTTTTTAGTTGGCTGCGTGGCAGTGTACCAAGCGTTCGGCTTCTCGTGGCAAGGCGCGGTGCCACTGAGTACGGGTTCGATCCCACTTCGGACCATATATTGTTCTTCGTTTTTTTCTATTGTTGTTTGTCTGTCAATTTTTCCGAGTGCTAACACATACTTCTTTGTTGTATTATTCCCTATTATCGCCTCGGAAGTTCCCCATATAATAATATTTATGTATTATTATTTGTACCCAGTATATAACCACTGGGAACTACTATTCGTGCTGTTTCGTCCTATAAATGTTTGTCTACAACACAAGTATTCAGCCCTACTGGGAGATACTTGCATTAATAGGAAAGTACAAATATACAATTTATTTCCGGTCTGTGATCGTTACCCTATGCTATAGTCATTGAGATCGCCTTTCGTGGAAGACACTACTGCAATAGCCAATTTTTTAGTTGGCTGCGTGGCAGTGTACCAAGCGTTCGGCTTCTCGTGGCAAGGCGCGGTGCCACTGAGTACGGGTTCGATCCCACTTCGGACCATATATTGTTCTTCGTTTTTTTCTATTGTTGTTTGTCTGTCAATTTTTCCGAGTGCTAACACATACTTCTTTGTTCTATTATTCCCTATTATCGCCTCGGAAGTTCCCCATATAATAATATTTATGTATTATTATTTGTACCCAGTATATAACCACTGGGAACTACTATTCGTGCTGTTTCGTCCTATAAATGTTTGTCTACAACACAAGTATTCAGCCCTACTGGGAGATACTTGCATTAATAGGAAAGTACAAATATACAATTTATTTCCGGTCTGTGATCGTTACCCTATGCTATAGTCATTGAGATCGCCTTTCGTGGAAGACACTACTGCAATAGCCAATTTTTTAGTTGGCTGCGTGGCAGTGTACCAAGCGTTCGGCTTCTCGTGGCAAGGCGCGGTGCCACTGAGTACGGGTTCGATCCCACTTCGGACCATATATTGTTCTTCGTTTTTTTCTATTGTTGTTTGTCTGTCAATTTTTCCGAGTGCTAACACATACTTCTTTGTTGTATTATTCCCTATTATCGCCTCGGAAGTTCCCCATATAATAATATTTATGTATTATTATTTGTACCCAGTATATAACCACTGGGAACTACTATTCGTGCTGTTTCGTCCTATAAATGTTTGTCTACAACACAAGTATTCAGCCCTACTGGGAGATACTTGCATTAATAGGAAAGTACAAATATACAATTTATTTCCGGTCTGTGATCGTTACCCTATGCTATAGTCATTGAGATCGCCTTTCGTGGAAGACACTACTGCAATAGCCAATTTTTTAGTTGGCTGCGTGGCAGTGTACCAAGCGTTCGGCTTCTCGTGGCAAGGCGCGGTGCCACTGAGTACGGGTTCGATCCCACTTCGGACCATATATTGTTCTTCGTTTTTTTCTATTGTTGTTTGTCTGTCAATTTTTCCGAGTGCTAACACATACTTCTTTGTTCTATTATTCCCTATTATCGCCTCGGAAGTTCCCCATATAATAATATTTATGTATTATTATTTGTACCCAGTATATAACCACTGGGAACTACTATTCGTGCTGTTTCGTCCTATAAATGTTTGTCTACAACACAAGTATTCAGCCCTACTGGGAGATACTTGCATTAATAGGAAAGTACAAATATACAATTTATTTCCGGTCTGTGATCGTTACCCTATGCAATAGTCATTGAGATCGCCTTTCGTGGAAGACACTACTGCAATAGCCAATTTTTTAGTTGGCTGCGTGGCTGTGTACCAAGCGTTCGGCTTCTCGTGGCAAGGCGCGGTGCCACTGAGTACGGGTTCGATCCCACTTCGGACCATATATTGTTCTTCGTTTTTTTCTATTGTTGTTTGTCTGTCAATTTTTCCGAGTGCTAACACATACTTCTTTGTTCTATTATTCCCTATTATCGCCTCGGAAGTTCCCCATATAATAATATTTATGTATTATTATTTGTACCCAGTATATAACCACTGGGAACTACTATTCGTGCTGTTTCGTCCTATAAATGTTTGTCTACAACACAAGTATTCAGCCCTACTGGGAGATACTTGCATTAATAGGAAAGTACAAATATACAATTTATTTCCGGTCTGTGATCGTTACCCTATGCTATAGTCATTGAGATCGCCTTTCGTGGAAGACACTACTGCAATAGCCAATTTTTTAGTTGGCTGCGTGGCAGTGTACCAAGCGTTCGGCTTCTCGTGGCAAGGCGCGGTGCCACTGAGTACGGGTTCGATCCCACTTCGGACCATATATTGTTCTTCGTTTTTTTCTATTGTTGTTTGTCTGTCAATTTTTCCGAGTGCTAACACATACTTCTTTGTTCTATTATTCCCTATTATCGCCTCGGAAGTTCCCCATATAATAATATTTATGTATTATTATTTGTACCCAGTATATAACCACTGGGAACTACTATTCGTGCTGTTTCGTCCTATAAATGTTTGTCTACAACACAAGTATTCAGCCCTACTGGGAGATACTTGCATTAATAGGAAAGTACAAATATACAATTTATTTCCGGTCTGTGATCGTTACCCTATGCTATAGTCATTGAGATCGCCTTTCGTGGAAGACACTACTGCAATAGCCAATTTTTTAGTTGGCTGCGTGGCAGTGTACCAAGCGTTCGGCTTCTCGTGGCAAGGCGCGGTGCCACTGAGTACGGGTTCGATCCCACTTCGGACCATATATTGTTCTTCGTTTTTTTCTATTGTTGTTTGTCTGTCAATTTTTCCGAGTGCTAACACATACTTCTTTGTTCTATTATTCCCTATTATCGCCTCGGAAGTTCCCCATATAATAATATTTATGTATTACTATTTGTAGCGGGCAAGCAGGACCTTCACTTAGCCTTCATAAGATTTGTGCCATATCCGGCCTGTGCTCTGGAAGTCTGGTATGCTTCTATTTCGTGTTGTGCCATTTATGCTCTGATGAAGGCGCCAGAATGTAGCTAGCGATTTTTCTGAGCACACTTTTTTTACAGAAATCATCCCACTTGGAATCCTTAACCCACTTAGCACATAGTTTAAAGTGCATCATTTTTTGGTCGACCTCTTCTTTCAGACGCTTCAAGAGCTCAGGTTGTGTTCTTCTATTCTTTCTGGATTTCTGTCATGTCTTAGAGAAATAAAACAGTCTGGAAGGCTTTTTAAAGTAATTGTTGCAGGAAAATAGAAGGAATCAATTAAATTAAACACGTTTAAATCAGATTTTCACAATCTGACTTTAGTCCATTTTCTAAGCGTTGTGATATAAGTCTGCTTCTCTGAAAGCATAATGTGTTTTCACATATACTTTGGTCTATTCTCTTGTTGTCTGAAAGTGTAATATATTCTCACATATACTTTGGTCTATTCCCTTATTGTCTGAAAGTGTAATATATTCTCACATATACTTTGGTCTATTCCCTTGTCTGAAAGTGTAATATATTCTCACATATACTTTGGTCTATTCCCTTGTTGTCTGAAAGTGTAATATATTCTCACATATACTTTGGTCTATTCCCTTGTTGTCTGAAAGTGTAATATATTCTCACATATACTTTGGTCTATTCCCTTGTTGTCTGAAAGTGTAATATATTCTCACATATACTTTGGTCTATTCGCTATGTCTGAAAGTGTAATATATTCTCACAGATACTTTAGTCTATTCCCTCGTTGTCTGAAAGTGTAATATATTCTCACATATACTTTAGTCTATTCCCTTGTTGTCTGTAAGTGTAATATATTCTAACATATACTTTGGTCTATTCCCTTCTTGTCTGAAAGTGTAATATATTCTCACATATACTTTGGTCTATTCCCTTATTGTCTGAAAGTGTAATATATTCTCACATATACTTTGGTCTATTCCCTTGTTGTCTGAAAGTGTAATATATTCTCACATATACTTTGGTCTATTCCCTTGTTGACTGAAAGTGTAATATATTGTCACATATACTTTGGTCTATTCCCTTGTTGTCTGAAAGTGTAATATATTCTCACAGATACTTTGGTCTATTCCCTTGTTGTCTGAAAGTGTAATATATTCTCACATATACTTTGGTCTATTCCCTTGTTGTCTGAAAGTGTAATATATTCTCACAGATACTTTGGTCTATTCCCTTGTCAGAAAGTGTAATATATTCTCACAGATACTTTGGTCTATTCCCTTGTCTGAAAGTGTAATATATTCTCACAGATACTTTGGTCTATTCCCTTGTCTGAAAGTGTAATATATTCTCACATATACTTTGATCTATTCCCTTGTTGTTTGAAAGTGT
The DNA here is from genome assembly GCA_032433765.1 of Megaustenia siamemsis. Classification (NCBI taxonomy): domain Eukaryota; kingdom Metazoa; phylum Mollusca; class Gastropoda; order Stylommatophora; family Ariophantidae; genus Megaustenia; species Megaustenia siamemsis. The sequence goes on along the minus strand of JAVIAB010000099.1, from coordinate 16,231,183 downwards.
AATATATTCTCACATATACTTTAGTCTATTCCCTTGTTGTCTGAAAGTGTAATATATTCTCACAGATAATTTGGTCTATTCCCTTGTCTGAAAGTGTAATATATTCTCACATATACTTTGGTCTATTCCCTTGTCTGAAAGTGTAATATATTCTAACATATACTTTGGTCTATTCCCTTGTCTGAAAGTGTAATATATTCTCACATATACTTTGGTCTATTCCCTTGTCTGAAAGTGTAATATATTCTCACATATACTTTGGTCTATTCCCTTGTTGTCTGAAAGTGTAATATATTCTCACATATACTTTGGTCTATTCCCTTGTTGTCTGAAAGTGTAATATATTCTCACAGATACTTTGGTCTATTCCCTTGTCTGAAAGTGTAATATATTCTCACAGATACTTTGGTCTATTCCCTTGTCTGAAAGTGTAATATATTCTAACATATATTCTTTGATCTATTCCCTTGTCTGAAAGTGTAATATATTCTCACATTTACTTTGGTCTATTCCCTTGTTGTCTGAAAGTGTAATATATTCTCACATATACTTTGGTCTATTTCCTTGTTGTCGGAAAGTGTAATATATTCTCACAGATACTTTGGTCTATTCCCTTGTCTGAAAGTGTAATATATTCTAACATATACTTTGATCTATTCCCTTGTTGTCTGAAAGTGTAATATATTCTCACATTTACTTTGGTCTATTCCCTTGTTGTCTGAAAGTGTAATATATTCTCACATATACTTTGGCCTATTTCCTTGTTGTCTGAAAGTGTAATATATTCTCACATATACTTTGGCCTATTCCCTTGTCTGAAAGTGTAATATATTCTCACATTTACTTTGGTCTATTCTCTTGTTGTCTGAAAGTGTAATATATTCTCACATATACTTTGGTCTATTCCCTTGTCTGAAAGTGTAATATATTCTCACATTTACTTTGGTCTATTCCCTTGTTGTCAGAAAGTGTAATATATTCTCACATATACTTTGGCCTATTCCCTTGTCTGAAAGTGTAATATAAATCACACATTTACTTTGGTCTATTCTCTTGTTGTCTGAAAGTGTAATATATTCTCACATATACTTTGGTCTATTCCCTTGTTGTCTGAAAGTGTAATATATTCTCACATATACTTTGATCTATTCTCTTGTTGTCTGAAAGTGTAATATATTCTCACATATACTTTGGTCTATTCCCTTGTTGTCTGAAAGTGTAATATATTCTCACAGATACTTTGGTCTATTCCCTTGTCTGAAAGTGTAATATATTCTCACAGATACTTTGGTCTATTCCCTTGTTGTCTGAAAGTGTAATATATTCTCACATATACTTTGGTCTATTCCCTTGTTGTCTGAAAGTGTAATATATTCTCACATATACTTTGGTATATTCCCTTGTCTGAAAGTGTAATATATTCTCACAGATACTTTGGTCTATTCCCTTGTTGTCTGAAAGTGTAATATATTCTCACATATACTTTGGTCTATTCCCTTGTTGTCTGAAAGTGTAATATATTCTCACAGATACTTTGGTCTATTCCCTTGTTGACTGAAAGTGTAATATATTCTCACAGATCCAGATGTAGTACGTCTACCTGTGATAACTAATGACATGAAACCAAGTCCTGTTCTGCCAATTCGAGCTCATATACTGGGCGTCAACAAAACTGACCCATTGAATCCACAAAGCTTTGACATGAGGTAAGAAATCAAACCACAGATAGTGCAAGGAGCTTAACAAAATAATTACTTAACTATGTCTTCATAGGGGACAAAACTCAGTTTGTAAACAAGAGTAAAGCGCCCCTCATGTCACATGGTGTATAGAGGATATGGTGTTAGTGACCATACATTTCATAGAACTTTGGCGCATGGTAGTAGTATACAAGGGTCCAACTGCTTAGCATTTGGCGCGTAAATTAACAAAGATATATAGTGTGGTGCGCGGCGCACCACATGTACATGAGAGACAGGGGGAGTTAACCGTGACATTTCGTGTCGGGATGTTGACCTCTAGTCCCGGTGACCCGGAAGTGACCTGTTTATGTCTGGTGTGTCCTGGCTTTGGAGTTCTTGATCGACAGTGACAGGTTAGTAGATTATACAACATCATTGACAAACAATCAATATAAAACAGAAGACAAAGATATATTTTATTCTTTTATTATCTCAATAGGTGTATAACATACATTGATATTATATAACATTACAAAAATATTCAGTACACGAAGTAAATATATAGTACAAGGATAACATTTATTTATAGATAGGTAGTTGGATGTCTGCTTAGCGTTGTGTCATAAATGAATCATAAGGGGTGAAACTGTTAGAGATTCCTGGTTAGGCTAAGCTGGTAGTGTAAAGAGTTAAATATCTAGAGGCGTAGTCGAGACGTTATCATCAGCTACCTTTCTTTTTATATAGAAATAGGAAAGAGCATTTCTTGTTTGACTGTAGGAAAATATAGAATTATTTAAGACTTTGAAACCTACATTTTTTCCACCCTTGGCCTTTTGCGTGGCGAGAACCTCTAAAAACATATCTTTATCTAATTTGTTGTGTTGCTTGCTTAGCCCTTTACAACTGATTTTATCGTAATCCCCACTACAATGGTACGTCTTACTACATAAGCTAACAAGAGCTGTCCCTTCGTACTCTAGTTTAAAAAGCCCAGGCGTTCGTTTGGTGTACGCTTTAATACCCTTACAGTTTATACATTCTGTTTTGCTAGTATGTTCATCGCAGCAATGGGTGTATGGAGGTCGCCTAGTGTGTAATAAGGGCTGTATAGGGGTCGGCTAGTATGTCGTGATGGGTGTACGGAGGTCGTCTAGTGTGTCATATTGGGTGTATAGAGGGCGTTTAGTGTGTCATGATGGTTGTATAGGGGTCGTCTAGTGTGTCATGATGGTTGTATAGGGGTCGTCTTGTGTGTCATGATGGTTGTATAGGGGTCGTCTAGTGTGCCGTGATGGGTGTACGGAGGTCGTCTAGTGTGTCATATTGGGTGTATAGAGGGCGTTTAGTGTGTCATGATGGTTGTATAGGGATCGTCTAGTGTGCCATGATGGTTGTATAGGGGTCGTCTAGTGTGCCGTGATGGGTCAATGGAGGTCGGCTAGTATGTCGTGATGGGTGTACGGAGGTCGTCTAGTGTGTCATATTGGGTGTATAGAGGGCGTTTAGTGTGTCATGTTGGTTGTATAGGGGTCGTCTAGTGTGTCATGATGGTTGTATAGGGGTCGTCTAGTGTGCCATGATGGGTACATGGAGGTCGGCTAGTATGTCGTGATGGGTGTACGGAGGTCGTCTAGTGGGGTATGATGGTTGTATGGAGGTCGTCTAGTGTGTCATATTGGGTGTATAGAGGGCGTTTAGTGTGTCATGATGGTTGTATAGGGGTCGTTTAGTGTATCGTGAGGGGTGTATGGAGGTCGTCTACTGTGTCGTGAGGGGTGTATGGAGGTCATCTGGTGTGGTATGTAGGGTGTATGGAGGTCATCTAGTGTGATATAAGGCTGTATGCCGGGCGTCTAGTGTGACATGAGGGCTGTATACCGGTCGCCTAGTGTGGTATGTGTGGTGTATGGCGGTTGTCTGGTATATCATACTTTAATCAACCAATAAGAAAAATGAAGGAACATTACATTCAACATTACTTATCTTAACTACTTTACATCAATACAGTTGAATAACGTGTTATCGTTAAGTCTTACCATACTTTAAGAGAAAACATTCAAACTTACAGCGTAAAATATAGTCTCAATCATCTACACCGAATATAACCTGTTATCGATAAGCCTTAACATACTTTAAGAGAAAACAAGCCAACTTACGGTGCAAAACTCCGCTAGTGTGAACAGTAACTTTCCTTGAATCAATCAAACTTATAACGCCGTCTAGTTTAAATATAACCTGGTAAGAAATGAATAAATTAGCCAATCAGCGAGTGACTATGCCATCATCGCTTGATATCGGGATTAACCAATCAGAGAAGAGTATTAACATAGGAGGCGGGGCGAAGAAATGGCTGACAGGTGGATTAACCAATCAGAAAAGCGCGTTAGCCCAAGCGTAGGTAGTGGCTGTCGGGTCAGCAGTGGGGGAAAAATGCGGGGTGGTGGGTTACTTGAACTCGTTTTGACCCCTGAGGCAATTCCAGAAGAGTTCTATGACCTCATTTTGACCGCTGAAGGCTTTAATACCAAGGTTTCCCACTTCAACGAACGACATACATCATTAAAGGTGATTACTTCAGCTCTTAGACTTTGGAGTTCCATATCTTTATCACTTCAACGAATGACAGACAACAGTAAAGATGATCATTTCAGGTAAGAAAACTTAGTTCCAAACCCTAAAATTTTGGTTCATACTCACAAAGTTGAACACAAACTCTACAAATTTAGGCCCAAAGTTGTAATTGTTAGACACGACAGTCGTAAATGTTATATGCAAAGTCCAAAAGTTTGTCAAAAAGATAACCTAAACTCAAAATAGTTAGACACAAAGCCCAACAATTTATATGCAAAGTCTAAAAAAGTTACTCTAAAAGACAACTAATGTAATACTTAACCCCAAAATTTCGTCACATAACCAAACAGTTGAACACGAACTCTACAAATTTAGTCCCAAAGTCGTAATTGTTAGACACGAAAGTCGTAAATGTTATATTCAAATCCAAAAGTTTGTTAAAAAGACAACCCAAACTCAAAATAGTTAGATGCAAAGCTCAAAAATGTATATGCAAAATCCAAAAAGTTACTCCAAAAGACAACTAATGTAACACTTAACCCCAAAATTTCGGCTCATATGCACAAAGTTGAACACGAACTCTACAAATTTAGTCCCAAAGTCGTAATTGTTAGACACGAAAGTCGTAAATGTTATATTCAAATCCAAAAGTTTGTTAAAAAGACAACCCAAACTCAAAATAGTTAGACACAAAACCCAACAATTTATAGGCAAAGTCCAAAAAGTTACTCCAAAAGACAACTAATGTAACACTTAACCCCAAAATTTCGTCTCATAACCAAACAGTTGAACTCAAAACCATAAAAATTTAGTCCCAAAGTGATACTAGTTCGACACAAAAGTCGTAAATATTATATACAAAGTCTAAAAGTTTGTCAAAAAGACAACCCAAACTCAGAATAGTTAGACACGAAAGTCATAAATGTTATATGCAAAGTCCAAAATTTTGTCAAAAAGACAACCCAAACTCAGAATATTTAGACACAAAAGACCAAATAGTTACATTCAAAGTCCAAAAGTTTGTCAAAAAGACAACCCAAACTCAAAAGTTTGTCAAAAAGACAACCCAAACTCAAAATAGTTAGACATGAAAGGTCAAAAAGGTATACTCAAAGTCCAAAATGTTACTTCAAAAGACAACTAATATAACAACAAGCCCCAAAACTTCGTCTCATAACCAAAAAGTTGAACTCAAAACCCTAAAAAGTGTCCACTTATCAACCAAAGTCTTTAATACAGCTGAGAAAACCCTAATAAATAATTACAATTTACTAAAAATGTTGCCCTTGATGATAGTTGCGACTGTGTCTAAATCATTATTGAAAATATTCATAGAACTCTAGTAAAAACCAAGCACACTAAAACACCACATTGAAAGAATGAACTTAAAGTTCACGCCCCTGTCACAACTCTGCTAAGAAAAGTACTGCGAAGCATGAAAGTTATGTCCCCTGCTATAACTCTACTAAACGAAAGTATTACCAAACACGTAGGTTACACTCCTACCATAACCCACTAAGAAAAACACGATTTTGCTTAAAATACCACATTTATGATTGTTACGCCCCTTGTCCCTTTATGAGGGGACGCCCATGAAACTGTTAGAAATAGTAAATTTAACCTAGTGGCATACCCCAGATGTTATATTAGACATCCCCGTATCAAAAATTTAATTAAAACTCACTTTTAGGGTTGTTACGCCCCTTGACCCTTTATGAGGGGACGCCCATGAAACTGTTAAAAATAGTAAATTTAACAGCTAGACATACCCTAAACTTTATATTAACCATCTCCGTATCAAGAATTTACATAAAAACAACGTTTGAAATTACTACCCCTGTACCCATTTTTGGCGGTTACGCCCATGAAACTGTTAAAAATAGTAAATTTAACCTCTAGACATACCCCAAACTTTATATTAAGCATCCCATATCAAGAATTTACATAAAAACCACTTTTGAAATTACTATCCCTGTACCCATTTTTGATGGTTACGCCCATGAAACTGTTAAAAATAGTCAATTTAACATCTAGACATACCACAAACTTTATATTAAGCATCTCCGTATCAAGAATTTACATAAAAACAACTTTTGAAATTACTACCCCTGTACCAATTTTTGGCGGTTACGCCCATGAAATCGATAAAAAATTGAAATTTAACACCTAGACATACCCCAAACTTCATTTTAGTCATCCCTGTATCAAGAATTTACATAAAAACAACTTTGGAAATTACTACCCCTGTACCCATTTTTGACGGTTACGCCCATGAAACTGTTAGAAATAGTAAATTTACACTCTAGGGTTACTCCAAACTTTACATTAAACATCCCCGTATCAAGAATTTACATAAAAACAACTTTTGAAATTACTACCCCTGTACCCATTTTTGACGGTTACGCCCATGAAATCGATAAAAAATTGAAATTTAACACCTAGACATACCCCAAACTTTATAATAAACATCCCCGTATCAAGAATTTCCATAAAAACAACTTTTGAAATTACTACCCCTGTACCCATTTTTGGCGGTTACGACCATGAAACTGTTAAAGATAGTAAATTTAACAGCTAGACATACCCCAAACTTTATATTAAGCATCCCCATATCAAGAATTTACATAAAAACAACGTTTGAAATTACTACCCCTGTACCCATTTTTGGCGGTTACGCCCATGAAATCGATAGAAAATGGAAATTTAACACCTAGACATACCCCAAACTTTATATTAAGCATCCCCATATCAAGAATTTACATAAAAATCCTCTTTTGAAATTACTACCCCTGTACCCATTTTTTGGCGGTTACGCCCATGAAACTGTTAAAAATAGTCAATTTAACATCTAGACATAGTATAATATTATATATTAAGATAGTAAATTTAACACTATGTCTAGATGTTAAATTGACTATTTTTAACAGTTTCATGGGCGTAACCGCCAAAAAATGGGTACAGGGGTAGTAATTTCAAAAGTGATTTTTATGTAAATTCTTGATATGGGGATGCTTAATATAAAGTTTGGGGTATGTCCCCGTGTGTTAAATTTCCATTTTCTATCGATTTCATGGGCGTAACCGCCAAAAATGGGTACAGGGGTAGTAATTTCAAACGTTGTTTTTATGTAAATTCTTGATATGGGGATGCTTAATATAAAGTTTGGGGTATGTCTAGATGTTAAATTGACTATTTTTAACAGTTTCATGGGCGTAACCGCCAAAAAATGGGTACAGGGGTAGTAATTTCAAAAGTGATTTTTATGTAAATTCTTGATATGGGGATGCTTAATATAAAGTTTGGGGTATGTCTAGGTGTTAAATTTCCATTTTCTATCGATTTCATGGGCGTAACCGCCAAAAATGGGTACAGGGGTAGTAATTTCAAACGTTGTTTTTATGTAAATTCTTGATATGGGGATGCTTAATATAAAGTTTGGGGTATGTCTAGCTGTTAAATTTACTATCTTTAACAGTTTCATGGTCGTAACCGCCAAAAATGGGTACAGGGGTAGTAATTTCAAAAGTTGTTTTTATGGAAATTCTTGATACGGGGATGTTTATTATAAAGTTTGGGGTATGTCTAGGTGTTAAATTTCAATTTTTTATCGATTTCATGGGCGTAACCGTCAAAAATGGGTACAGGGGTAGTAATTTCAAAAGTTGTTTTTATGTAAATTCTTGATACGGGGATGTTTAATGTAAAGTTTGGAGTAACCCTAGAGTGTAAATTTACTATTTCTAACAGTTTCATGGGCGTAACCGTCAAAAATGGGTACAGGGGTAGTAATTTCAAAAGTTGTTTTTATGTAAATTCTTGATACAGGGATGACTAAAATGAAGTTTGGGGTATGTCTAGGTGTTAAATTTCAATTTTTTATCGATTTCATGGGCGTAACCGCCAAAAATTGGTACAGGGGTAGTAATTTCAAAAGTTGTTTTTATGTAAATTCTTGATACGGAGATGCTTAATATAAAGTTTGTGGTATGTCTAGATGTTAAATTGACTATTTTTAACAGTTTCATGGGCGTAACCATCAAAAATGGGTACAGGGATAGTAATTTCAAAAGTGGTTTTTATGTAAATTCTTTATATGGGATGCTTAATATAAAGTTTGGGGTATGTCTAGAGGTTAAATTTACTATTTTTAACAGTTTCATGGGCGTAACCGCCAAAAATGGGTACAGGGGTAGTAATTTCAAACGTTGTTTTTATGTAAATTCTTGATACGGAGATGGTTAATATAAAGTTTAGGGTATGTCTAGCTGTTAAATTTACTATTTTTAACAGTTTCATGGGCGTCCCCTCATAAAGGGTCAAGGGGCGTAACAACCCTAAAAGTGAGTTTTAATTAAATTTTTGATACGGGGATGTCTAATATAACATCTGGGGTATGCCACTAGGTTAAATTTACTATTTCTAACAGTTTCATGGGCGTCCCCTCATAAAGGGACAAGGGGCGTAACAATCATAAATGTGGTATTTTAAGCAAAATCGTGTTTTTCTTAGTGGGTTATGGTAGGAGTGTAACCTACGTGTTTGGTAATACTTTCGTTTAGTAGAGTTATAGCAGGGGACATAACTTTCATGCTTCGCAGTACTTTTCTTAGCAGAGTTGTGACAGGGGCGTGAACTTTAAGTTCATTCTTTCAATGTGGTGTTTTAGTGTGCTTGGTTTTTACTAGAGTTCTATGAATATTTTCAATAATGATTTAGACACAGTCGCAACTATCATCAAGGGCAACATTTTTAGTAAATTGTAATTATTTATTAGGGTTTTCTCAGCTGTATTAAAGACTTTGGTTGATAAGTGGACACTTTTTAGGGTTTTGAGTTCAACTTTTTGGTTATGAGACGAAGTTTTGGGGCTTGTTGTTATATTAGTTGTCTTTTGAAGTAACATTTTGGACTTTGAGTATACCTTTTTGACCTTTCATGTCTAACTATTTTGAGTTTGGGTTGTCTTTTTGACAAACTTTTGAGTTTGGGTTGTCTTTTTGACAAACTTTTGGACTTTGAATGTAACTATTTGGTCTTTTGTGTCTAAATATTCTGAGTTTGGGTTGTCTTTTTGACAAAATTTTGGACTTTGCATATAACATTTATGACTTTCGTGTCTAACTATTCTGAGTTTGGGTTGTCTTTTTGACAAAGTTTTGGCCTTTGTATATAACATTTACGACTTTTGTGTCGAACTAGTATCACTTTGTGACTAAATTTTTAGGGTTTTGAGTTCAACTGTTTGGTTATGAGACGAAATTTTGGGGTTAAGTGTTACATTAGTTGTCTTTTGGAGTAACTTTTTGGACTTTGCCTATAAATTGTTGGGTTTTGTGTCTAACTATTCTGAGTTTGGGTTGTCTTTTTGACAAACTTTTAGACTTTGTATATAATATTTACGACTTTTGTGTCGAACTAGTATCACTTTGGGACTAAATTTTTATGGTTTTGAGTTCAACTGTTTGGTTATGAGACGAAATTTTGGGGTTAAGTGTTACATTAGTTGTCTTTTGGAGTAACTTTTTGGACTTTGCCTATAAATTGTTGGGTTTTGTGTCTAACTATTTTGAGTTTGGGTTGTCTTTTTAACAAACTTTTGGATTTGAATATAACATTTACGACTTTCGTGTCTAACAATTACGACTTTGGGACTAAATTTGTAGAGTTCGTGTTCAACTTTGTGCATATGAGCCGAAATTTTGGGGTTAAGTGTTACATTAGTTGTCTTTTGGAGTAACTTTTTGGATTTTGCATATACATTTTTGAGCTTTGCATCTAACTATTTTGAGTTTGGGTTGTCTTTTTAACAAACTTTTGGATTTGAATATAACATTTACGACTTTCGTGTCTAACAATTACGACTTTGGGACTAAATTTGTAGAGTTCGTGTTCAACTGTTTGGTTATGTGACGAAATTTTGGGGTTAAGTATTACATTAGTTGTCTTTTAGAGTAACTTTTTTAGACTTTGCATATAAATTGTTGGGCTTTGTGTCTAACTATTTTGAGTTTAGGTTATCTTTTTGACAAACTTTTGGACTTTGCATATAACATTTACGACTGTCGTGTCTAACAATTACAACTTTGGGCCTAAATTTGTAGAGTTTGTGTTCAACTTTGTGAGTATGAACCAAAATTTTAGGGTTTGGAACTAAGTTTTCTTACCTGAAATGATCATCTTTACTGTTGTCTGTCATTCGTTGAAGTGATAAAGATATGGAACTCCAAAGTCTAAGAGCTGAAGTAATCACCTTTAATGATGTATGTCGTTCGTTGAAGTGGGAAACCTTGGTATTAAAGCCTTCAGCGGTCAAAATGAGGTCATAGAACTCTTCTGGAATTGCCTCAGGGGTCAAAACGAGTTCAAGTAACCCACCACCCCGCATTTTTCCCCCACTGCTGACCCGACAGCCACTACCTACGCTTGGGCTAACGCGCTTTTCTGATTGGTTAATCCACCTGTCAGCCATTTCTTCGCCCCGCCTCCTATGTTAATACTCTTCTCTGATTGGTTAATCCCGATATCAAGCGATGATGGCATAGTCACTCGCTGATTGGCTAATTTATTCATTTCTTACCAGGTTATATTTAAACTAGACGGCGTTATAAGTTTGATTGATTCAAGGAAAGTTACTGTTCACACTAGCGGAGTTTTGCACCGTAAGTTGGCTTGTTTTCTCTTAAAGTATGTTAAGGCTTATCGATAACAGGTTATATTCGGTGTAGATGATTGAGACTATATTTTACGCTGTAAGTTTGAATGTTTTCTCTTAAAGTATGGTAAGACTTAACGATAACACGTTATTCAACTGTATTGATGTAAAGTAGTTAAGATAAGTAATGTTGAATGTAATGTTCCTTCATTTTTCTTATTGGTTGATTAAAGTATGATATACCAGACAACCGCCATACACCACACATACCACACTAGGCGACCGGTATACAGCCCTCATGTCACACTAGACGCCCGGCATACAGCCTTATATCACACTAGATGACCTCCATACACCCTACATACCACACCAGATGACCTCCATACACCCCTCACGACACAGTAGACGACCTCCATACACCCCTCACGATACACTAAACGACCCCTATACAACCATCATGACACACTAAACGCCCTCTATACACCCAATATGACACACTAGACGACCTCCATACAACCATCATACCCCACTAGACGACCTCCGTACACCCATCACGACATACTAGCCGACCTCCATGTACCCATCATGGCACACTAGACGACCCCTATACAACCATCATGACACACTAGACGACCCCTATACAACCAACATGACACACTAAACGCCCTCTATACACCCAATATGACACACTAGACGACCTCCGTACACCCATCACGACATACTAGCCGACCTCCATTGACCCATCACGGCACACTAGACGACCCCTATACAACCATCATGACACACTAGACGATCCCTATACAACCATCATGACACACTAAACGCCCTCTATACACCCAATATGACACACTAGACGACCTCCGTACACCCATCACGGCACACTAGACGACCCCTATACAACCATCATGACACACAAGACGACCCCTATACAACCATCATGACACACTAGACGACCCCTATACAACCATCATGACACACTAAACGCCCTCTATACACCCAATATGACACACTAGACGACCTCCGTACACCCATCACGACATACTAGCCGACCCCTATACAGCCCTTATTACACACTAGGCGACCTCCATACACCCATTGCTGCGATGAACATACTAGCAAAACAGAATGTATAAACTGTAAGGGTATTAAAGCGTACACCAAACGAACGCCTGGGCTTTTTAAACTAGAGTACGAAGGGACAGCTCTTGTTAGCTTATGTAGTAAGACGTACCATTGTAGTGGGGATTACGATAAAATCAGTTGTAAAGGGCTAAGCAAGCAACACAACAAATTAGATAAAGATATGTTTTTAGAGGTTCTCGCCACGCAAAAGGCCAAGGGTGGAAAAAATGTAGGTTTCAAAGTCTTAAATAATTCTATATTTTCCTACAGTCAAACAAGAAATGCTCTTTCCTATTTCTATATAAAAAGAAAGGTAGCTGATGATAACGTCTCGACTACGCCTCTAGATATTTAACTCTTTACACTACCAGCTTAGCCTAACCAGGAATCTCTAACAGTTTCACCCCTTATGATTCATTTATGACACAACGCTAAGCAGACATCCAACTACCTATCTATAAATAAATGTTATCCTTGTACTATATATTTACTTCGTGTACTGAATATTTTTGTAATGTTATATAATATCAATGTATGTTATACACCTATTGAGATAATAAAAGAATAAAATATATCTTTGTCTTCTGTTTTATATTGATTGTTTGTCAATGATGTTGTATAATCTACTAACCTGTCACTGTCGATCAAGAACTCCAAAGCCAGGACACACCAGACATAAACAGGTCACTTCCGGGTCACCGGGACTAGAGGTCAACATCCCGACACGAAATGTCACGGTTAACTCCCCCTGTCTCTCATGTACATGTGGTGCGCCGCGCACCACACTATATATCTTTGTTAATTTACGCGCCAAATGCTAAGCAGTTGGACCCTTGTATACTACTCATGGTTTTTGGAATAACGTGGTCGGTATTACGCCCGTGCTGCTTTACTTGCCCTTTAAAATAATCCGGTACCCATTGATGTCTGGGTGAACCTGGAAGCCGTCGATCAGGATCGAACCTAACCTCTTGGCGTTGGTAGACTAATTCACTAACCACTGAACTATCGCGGCTACCACAAAACTCAGTGGTTTATTCACATTTTACACAGATGTCTTCATAGGGAGCAACACTCAGTGGTTTATTCACATTTTACACAGATGTCTTCATAGGGGACAACACTCAGTGGTTTATTCACATTTTACACAGATGTCTTCATAGGGAGCAACACTCAGTGGTTTATTCACATTTTACACAGATGTCTTCATAGGGGACAACACTCAGTGGTTTATTCACATTTTACACAGATGTCTTCATAGGGGACAACACTCAGTGGTTTATTCACATTTTACACAGATGTCTTCATAGGGGACAACACTCAGTGGTTTATTCACATTTTACACAGATGCCTTCATAGGGAGCAACACTCAGTGGTTTATTCACATTTTATATAGATGTCTTCATAGGGGACAACACTCAGTGGTTTATTCACATTTTACATAGGTGTCTTCATAGGGGACAACACTCAGTGGTTTATTCACATTTTACACAGATGTCTTCATAGGGGACAACACTCAGTGGTTTATTCACATTTTACACAGATGTCTTCATAGGGAGCAACACTCAGTGGTTTATTCACATTTTACATAGATGTCTTCATAGGGGACAACACTCAGTGGTTTATTCACATTTTACACAGATGTCTTCATAGGGGACAACACTCAGTGGTTTATTCACATTTTACACAGATGTCTTCATAGGGGACAACACTCAGTGGTTTATTCACATTTTATATAGATGTCTTCATAGGGGACAACACTCAGTGGTTTATTCACATTTTACACAGGTGTCTTCATAGGGGACAACACTCAGTGGTTTATTCACATTTTACACAGGTGTCTTCATAGGGGACAACACTCAGTGGTTTATTCACATTTTACACAGATGTCTTCATAGGGAGCAACACTCAGTGGTTTATTCACATTTTACACAGGTGTCTTCATAGGGGACAACACTCAGTGGTTTATTCACATTTTACACAGGTGTCTTCATAGGGGACAACACTCAGTGGTTTATGACAGAAGAGACAAAAATGCTGACCCAGTATCAATAACAACCGCCACAAGGAAAACCAATGATACTAATCCAGATGACTGGATACATGTATCTACTGATGGTGCAGCCACAGCCGATGACTGGATACATGTATCTACTGATGGTGCAGCCACAGCCGATGACTGGATACATGTATCTACTGATGGTGCAGCCACAGCCGATGACTGGATACATGTATCTACTGATGGTGCAGCCACAGCCGATAACTGGATACATGTATCTACTGATGGTGCAGCCACAAAGGCAACTATCAAAGCTGGATATGGGATCTGGATACATTATCCAGATGGTACAGCAGAAGAACTATGTGGCCCATGTAGTGAAGTCTGCAACAATTATGAAGCAGAAATAACGGCCTTAGAAATAGCAGTGTACCATTTGAATACTGTTTTTGATACCATACCATCAAAGAAAAGAAATATAGTCATATTTATTTATTCCAGATCTGGATCCATAACAACAACTGATTCCAAATCAGCCCTACAGGCGCTAGGAAGTAACATAAACAAGCCAGAACTCACACAGCCCACCATAGACATAGAACCTCATTAACACACATGACATAAGGCTTGTGATGGATCCATAACAACAACTGATTCCAAATCAGCCCTACAGGCGCTAGGAAGTAACATAAACAAGCCAGAACTCACACAGCCCACCATAGACATAGAGAGAACCTCATTAACACACATGACATAAGGCTTGCGATGGATCCCTGGACACTCCAACACACTAGGAAATGATAAGGCAGATACATTAGCTAAAAGAGGATCCAGACAGACACAATTTAACGCACGCCGACATCTCATTAAAAAAAGCCAAGCAAATCATAAACTTCAACAACAGAGAAGATTGACTGAATGGATGGACCATGGGAAAATCAGTAAGAGAGCTTTTTTTAATATATGACTAGGCCAAATTGCCACAACATTAACAACCTAAAGAGATGAGGTATAAAATAAACAAAATGGTATTGAGTGACTAGACTAATAGACAAGACAAGACAAGCAACGTTTCGGCAAAAGTCTTCACCAGGTAAAGCGCACAAACTATTTACATGAAACAAACAAATCCAAGTAAAAAAACACGACACATCTCTAAAAATGACAGAAAGAATAAGGGGGAAAAGGCGGCTGCCAAGATTTACGTAAACTATTATTAAACGATTAATAGACAATAGGGCAAGTAGGATTAAGTTGGACCAAATGAACCAAATGAACCAAATGAACCAAATGAACCAAATGAACCAAATGAACCGAACAATGACAAAAAATGAAAAGAGGTGACCCATTTGGTATGAAGAAGACGACGAGAAGAAGAGTAAAAAGAGAGAGTGGCAAAAAGGGAAGAAGAGCAAGGGAGGTAATAAATATAACGCAGGGAGGAATAAGAATAGGACACAGGAAAGACATGGATGGGTGCCTTATAAACACTGTAATAAGTTAGAACAGATTGTCACAGCCTCACTCACACTACAATAAGTTAGTACAGATTGTCACAGCCTCACTCACACTGTAATAAGTTAGTACAGATTGTCACAGCCTCACTCACACTACAATAAGTTAGTACAGATTGTCACAGCCTCACTCACACTACAATAAGTTAGTACAGATTGTCACAGCCTCACTCACACTACAATAAGTTAGTACAGATTGTCACAGCCTCACTCACACTGTAATAAGTTAGTACAGATTGTCACAGCCTCACTCACACTGTAATAAGTTAGTACAGATTGTCACAGCCTCACTCACACTGTAATAAGTTAGTACAGATTGTCACAGCCTCACTCACACTGTAATAAGTTAGTACAGATTGTCACAGCCTCACTTACACTGTAATAGGTTAGTACAGATTGTCACAGCCTCACTCACACTGTAATAAGTTAGTACAGATTGTCACAGCCTCACTCACACTGTAATAGGTTAGTACAGATTGTCACAGCCTCACTCACACTGTAATAAGTTAGTACAGATTGTCACAGCCTCACTCACACTTTAATAAGTTAGTACAGATTGTCACAGCCTCACTCACACTGTAATAAGTTAGTACAGATTGTCACAGCCTCACTCACACTGTAATAAGTTAGTACAGATTGTCACAGCCTCACTCACACTGTAATAAGTTAGTACATATTGTCACAGCCTCACTCACACTACAATAAGTTAGTACAGATTGTCACAGCCTCACTCGCACTTTAATAAGTTAGTACAGATTGTCACATCCTCACTCACACTTTAATAAGTTAGTACAGATTGTCACAGCCTCACCCACACTACAATAAGTTAGTACAGATTATCACATCCTCACTCACACTTTAATAAGTTAGTACAGATTGTCACAGCCTCACTCACACTGTAATAAGTTAGTACAGATTGTCACAGCCTCACTCACACTGTAATAAGTTAGTACAGATTGTCACAGCCTCACTCACCCTTTAATAAGTTAGTACAGATTGTCACAGCCTCACTCACACTGTAATAAGTTAGTACAGATTGTCACAGCCTCACTCACACTGTAATAAATTAGTACAGATTGTCACAGCCTCACTCACACTGTAATAAGTTAGTACATATTGTCACAGCCTCACTCACACTACAATAAGTTAGTACAGATTGTCACAGCCTCACTCACACTTTAATAAGTTAGTACAGATTGTCACAGCCTCACTCACACTGTAATAAGTTAGTACAGATTGTCACAGCCTCACTCGCACTTTAATAAGTTAGTACAGATTGTCACAGCCTCACTCGCACTTTAATAAGTTAGTACAGATTGTCACAGCCTCACTCACACTGTAATAGGTTAGTACAGATTGTCACAGCCTCACTCACACTGTAATAAGTTAGTACAGATTGTCACAGCCTCACTCACACTGTAATAAGTTAGTACAGATTGTCACAGCCTCACTCACACTTTAATAAGTTAGTACAGATTGTCACAGCCTCACTCACACTGTAATAAGTTAGTACAGATTGTCACAGCCTCACTCACACTTTAATAAGTTAGTACAGATTGTCACAGCCTCACTCGCACTTTAATAAGTTAGTACAGATTGTCACAGCCTCACTCGCACTTTAATAAGTTAGTACAGATTGTCACAGCCTCACTCACATTTTAATAAGTTAGTACAGATTGTCACAGCCTCACTCACACTGTAATAAGTTAGTACAGATTGTCACAGCCTCACTCACACTGTAATAAGTTAGTACAGATTGTCACAGCCTCACTTACACTGTAATAAGTTAGTACAGATTGTCACAGCCTCACTCACACTGTAATAAGTTAGTACAGATTGTCACAGCCTCACTCCCACTTTAATAAGTTAGTACAGATTGTCACAGCCTCACTCACATTTTAATAAGTTAGTACAGATTGTCACAGCCTCACTCACACTGTAAAAATTCACCACAGATTTGCCACAACCTCTCCTACTTTTTAATAACTCACTACAGATTGTCACAACCTCACTCACACTGTAATAAATCACAGCTGGTTGTCACAACCTTACCCACACTGTAATAAATCACAGCAAGTTGTCACAACCTTACCCACACTGTAATAAATCACAGCAGGTTGTCATAACCTTACCCACACTGTAATAACTCACTGCAGGTTGTCACAACCTTACCCACACTGTAATAACTCACTGCAGATTGTTATAACCTCACCCACTTTGTAATAACTCACTGAAGATTGTTATAGCCTCACCCGCTTTGTAATAACTCACTGCAAATTGTTATATACTCACCCACTTGTCATAACTGACATATTTTAAAGTTTTATTCACAAAATGTCCAATCCCCAGTGTCGACTTTACGTTCTACGACAAGATTGACCCCAATGGCACTGTTTTCCAGGTCAGAACACCAACTTGTCATGTGATCATTTGTACCTGCACCAACGTAGTCTATTATATATAAGTGTGTGTTTGTGTGTGTTTTATATACAAATTATATTTTTACTTTTTATAAATCAGACTGTAGTAGCCTTTGAAACAACCCATATAGATAACAGGTTCTCTCAAATTGTTCTCATATTTTTGTTACATTTCGTTGAAGTGGCGACAGTTATAATTTGTGTCCACTTTATAGTTTTTGTAAATATAGTTGGACAATAGGACAACAGTCAAGAAAATCACTGGAGTCTGTAAAAATGTGGTTTTACAGAAGAATGTTGAGAGTACCATGGACAGCTAAGAAGAGTAATGAAAATGTTCTGAAAGAGGTCAAAGTAAAAAAAGAGGTAATTTCCAGTATTAGGAAGAGACAATCATAATTTTTTGGCCATGTAATGAGAAGAGAACAACTGGAATATATTGTAACAACTGGAAAAATTGAGGGATGAAGAGATAGAGGGAAGCAAAGAGAAAAAATACCAGACAGCTTAAGAGAATGGCTTGGCAGAAGGTCAACAACAGAAATGATAATGTATTCTCTTTATTAGATACCTTCAGATATGATATGTTGTCACATACATAAACTGTATTCTCCCTCTATTAGATACCCCCAGATATGATATGTTGTCACATACATAAACTGTATTCTCCCTCTATTAGATACCTTCAGATATGATATGTTGTCACATACATAAACTGTATTCTCCCTCTATTAGATACCCCCATATATGATATGTTGTCACATACATAAACTGTATTCTCTCTCTATTAGATACCCCCAGATATGATATGTTGTCACATACATAAACTGTATTCTCCCTCTATTAGATAACCCCAGATATGATATGTTGTCACATGCATAAACTGTATTCTCCCTCTATTAGATACCTTCAGATATGATATGTTGTCACATACATAAACTGTATTCTCTCTCTATTAGATACCCCCAGATATGATATGTTGTCACATACATAAACTGTATTCTCCCTCTATTAGATACCCCCAGATATGATATGTTGTCACATACATAAACTGTATTCTCCCTCTATTAGATACCTTCAGATATGATATGTTGTCACATACATAAACTGTATTCACTCTCTATTAGATACCCTCATATATGATATGTTGTCGCATACATAAACTGTATTCACCCTCTATTAGATACCTTCAGATATGATAAGTTATCACATACATAAACTGTATTCTCTCTCTATTAGATACCCCCAGATATGATATGTTGTCACATACATAAACTGTATTCTCCCTTTATTAGATACCCCCAGATATGATATGTTATCACATACATAAACTGTATTCTCCCTCTATTAGATACCCCCAGATATGATATGTTGTCACATACATAAACTGTATTCTCTCTCTATTAGATACCCCCAGATATGATATGTTGTCACATACATAAACTGTATTCTCCCTCTATTAGATACCCCCAGATATGATATGTTGTCACATACATAAACTGTATTCTCCCTCTATTAGATACCCCCAGATATGATATGTTGTCACATACATAAACTGTATTCTCCCTCTATTAGATAACCCCAGATATGATATGTTGTCACATGCATAAACTGTATTCTCCCTCTATTAGATACCTTCAGATATGATATGTTGTCACATACATAAACTGTATTCTCTCTCTATTAGATACCCCCAGATATGATATGTTGTCACATACATAAACTGTATTCTCCCTCTATTAGATACCCCCAGATATGATATGTTGTCACATACATAAACTGTATTCTCCCTCTATTAGATACCTTCAGATATGATATGTTGTCGCATACATAAACTGTATTCTCCCTCTATTAGATACCCCCAGATATGATATGTTGTCACATACATAAACTGTATTCTCCCTCTATTAGATACCTTCAGATATGATATGTTGTCACATACATAAACTGTATTCTCCCTCTATTAGATACCTTCAAATATGATATGTTGTCACATACATAAACTGTATTCACTCTCTATTAGATACCCTCATATATGATATGTTGTCACATACATAAACTGTATTCACTCTCTATTAGATACCCTCATATATGATATGTTGTCGCATACATAAACTGTATTCACCCTCTATTAGATACCTTCAGATATGATATGTTATCACATACATAAACTGTATTCTCTCTCTATTAGATACCCCCAGATATGATATGTTGTCACATACATAAACTGTATTCTCCCTTTATTAGATACCCCCAGATATGATATGTTATCACATACATAAACTGTATTCTCCCTCTATTAGATACCCCCAGATATGATATGTTGTCACATACATAAACTGTATTCTCTCTCTATTAGATACCCCCGGATATGATATGTTGTCACATACATAAACTGTATTCTCCCTCTATTAGATACCCCCAGATATGATATGTGCAGCAAAACCTAGTGAGCAGATACCATTGCCTGGTGCATCTTCCTACTTCCAGTTCAGAGGGGAGCAAATCACAATTGAAAACATAGACACACAGAGCCCAGATCCTCCTGATTTACTCTACACTGTGGTAAGTACTGTTAGCACTGTAAGTACTGTGTAAGTGCTGTGTAAGTACTATATCTTCTTCTTCTTTTTCTTTTCAACTTCCTGTGGAGCATAGGTCTTCAACAAACACTTTCAGCTCCCTATGGAGCATAGGTCTTCAACAAACACTTTCCAAGCCCTTCTATTTCTTGCTATTCTTTTAAGATCATTCCATGTCTTTCTCATCACCTTCATCTCTGCCTCCATCTGTCTTCTCCAAGAATATTGCAGTCTTCCTCTTTGTCTTTTTCCTTGGGGATTCCAAAAAAGGGCCTGTTGTGTAATCTCTCTGTTGGCTTCTGCAGTATGTGTCCTTTCCAGCGCCATTGTCTTCGTTGTGTCTTTTATCCACTGGTATTTGACTGGTACTTTTACGTAATTCTAATTAATAATATCTATATAAATATATAAGTGATTTTGTCCTGCCATGCCCATCATTTTATTCTGCGCAAGCATCTATTAAAGAAGGTATGTATCTTCATGATTGTCATGTTTGTTGTTCTCCATGTTTACACAGCCATATAATAGGACTGACTTCATATTAGAATTGACATTTTTATTTTTCTATTTAACCTAATTTCATGCAGAAATATAAAGAAAAAAAAACTAATAGCCGGAGATGCAATGTCAAACAAATGCAAGCTAAAAAAGGTTATCATTGGGATATAAGGTGCAAAACACTGTGCAATGCAGTCTGTAAATAAGTAAATGAATAGAGGAAAGAACTTGCAGAAGAAAGAACTAATCAAAAGTTGTTTAGTGTTTATTTTCTTACATACATTTGTAGCCAAAATTAAAATTGATATTTCTGATGCATATTTGGTCGCCATTATCAACCAACATAGAACTGGAGTCGTCAGTCGCTGGACACTGAGGGAATTGCTGAGGAGGGGATCTGAGCACCTATGGACATGTTCGGAGTGCAATGATGATGACCCGCAAATAACTCAATAGTTCAATAACTCAATCTGGTCGCCATTGCTTTCTTAGTTAGTATAGACTTTCTTAGTTAGTATAGACTTTCTTAGTTAGTATAGACTTTCTTAGTTAGTATAGACTTTCTTAGTTAGTATAGGCTTTCTTAGTATAGACTTTCTTAGTTAGTATAGACTTTCTTAGTTAGTATAGACTTTCTTAGTTAGTATAGACTTTCTTAGTTAGTATAGACTTTCTTAGTTAGTATAGACTTTCTTAGTTAGTATAGACTAATATCTTTAAAAGTTTATTCTAATTATTGTTATTGTAACAAGACAAACCTGCAGACCTAAACTACGATATAGAGATATCTGTCAATCATCTCAGACCTAAACTACGATATAGAGATATCTGTCTATCATCTCAGACCTAAACTACGATATAGAGATATCTGTCTATCATCTCTGACCTAAACTACGATATAGAGATATCTGTCTATCATCTCAGACCTAAACTACGATATAGAGATATCTGTCTATCATCTCAGACCTAAACTACGATTGTCTATCATCTCTGACCTAAACTACGATATAGAGATATCTGTCTATCATCTCTGACCTAAACTACGATATAGAGATATCTGTCTATCATCTCTGACCTAAACTACGATATAGAGATATCTGTCAATCATCTCTGACCTAAACTACGATATAGAGATATCTGTCAATCATCTCTGACCTAAACTACGATATAGAGATATCTGTCAATCATCTCTGAATGACTTATCCATCTCTGAATGACTTATCCATCTCTGAGAATGACTGCTAACATCTGGCAAGTGATCGCACATCATGGAGAGCATGTATAAGAAATGGTATAACATCATTTGAGACTGCGCTAAGGCAAAACTGGTAAGAGGAAAAGAGGAAGACCCAGAGAGACACTGGGAAGAACATTGATGAGAGAGGCAAGAGCAGCAGGAATCCGCTCCCTCAATGAGATAGAGCTGCTTGCAAAGAACAGAGATAAATGGCGAGATTTGATAAAATATCTTTAAAAGAATTGAAAACTGCTAGAACAAAATTTCAGATAAGAGAAGGTGTATCTTGGTCTAAGCCCTATGGGCCGGCTACGGCTCAAAAGGTCAATAGATAGATAGATAACGCAAAACTTAGAAGAGAAAAGACTCATGAAAAAGAATGGAAAAACCTGTGGACCATTGGGCCTTACTTGTTCATTCTGTGACCTCGTGTGTTTGTCAAACGTTGGTAGAATTATCCACGAGAGAAGCTGTTCGACAAAAACAAAACCTAAAAAAAAAATACACAATAGCCTCCACAAGACCCTCTGGCAAGACTAAATGAGCCATACATATAATAACAGTAAACATATATATTATAGGTAGAGAATGTTTGTAGAGTTGGGTGTGATGACTTAGCAATAAGATGGTCATTGTTGGATGTTACTGTAGACAGGTTGTTATCACAACAAACAGCACAACTCTTCATTAATGACTTGTATAGCATCGCTGTCATGACAGTTATCATCACTGTCTCCATTATGTGTACAGCTCACTCTAGTAAATGACAGTTGTCATCACCGTCTCCATTATTTCAACAGCTCACTCTAGTAAATGACAGCTGTCATCACTGTCTCCATTATTTCAACAGCTCACTCTAGTAAATGACAGTTGTCATCACTGTTTCCATTATTTCAACAGCTCACTCTAGTAAATGACAGCTGTCATCTCTGTCTCCATTATTTCAACAGCTCACTCTAGTAAATGACTGCTGTCATCATTGTCTCCATTATTTCAACAGCTCACTCTAGTAAATGACAGTTGTCATCACCGTTTCCATTATTTCAACAGCTCACTCTAGTAAATGACAGTTGTCATCACTGTTTCCATTATTTCAACAGCTCACTCTAGTAAATAACAGTTGTCATCACCGTCTCCATTATTTCAACAGCTCACTCTAGTAAATGACAGTTGTCATCACCGTCTCCATTATTTCAACAGCTCACTCTAGTAAATGAAAGTTGTCATCACTGTTTCCATTATTTTTTCAGCTCAGACTAGTAAATGACAGTTGTCATCACCGTCTCCATTATTTCAACAGCTCACTCTAGTAAATGACAGTTGTCATCACTGTTTCCATTATTTCAACAGCTCACTCTAGTAAATGACAGTTGTCATCACTGTTTCCATTATTTCAACAGCTCACTCTAGTAAATGACAGTTGTCATCACCGTCTCCATTTTTTCAACAGCTCACTCTAATAAATGACAGTTGTCATCACCGTCTCCATTAATTCAACAGCTCAGACTAGTAAATGATAGTTGTCATCACCGTCTCCATTATTTCAACAGCTCAGACTAGTAAATGACAGTTGTCATCACCGTCTCCATTATTTCAACAGCTCACTCTAGTAAATGACAGTTATCATCACCGTCTGCATTATTTCAACAGCTCAGACTAGTAAATGACAGTTGTCATCACTGTCTCCATTATTTGTTCAGCTCAGGGTAGTAAATGACAGTTGTCATCACCGTCTCCATTATTTGTATAGCTCGGTGTAGTAAATGACAGATGTCATCACTGTCTCCATTATTTGTACAGCTCGGTGTAGTAAATGACAGTTGTCATCACCGTCTCCATTATTTGTACAGCTCGGTGTAGTAAATGACAGTTGTCATCACTGTCTCCATTATTTGTACAGCTCGGTGTAGTAAATGACAGTTGTCATCACTGTCTCCATTATTTTTACAGCTCGGTGTAGTAAATGACAGTTGTCATCACCGTCTCCATTATTTCAACAGCTCACTCTAGTAAATGACAGCTGTCATCACTGTCTCCATTATTTCAACAGCTCACTCTAGTAAATGACAGTTCTCATCACTGTTTCCATTATTTCAACAGCTCACTCTAGTAAATGACAGCTGTCATCTCTGTCTCCATTATTTCAACAGCTCACTCTAGTAAATGACAGTTGTCATCACCGTCTCCATTATTTCAACAGCTCACTCTAGTAAATGACTGCTGTCATCATTGTCTCCATTATTTCAACAGCTCACTCTAGTAAATGACAGTTGTCATCACCGTCTCCATTATTTCAACAGCTCACTCTAGTAAATGACAGTTGTCATCACTGTTTCCATTATTTCAACAGCTCACTCTAGTTAATAACAGTTGTCATCACCGTCTCCATTATTTCAACAGCTCACTCTAGTAAATGACAGTTGTCATCATTGTCTCCATTATTTCAACAGCTCACTCTAGTAAATGACAGTTGTCATCACCGTCTCCATTTTTTCAACAGCTCACTCTAATAAATGACAGTTGTCATCACCGTCTCCATTAATTCAACAGCTCAGACTAGTAAATGATAGTTGTCATCACCGTCTCCATTATTTCAACAGCTCAGACTAGTAAATGACAGTTGTCATCACCGTCTCCATTATTTCAACAGCTCACTCTAGTAAATGACAGTTATCATCACCGTCTGCATTATTTCAACAGCTCAGACTAGTAAATGACAGTTGTCATCACTGTCTCCATTATTTGTTCAGCTCAGGGTAGTAAATGACAGTTGTCATCACCGTCTCCATTATTTGTATAGCTCGGTGTAGTAAATGACAGATGTCATCACTGTCTCCATTATTTGTACAGCTCGGTGTAGTAAATGACAGTTGTCATCACCGTCTCCATTATTTGTACAGCTCGGTGTAGTAAATGACAGTTGTCATCACTGTCTCCATTATTTGTACAGCTCGGTGTAGTAAATGACAGTTGTCATCACTGTCTCCATTATTTGTACAGCTCGGTGTAGTAAATGACAGTTGTCATCACCGTCTCCATTATTTCAACAGCTCACTCTAGTAAATGACAGCTGTCATCACTGTCTCCATTATTTCAACAGCTCACTCTAGTAAATGACAGTTGTCATCACTGTTTCCATTATTTCAACAGCTCACTCTAGTAAATGACAGCTGTCATCTCTGTCTCCATTATTTCAACAGCTCACTCTAGTAAATGACAGTTGTCATCACCGCCTCCATTATTTAAACAGCTCACTCTAGTAAATGACTGCTGTCATCATTGTCTCCATTATTTCAACAGCTCACTCTAGTAAATGACAGTTGTCATCACCGTCTCCATTATTTCAACAGCTCACTCTAGTAAATGACAGTTGTCATCACTGTTTCCATTATTTCAACAGCTCACTCTAGTAAATAACAGTTGTCATCACCGTCTCCATTATTTCAACAGCTCACTCTAGTAAATGACAGTTGTCATCACTGTCTCCATTATTTCAACAGCTCACTCTAGTAAATGACAGTTGTCATCACCGTCTCCATTTTTTCAACAGCTCACTCTAATAAATGACAGTTGTCATCATGTCTCCATTATTTCAACAGCTCAGACTAGTAAATGATAGTTGTCATCACCGTCTCCATTATTTCAACAGCTCAGACTAGTAAATGACAGTTGTCATCACCGTCTCCATTATTTCAACAGCTCACTCTAGTAAATGAAAGTTGTCATCACTGTTTCCATTATTTTTTCAGCTCAGACTAGTAAATGACAGTTGTCATCACCGTCTCCATTATTTCAACAGCTCACTCTAGTAAATGACAGTTGTCATCACTGTTTCCATTATTTCAACAGCTCACTCTAGTAAATGACAGTTGTCATCACTGTCTCCATTATTTCAACAGCTCACTCTAGTAAATGACAGTTGTCATCACTGTCTCCATTTTTTCAACAGCTCACTCTAATAAATGACAGTTGTCATCACCGTCTCCATTAATTCAACAGCTCAGACTAGTAAATGATAGTTGTCATCACCGTCTCCATTATTTCAACAGCTCAGACTAGTAAATGACAGTTGTCATCACCGTCTACATTATTTCAACAGCTCACTCTAGTAACTGACAGTATCATCACCGTCTGCATTATTTCAACAGCTCAGACTAGTAAATGACAGTTGTCACTACTGTCTCCATTATTTCAACAGCTCAGACTAGTAAATGACAGTTGTCATCACCGTCTCCATTATTTCAACAGCTCACTCTAGTAAATGAAAGTTGTCATCACTGTTTCCATTATTTTTTCAGCTCAGACTAGTAAATGACAGTTGTCATCACCGTCTCCATTATTTCAACAGCTCACTCTAGTAAATGACAGTTGTCATCACTGTTTCCATTATTTCAACAGCTCACTCTAGGAAATGACAGTTGTCATCACTGTCTCCATTATTTCAACAGCTCACTCTAGTAAATGACAGTTGTCATCACCGTCTCCATTATTTCAACAGCTCAGACTAGTAAATGACAGTTGTCATCACCGTCTCCATTATTTCAACAGCTCACTCTAGTAACTGACAGTTATCATCACCGTCTGCATTATTTCAACAGCTCAGACTAGTAAATGACAGTTGTCATCACTGTCTCAATTATTTCAACAGATCAGACTAGTAAATGACAGTTGTCATCACCGTCTCCATTATTTCAACAGCTCACTCTAGTAAATGAAAGTTGTCATCACTGTTTCCATTATTTTTTCAGCTCAGACTAGTAAATGACAGTTGTCATCACCGTCTCCATTATTTCAACAGCTCACTCTAGTAAATGACAGTTGTCATCACTGTTTCCATTATTTCAACAGCTCACTCTAGTAAATGACAGTTGTCATCACTGTCTCCATTATTTCAACAGCTCACTCTAGTAAATGACAGTTGTCATCACCGTCTCCATTTTTTCAACAGCTCACTCTAATAAATGACAGTTGTCATCACCGTCTGCATTATTTCAACAGCTCAGACTAGTAAATGATAGTTGTCATCACCGTCTCCATTATTTCAACAGCTCAGACTAGTAAATGACAGTTGTCATCACCGTCTCCATTATTTCAACAGCTCACTCTAGTAAATGAAAGTTGTCATCACTGTTTCCATTATTTTTTCAGCTCAGACTAGTAAATGACAGTTGTCATCACCGTCTCCATTATTCAACAGCTCACTCTAGTAAATGACAGTTGTCATCACCGTCTCCATTATTTCAACAGCTCTCTCTAGTAATTGACAGTTATCATCACCGTCTGCATTATTTCAACAGCTCAGACTAGTAAATGACAGTTGTCACTACTGTCTCCATTATTTCAACAGCTCAGACTAGTAAATGACAGTTGTCATCACCGTCTCCATTATTTCAACAGCTCACTCTAGTAAATGAAAGTTGTCATCACTGTTTCCATTATTTTTTCAGCTCAGACTAGTAAATGACAGTTGTCATCACCGTCTCCATTATTTCAACAGCTCACTCTAGTAAATGGCAGTTGTCATCACTGTTTCCATTATTTCAACAGCTCACTCTAGTAAATGACAGTTGTTATCACTGTCTCCATTATTTCAACAGCTCACTCTAGTAAATGACAGTTGTCATCACCGTCTCCATTTTTTCAACAGCTCACTCTAATAAATGACAGTTGTCATCACCGTCTCCATTAATTCAACAGCTCAGACTAGTAAATGATAGTTGTCATCACCGTCTCCATTATTTCAACAGCTCAGACTAGTAAATTACAGTTGTCATCACCGTCTCCATTATTTCAACAGCTCACTCTAGTAAATGACAGTTATCATCACCGTCTCCATTATTTGTACAGCTCGGTGTAGTAAATGACAGTTGTCATCACTGTCTCCATTATTTGTTCAGCTCAGGGTAGTAAATGACAGTTGTCATCACCGTCTCCATTATTTGTATAGCTCGGTGTAGTAAATGACAGATGTCATCACTGTCTCCATTATTTGTACAGCTCGGTGTAGTAAATGACAGTTGTCATCACCGTCTCCATTATTTGTACAGCTCGGTGTAGTAAATGACAGTTGTCATCACTGTCTCCATTATTTGTACAGCTCGGTGTAGTAAATGACAGTTGTCATCACTGTCTCCATTATTTGTACAGCTCGGTGTAGTAAATGACAGTTGTCATCACCGTCTCCATTATTTCAACAGCTCACTCTAGTAAATGACAGCTGTCATCACTGTCTCCATTATTTCAACAGCTCACTCTAGTAAATGACAGTTGTCATCACTGTTTCCATTATTTCAACAGCTCACTCTAGTAAATGACAGCTGTCATCTCTGTCTCCATTATTTCAACAGCTCACTCTAGTAAATGACTGCTGTCATCATTGTCTCCATTATTTCAACAGCTCACTCTAGTAAATGACAGTTGTCATCACCGTTTCCATTATTTCAACAGCTCACTCTAGTAAATGACAGTTGTCATCACTGTTTCCATTATTTCAACAGCTCACTCTAGTAAATAACAGTTGTCATCACCGTCTCAATTATTTCAACAGCTCACTCTAGTAAATGACAGTTGTCATCACCGTCTCCATTATTTCAACAGCTCACTCTAGTAAATGAAAGTTGTCATCACTGTTTCCATTATTTTTTCAGCTCAGACTAGTAAATGACAGTTGTCATCACCGTCTCCATTATTTCAACAGCTCACTCTAGTAAATGACAGTTGTCATCACTGTTTCCATTATTTCAACAGCTCACTCTAGTAAATGACAGTTGTCATCACTGTCTCCATTATTTCAACAGCTCACTCTAGTAAATGACAGTTGTCATCACCGTCTCCATTTTTTCAACAGCTCACTCTAATAAATGACAGTTGTCATCACCGTCTCCATTAATTCAACAGCTCAGACTGGTAAATGATAGTTGTCATCACCGTCTCCATTATTTCAACAGCTCAGACTAGTAAATGACAGTTGTCATCACCGTCTCCATTATTTCAACAGCTCACTCTAGTAAATGACAGTTATCATCACCGTCTGCATTATTTCAACAGCTCAGACTAGTAAATGACAGTTGTCATCACTGTCTCCATTATTTGTTCAGCTCAGGGTAGTAAATGACAGTTGTCATCACCGTCTCCATTATTTGTATAGCTCGGTGTAGTAAATGACAGATGTCATCACTGTCTCCATTATTTGTACAGCTCGGTGTAGTAAATGACAGTTGTCATCACCGTCTCCATTATTTGTACAGCTCGGTGTAGTAAATGACAGTTGTCATCACTGTCTCCATTATTTGTACAGCTCGGTGTAGTAAATGACAGTTGTCATCACTGTCTCCATTATTTGTACAGCTCGGTGTAGTAAATGACAGTTGTCATCACCGTCTCCATTATTTCAACAGCTCACTCTAGTAAATGACAGTTGTCATCACTGTTTCCATTATTTCAACAGCTCACTCTAGTAAATGACAGCTGTCATCTCTGTCTCCATTATTTCAACAGCTCACTCTAGTAAATGACAGTTGTCATCACCGTCTCCATTATTTCAACAGCTCACTCTAGTAAATGACAGCTGTCATCATTGTCTCCATTATTTCAACAGCTCACTCTAGTAAATGACAGTTGTCATCACCGTCTCCATTATTTCAACAGCTCACTCTAGTAAATGACAGTTGTCATCACTGTTTCCATTATTTCAACAGCCTCACTCTAGTAAATAACAGTTGTCATCACCGTCTCCATTATTTCAACAGCTCACTCTAGTAAATGACAGTTGTCATCATTGTCTCCATTATTTCAACAGCTCACTCTAGTAAATGACAGTTGTCATCACCGTCTCCATTTTTTCAACAGCTCACTCTAATAAATGACAGTTGTC
The DNA here is from genome assembly GCA_032433765.1 of Megaustenia siamemsis. Lineage (NCBI taxonomy): Eukaryota > Metazoa > Mollusca > Gastropoda > Stylommatophora > Ariophantidae > Megaustenia > Megaustenia siamemsis. Next base: position 16,201,030 of record JAVIAB010000099.1, on the reverse strand, counting down.
ATCACCGTCTCCATTAATTCAACAGCTCAGACTAGTAAATGATAGTTGTCATCACCGTCTCCATTATTTCAACAGCTCAGACTAGTAAATGACAGTTGTCATCACCGTCTCCATTATTTCAACAGCTCACTCTAGTAAATGACAGTTATCATCACCGTCTGCATTATTTCAACAGCTCAGACTAGTAAATGACAGTTGTCATCACTGTCTCCATTATTTGTTAGCTCAGGGTAGTAAATGACAGTTGTCATCACCGTCTCCATTATTTGTATAGCTCGGTGTAGTAAATGACAGATGTCATCACTGTCTCCATTATTTGTACAGCTCGGTGTAGTAAATGACAGTTGTCATCACCGTCTCCATTATTTGTACAGCTCGGTGTAGTAAATGACAGTTGTCATCACTGTCTCCATTATTTGTACAGCTCGGTGTAGTAAATGACAGTTGTCATCACTGTCTCCATTATTTGTACAGCTCGGTGTAGTAAATGACAGTTGTCATCACCGTCTCCATTATTTCAACAGCTCACTCTAGTAAATGACAGCTGTCATCACTGTCTCCATTATTTCAACAGCTCACTCTAGTAAATGACAGTTGTCATCACTGTTTCCATTATTTCAACAGCTCACTCTAGTAAATGACAGCTGTCATCACTGTCTCCATTATTTCAACAGCTCACTCTAGTAAATGACAGTTGTCATCACCGTCTCCATTATTTCAACAGCTCACTCTAGTAAATGACAGTTGTCATCACCGTCTCCATTATTTCAACAGCTCACTCTAGTAAATGACAGTTGTCATCACTGTTCCATTATTTCAACAGCTCACTCTAGTAAATGACAGTTGTCATCACCGTCTCCATTATTTCAACAGCTCACTCTAGTAAATGACAGTTGTCATCACTGTCTCCATTATTTCAACAGCTCACTCTAGTAAATGACAGTTGTCATCACCGTCTCCATTTTTTCAACAGCTCACTCTAATAAATGACAGTTGTCATCACCGTCTCCATTATTTCAACAGCTCAGACTAGTAAATGATAGTTGTCATCACCGTCTCCATTATTTCAACAGCTCAGACTAGTAAATGACAGTTGTCATCACCGTCTCCATTATTTCAACAGCTCACTCTAGTAAATGAAAGTTGTCATCACTGTTCCATTATTTTTCAGCTCAGACTAGTAAATGACAGTTGTCATCACCGTCTCCATTATTTCAACAGCTCACTCTAGTAAATGACAGTTGTCATCACTGTTTCCATTATTTCAACAGCTCACTCTAGTAAATGACAGTTGTCATCACTGTCTCCATTATTTCAACAGCTCACTCTAGTAAATGACAGTTGTCATCACCGTCTCCATTTTTTCAACAGCTCACTCTAATAAATGACAGTTGTCATCACCGTCTCCATTAATTCAACAGCTCAGACTAGTAAATGATAGTTGTCATCACCGTCTCCATTATTTCAACAGCTCAGACTAGTAAATGACAGTTGTCATCACCGTCTACATTATTTCAACAGCTCACTCTAGTAAATGACAGTATCATCACCGTCTGCATTATTTCAACAGCTCAGACTAGTAAATGACAGTTGTCACTACTGTCTCCATTATTTCAACAGCTCAGACTAGTAAATGACAGTTGTCATCACCGTCTCCATTATTTCAACAGCTCACTCTAGTAAATGAAGTTGTCATCACTGTTTCCATTATTTTTTCAGCTCAGACTAGTAAATGACAGTTGTCATCACCGTCTCCATTATTTCAACAGCTCACTCTAGTAAATGACAGTTGTCATCACTGTTTCCATTATTTCAACAGCTCACTCTAGGAAATGACAGTTGTCATCACTGTCTCCATTATTTCAACAGCTCACTCTAGTAAATGACAGTTGTCATCACCGTCTCCATTATTTCAACAGCTCAGACTAGTAAATGACAGTTGTCATCACCGTCTCCATTATTTCAACAGCTCACTCTAGTAAATGACAGTTGTCATCACCGTCTGCATTATTTCAACAGCTCAGACTAGTAAATGACAGTTGTCATCACTGTCTCAATTATTTCAACAGATCAGACTAGTAAATGACAGTTGTCATCACCGTCTCCATTATTTCAACAGCTCACTCTAGTAAATGAAAGTTGTCATCACTGTTTCCATTATTTTTTCAGCTCAGACTAGTAAATGACAGTTGTCATCACCGTCTCCATTATTTCAACAGCTCACTCTAGTAAATGACAGTTGTCATCACTGTTTCCATTATTTCAACAGCTCACTCTAGTAAATGACAGTTGTCATCACCGTCTCCATTATTTCAACAGCTCACTCTAGTAAATGACAGTTGTCATCACCGTCTCCATTTTTTCAACAGCTCACTCTAATAAATGACAGTTGTCATCACCGTCTCCATTATTTCAACAGCTCAGACTAGTAAATGATAGTTGTCATCACCGTCTCCATTATTTCAACAGCTCAGACTAGTAAATGACAGTTGTCATCACCGTCTCCATTATTTCAACAGCTCACTCTAGTAAATGAAAGTTGTCATCACTGTTTCCATTATTTTTTCAGCTCAGACTAGTAAATGACAGTTGTCATCACCGTCTCCATTATTTCAACAGCTCACTCTAGTAAATGACAGTTGTCATCACCGTCTCCATTATTTCAACAGCTCTCTCTAGTAATTGACAGTTGTCATCACCGTCTGCATTATTTCAACAGCTCAGACTAGTAAATGACAGTTGTCACACTGTCTCCATTATTTCAACAGCTCAGACTAGTAAATGACAGTTGTCATCACCGTCTCCATTATTTCAACAGCTCACTCTAGTAAATGAAAGTTGTCATCACTGTTTCCATTATTTTTTCAGCTCAGACTAGTAAATGACAGTTGTCATCACCGTCTCCATTATTTCAACAGCTCACTCTAGTAAATGGCAGTTGTCATCACTGTTTCCATTATTTCAACAGCTCACTCTAGTAAATGACAGTTGTTATCACTGTCTCCATTATTTCAACAGCTCACTCTAGTAAATGACAGTTGTCATCACTGTCTCCATTTTTTCAACAGCTCACTCTAGTAAATGACAGTTGTCATCACCGTCTCCATTAATTCAACAGCTCAGACTAGTAAATGATAGTTGTCATCACCGTCTCCATTATTTCAACAGCTCAGACTAGTAAATTACAGTTGTCATCACCGTCTCCATTATTTCAACAGCTCACTCTAGTAAATGACAGTTATCATCACCGTCTCCATTATTTGTACAGCTCGGTGTAGTAAATGACAGTTGTCATCACTGTCTCCATTATTTGTTCAGCTCAGGGTAGTAAATGACAGTTGTCATCACCGTCTCCATTATTTGTACAGCTCGGTGTAGTAAATGACAGTTGTCATCACTGTCTCCATTATTTGTACAGCTCGGTGTAGTAAATGACAGTTGTCATCACCGTCTCCATTATTTGTACAGCTCGGTGTAGTAAATGACAGTTGTCATCACTGTCTCCATTATTTGTACAGCTCGGTGTAGTAAATGACAGTTGTCATCACTGTCTCCATTATTTGTACAGCTCGGTGTAGTAAATGACAGTTGTCATCACCGTCTCCATTATTTCAACAGCTCACTCTAGTAAATGACAGCTGTCATCACTGTCTCCATTATTTCAACAGCTCACTCTAGTAAATGACAGTTGTCATCACTGTTTCCATTATTTCAACAGCTCACTCTAGTAAATGACAGCTGTCATCTCTGTCTCCATTATTTCAACAGCTCACTCTAGTAAATGACAGTTGTCATCACCGTCTCCATTATTTCAACAGCTCACTCTAGTAAATGACTGCTGTCATCATTGTCTCCATTATTTCAACAGCTCACTCTAGTAAATGACAGTTGTCATCACCGTCTCCATTATTTCAACAGCTCACTCTAGTAAATGACAGTTGTCATCACTGTCTCCATTATTTCAACAGCTCACTCTAGTAAATGACAGTTGTCATCACTGTTTCCATTATTTCAACAGCTCACTCTAGTAAATGACAGTTGTCATCACTGTCTCCATTATTTCAACAGCTCACTCTAGTAAATGACAGTTGTCATCATTGTCTCCATTATTTCTACAGCTCACTCTAGTAAATGACAGTTGTCATCACCGTTTCCATTATTTCAACAGCTCACTCTAGTAAATGACAGTTGTCATCACTGTTTCCATTATTTCAACAGCTCACTCTAGTAAATGACAGTTGTCATCACCGTCTCCATTATTTCAACAGCTCACTCTAGTAAATGACAGTTGTCATCACCGTCTCCATTATTTCAACAGCTCACTCTAGTAAATGACAGTTGTCATCACTGTTCCATTATTTTTTCAGCTCAGACTAGTAAATGACAGTTGTCATCACCGTCTCCATTATTTCAACAGCTCACTCTAGTAAATGACAGTTGTCATCACTGTTTCCATTATTTCAACAGCTCACTCTAGTAAATGACAGTTGTCATCACTGTCTCCATTATTTCAACAGCTCACTCTAGTAAATGACAGTTGTCATCACCGTCTCCATTTTTTCAACAGCTCACTCTAATAAATGACAGTTGTCATCACCGTCTCCATTATTCAACAGCTCAGACTAGTAAATGATAGTTGTCATCACCGTCTCCATTATTTCAACAGCTCAGACTAGTAAATGACAGTTGTCATCACCGTCTCCATTATTTCAACAGCTCACTCTAGTAAATGACAGTTATCATCACCGTCTCCATTATTTCAACAGCTCAGACTAGTAAATGACAGTTGTCATCACTGTCTCCATTATTTGTTCAGCTCAGGGTAGTAAATGACAGTTGTCATCACCGTCTCCATTATTTGTACAGCTCGGTGTAGTAAATGACAGTTGTCATCACTGTCTCCATTTTTGTACAGCTCGGTGTAGTAAATGACAGTTGTCATCACCGTCTCCATTATTTGTACAGCTCGGTGTAGTAAATGACAGTTGTCATCACTGTCTCCATTATTTGTACAGCTCGGTGTAGTAAATGACAGTTGTCATCACTGTCTCCATTATTTGTACAGCTCGGTGTAGTAAATGACAGTTGTCATCACCGTCTCCATTATTTCAACAGCTCACTCTAGTAAATGACAGTTGTCATCACTGTCTCCATTATTTCAACAGCTCACTCTAGTAAATGACAGTTGTCATCACTGTCTCCATTATTTCAACAGCTCACTCTAGTAAATGACAGCTGTCATCACTGTCTCCATTATTTCAACAGCTCACTCTAGTAAATGACAGTTGTCATCACTGTCTCCATTATTTCAACAGCTCACTCTAGTAAATGACAGTTGTCATCACCGTCTCCATTATTTCAACAGCTCACTCTAGTAAATGACAGTTGTCATCATTGTCTCCATTATTTCAACAGCTCACTCTAGTAAATGACAGTTGTCATCACCGTCTCCATTTTTTCAACAGCTCACTCTAATAAATGACAGTTGTCATCACCGTCTCCATTAATTCAACAGCTCAGACTAGTAAATGATAGTTGTCATCACCGTCTCCATTATTTCAACAGCTCAGACTAGTAAATGACAGTTGTCATCACCGTCTCCATTATTTCAACAGCTCACTCTAGTAAATGACAGTTATCATCACCGTCTGCATTATTTCAACAGCTCAGACTAGTAAATGACAGTTGTCATCACTGTCTCCATTATTTGTTCAGCTCAGGGTAGTAAATGACAGTTGTCATCACCGTCTCCATTATTTGTATAGCTCGGTGTAGTAAATGACAGTTGTCATCACTGTCTCCATTATTTGTACAGCTCGGTGTAGTAAATGACAGTTGTCATCACCGTCTCCATTATTTGTACAGCTCGGTGTAGTAAATGACAGTTGTCATCACTGTCTCCATTATTTGTACAGCTCGGTGTAGTAAATGACAGTTGTCATCACTGTCTCCATTATTTGTACAGCTCGGTGTAGTAAATGACAGTTGTCATCACCGTCTCCATTATTTCAACAGCTCACTCTAGTAAATGACAGTTGTCATCACTGTCTCCATTATTTCAACAGCTCACTCTAGTAAATGACAGTTGTCATCACTGTTCCATTATTTCAACAGCTCACTCTAGTAAATGACAGTTGTCATCACTGTCTCCATTATTTCAACAGCTCACTCTAGTAAATGACAGTTGTCATCACCGTCTCCATTATTTCAACAGCTCACTCTAGTAAATGACAGTTGTCATCACTGTCTCCATTATTTCAACAGCTCACTCTAGTAAATGACAGTTGTCATCACCGTCTCCATTATTTCAACAGCTCACTCTAGTAAATGACAGTTGTCATCACTGTTCCATTATTTCAACAGCTCACTCTAGTAAATGACAGTTGTCATCACCGTCTCCATTATTTCAACAGCTCACTCTAGTAAATGACAGTTGTCATCACTGTCTCCATTATTTCAACAGCTCACTCTAGTAAATGACAGTTGTCATCACCGTCTCCATTTTTTCAACAGCTCACTCTAATAAATGACAGTTGTCATCACCGTCTCCATTATTTCAACAGCTCAGACTAGTAAATGACAGTTGTCATCACCGTCTCCATTATTTCAACAGCTCAGACTAGTAAATGACAGTTGTCATCACCGTCTCCATTATTTCAACAGCTCACTCTAGTAAATGACAGTTGTCATCACTGTTTCCATTATTTTTTCAGCTCAGACTAGTAAATGACAGTTGTCATCACCGTCTCCATTATTTCAACAGCTCACTCTAGTAAATGACAGTTGTCATCACTGTTTCCATTATTTCAACAGCTCACTCTAGTAAATGACAGTTGTCATCACTGTCTCCATTATTTCAACAGCTCACTCTAGTAAATGACAGTTGTCATCACCGTCTCCATTTTTTCAACAGCTCACTCTAATAAATGACAGTTGTCATCACCGTCTCCATTAATTCAACAGCTCAGACTAGTAAATGATAGTTGTCATCACCGTCTCCATTATTTCAACAGCTCAGACTAGTAAATGACAGTTGTCATCACCGTCTCCATTATTTCAACAGCTCACTCTAGTAAATGACAGTATCATCACCGTCTCCATTATTTCAACAGCTCAGACTAGTAAATGACAGTTGTCATACTGTCTCCATTATTTCAACAGCTCAGACTAGTAAATGACAGTTGTCATCACCGTCTCCATTATTTCAACAGCTCACTCTAGTAAATGAAAGTTGTCATCACTGTTTCCATTATTTTTCAGCTCAGACTAGTAAATGACAGTTGTCATCACCGTCTCCATTATTTCAACAGCTCACTCTAGTAAATGACAGTTGTCATCACTGTTTCCATTATTTCAACAGCTCACTCTAGTAAATGACAGTTGTCATCACTGTCTCCATTATTTCAACAGCTCACTCTAGTAAATGACAGTTGTCATCACCGTCTCCATTATTTCAACAGCTCAGACTAGTAAATGACAGTTGTCATCACCGTCTCCATTATTTCAACAGCTCACTCTAGTAACTGACAGTTATCATCACCGTCTGCATTATTTCAACAGCTCAGACTAGTAAATGACAGTTGTCATCACTGTCTCCATTATTTCAACAGCTCAGACTAGTAAATGACAGTTGTCATCACCGTCTCCATTATTTCAACAGCTCACTCTAGTAAATGAAAGTTGTCATCACTGTTTCCATTATTTTTTCAGCTCAGACTAGTAAATGACAGTTGTCATCACCGTCTCCATTATTTCAACAGCTCACTCTAGTAAATGACAGTTGTCATCACTGTTTCCATTATTTCAACAGCTCACTCTAGTAAATGACAGTTGTCATCACTGTCTCCATTATTTCAACAGCTCACTCTAGTAAATGACAGTTGTCATCACCGTCTCCATTTTTTCAACAGCTCACTCTAATAAATGACAGTTGTCATCACCGTCTCCATTATTTCAACAGCTCAGACTAGTAAATGATAGTTGTCATCACCGTCTCCATTATTTCAACAGCTCAGACTAGTAAATGACAGTTGTCATCACCGTCTCCATTATTTCAACAGCTCACTCTAGTAAATGAAAGTTGTCATCACTGTTTCCATTATTTTTTCAGCTCAGACTAGTAAATGACAGTTGTCATCACCGTCTCCATTATTTCAACAGCTCACTCTAGTAAATGACAGTTGTCATCACTGTTTCCATTATTTCAACAGCTCACTCTAGTAAATGACAGTTGTCATCACTGTCTCCATTATTTCAACAGCTCACTCTAGTAAATGACAGTTGTCATCACCGTCTCCCTTTTTTCAACAGCTCACTCTAATAAATGACAGTTGTCATCACCGTCTCCATTAATTCAACAGCTCAGACTAGTAAATGATAGTTGTCATCACCGTCTCCATTATTTCAACAGCTCAGACTAGTAAATGACAGTTGTCATCACCGTCTCCATTATTTCAACAGCTCACTCTAGTAAATGACAGTTGTCATCACCGTCTCCATTATTTCAACAGCTCAGACTAGTAAATGACAGTTGTCATCACTGTCTCCATTATTTCAACAGCTCAGACTAGTAAATGACAGTTGTCATCACCGTCTCCATTATTTCAACAGCTCACTCTAGTAAATGAAAGTTGTCATCACTGTTTCCATTATTTTTTCAGCTCAGACTAGTAAATGACAGTTGTCATCACCGTCTCCATTATTTCAACAGCTCACTCTAGTAAATGACAGTTGTCATCACTGTTTCCATTATTTCAACAGCTCACTCTAGTAAATGACAGTTGTCATCACTGTCTCCATTATTTCAACAGCTCACTCTAGTAAATGACAGTTGTCATCACCGTCTCCATTTTTTCAACAGCTCACTCTAGTAAATGACAGTTGTCATCACCGTCTCCATTATTTCAACAGCTCAGACTAGTAAATGACAGTTGTCATCACCGTCTCCATTATTTCAACAGCTCAGACTAGTAAATGACAGTTGTCATCACCGTCTCCATTATTTCAACAGCTCACTCTAGTAAATGACAGTTGTCATCACCGTCTCCATTATTTGTACAGCTCGGTGTAGTAAATGACAGTTGTCATCACTGTCTCCATTATTTGTTCAGCTCAGGGTAGTAAATGACAGTTGTCATCACCGTCTCCATTATTTGTACAGCTCGGTGTAGTAAATGACAGTTGTCATCACTGTCTCCATTATTTGTACAGCTCGGTGTAGTAAATGACAGTTGTCATCACCGTCTCCATTATTTGTACAGCTCGGTGTAGTAAATGACAGTTGTCATCACTGTCTCCATTATTTGTACAGCTCGGTGTAGTAAATGACAGTTGTCATCACTGTCTCCATTATTTCAACAGCTCGGTCTAGTAAATGACAGTTGTCATCACCGTCTCCATTATTTCAACAGCTCACTCTAGTAAATGACAGTTGTCATCACTGTCTCCATTATTTCAACAGCTCACTCTAGTAAATGACAGTTGTCATCACTGTCTCCATTATTTCAACAGCTCACTCTAGTAAATGACAGTTGTCATCACTGTCTCCATTATTTCAACAGCTCACTCTAGTAAATGACAGTTGTCATCACCGTCTCCATTATTTCAACAGCTCACTCTAGTAAATGACAGTTGTCATCACTGTCTCCATTATTTCAACAGCTCACTCTAGTAAATGACAGTTGTCATCACCGTCTCCATTATTTCAACAGCTCACTCTAGTAAATGACAGTTGTCATCACTGTCTCCATTATTTCAACAGCTCACTCTAGTAAATGACAGTTGTCATCACTGTCTCCATTATTTCAACAGCTCACTCTAGTAAATGACAGTTGTCATCACTGTCTCCATTATTTCAACAGCTCACTCTAGTAAATGACAGTTGTCATCACTGTCTCCATTATTTCAACAGCTCACTCTAGTAAATGACAGTTGTCATCACCGTCTCCATTATTTCAACAGCTCACTCTAGTAAATGACAGTTGTCATCACTGTCTCCATTATTTCAACAGCTCACTCTAGTAAATGACAGTTGTCATCACCGTCTCCATTATTTCAACAGCTCACTCTAGTAAATGACAGTTGTCATCACCGTCTCCATTATTTCAACAGCTCACTCTAGTAAATGACAGTTGTCATCACTGTCTCCATTATTTTTTCAGCTCAGACTAGTAAATGACAGTTGTCATCACCGTCTCCATTATTTCAACAGCTCACTCTAGTAAATGACAGTTGTCATCACTGTCTCCATTATTTCAACAGCTCACTCTAGTAAATGACAGTTGTCATCACTGTCTCCATTATTTCAACAGCTCACTCTAGTAAATGACAGTTGTCATCACCGTCTCCATTTTTTCAACAGCTCACTCTAGTAAATGACAGTTGTCATCACCGTCTCCATTATTTCAACAGCTCAGACTAGTAAATGACAGTTGTCATCACCGTCTCCATTATTTCAACAGCTCAGACTAGTAAATGACAGTTGTCATCACCGTCTCCATTATTTCAACAGCTCACTCTAGTAAATGACAGTTGTCATCACCGTCTCCATTATTTCAACAGCTCAGACTAGTAAATGACAGTTGTCATCACTGTCTCCATTATTTGTTCAGCTCAGGGTAGTAAATGACAGTTGTCATCACCGTCTCCATTATTTGTACAGCTCACTGTAGTAAATGACAGTTGTCATCACTGTCTCCATTATTTGTACAGCTCGGTGTAGTAAATGACAGTTGTCATCACCGTCTCCATTATTTGTACAGCTCGGTGTAGTAAATGACAGTTGTCATCACTGTCTCCATTATTTGTACAGCTCGGTGTAGTAAATGACAGTTGTCATCACTGTCTCCATTATTTGTACAGCTCGGTGTAGTAAATGACAGTTGTCATCACCGTCTCCATTATTTCAACAGCTCACTCTAGTAAATGACAGTTGTCATCACTGTCTCCATTATTTCAACAGCTCACTCTAGTAAATGACAGTTGTCATCACTGTCTCCATTATTTCAACAGCTCACTCTAGTAAATGACAGTTGTCATCACTGTCTCCATTATTTCAACAGCTCACTCTAGTAAATGACAGTTGTCATCACCGTCTCCATTATTTCAACAGCTCACTCTAGTAAATGACAGTTGTCATCACTGTCTCCATTATTTCAACAGCTCACTCTAGTAAATGACAGTTGTCATCACCGTCTCCATTATTTCAACAGCTCACTCTAGTAAATGACAGTTGTCATCACTGTCTCCATTATTTCAACAGCTCACTCTAGTAAATGACAGTTGTCATCACCGTCTCCATTATTTCAACAGCTCACTCTAGTAAATGACAGTTGTCATCACTGTCTCCATTATTTCAACAGCTCACTCTAGTAAATGACAGTTGTCATCACCGTCTCCATTTTTTCAACAGCTCACTCTAGTAAATGACAGTTGTCATCACCGTCTCCATTAATTCAACAGCTCAGACTAGTAAATGACAGTTGTCATCACCGTCTCCATTATTTCAACAGCTCAGACTAGTAAATGACAGTTGTCATCACCGTCTCCATTATTTCAACAGCTCACTCTAGTAAATGACAGTTGTCATCACCGTCTCCATTATTTCAACAGCTCAGACTAGTAAATGACAGTTGTCATCACTGTCTCCATTATTTGTTCAGCTCAGGGTAGTAAATGACAGTTGTCATCACCGTCTCCATTATTTGTACAGCTCGTGTAGTAAATGACAGTTGTCATCACTGTCTCCATTATTTGTACAGCTCGGTGTAGTAAATGACAGTTGTCATCACCGTCTCCATTATTTGTACAGCTCACTGTAGTAAATGACAGTTGTCATCACTGTCTCCATTATTTGTACAGCTCGGTGTAGTAAATGACAGTTGTCATCACTGTCTCCATTATTTCAACAGCTCACTCTAGTAAATGACAGTTGTCATCACCGTCTCCATTATTTCAACAGCTCACTCTAGTAAATGACAGTTGTCATCACTGTCTCCATTATTTCAACAGCTCACTCTAGTAAATGACAGTTGTCATCACTGTCTCCATTATTTCAACAGCTCACTCTAGTAAATGACAGTTGTCATCACCGTCTCCATTATTTCAACAGCTCACTCTAGTAAATGACAGTTGTCATCACTGTCTCCATTATTTCAACAGCTCACTCTAGTAAATGACAGTTGTCATCACCGTCTCCATTATTTCAACAGCTCACTCTAGTAAATGACAGTTGTCATCACTGTCTCCATTATTTCAACAGCTCACTCTAGTAAATGACAGTTGTCATCACCGTCTCCATTTTTCAACAGCTCACTCTAGTAAATGACAGTTGTCATCACCGTCTCCATTATTTCAACAGCTCACTCTAGTAAATGACAGTTGTCATCACCGTCTCCATTATTTCAACAGCTCACTCTAGTAAATGACAGTTGTCATCACCGTCTCCATTATTTCAACAGCTCACTCTAGTAAATGACAGTTGTCATCACCGTCTCCATTTTTTCAACAGCTCACTCTAGTAAATGACAGTTGTCATCACCGTCTCCATTATTTCAACAGCTCAGACTAGTAAATGACAGTTGTCATCACCGTCTCCATTATTTCAACAGCTCAGACTAGTAAATGACAGTTGTCATCACCGTCTCCATTATTTCAACAGCTCACTCTAGTAAATGACAGTTGTCATCACTGTCTCCATTATTTCAACAGCTCACTCTAGTAAATGACAGTTGTCATCACCGTCTCCATTATTTCAACAGCTCACTCTAGTAAATGACAGTTGTCATCACTGTCTCCATTATTTCAACAGCTCACTCTAGTAAATGACAGTTGTCATCACTGTCTCCATTATTTCAACAGCTCACTCTAGTAAATGACAGTTGTCATCACCGTCTCCATTTTTTCAACAGCTCACTCTAGTAAATGACAGTTGTCATCACCGTCTCCATTATTTCAACAGCTCAGACTAGTAAATGACAGTTGTCATCACCGTCTCCATTATTTCAACAGCTCAGACTAGTAAATGACAGTTGTCATCACCGTCTCCATTATTTCAACAGCTCACTCTAGTAAATGACAGTTGTCATCACCGTCTCCATTATTTCAACAGCTCAGACTAGTAAATGACAGTTGTCATCACTGTCTCCATTATTTCAACAGCTCAGACTAGTAAATGACAGTTGTCATCACCGTCTCCATTATTTCAACAGCTCACTCTAGTAAATGACAGTTGTCATCACTGTCTCCATTATTTTTCAGCTCAGACTAGTAAATGACAGTTGTCATCACCGTCTCCATTATTTCAACAGCTCACTCTAGTAAATGACAGTTGTCATCACTGTCTCCATTATTTCAACAGCTCACTCTAGTAAATGACAGTTGTCATCACTGTCTCCATTATTTCAACAGCTCACTCTAGTAAATGACAGTTGTCATCACCGTCTCCATTATTTCAACAGCTCAGACTAGTAAATGACAGTTGTCATCACCGTCTCCATTATTTCAACAGCTCACTCTAGTAAATGACAGTTGTCATCACCGTCTCCATTATTTCAACAGCTCAGACTAGTAAATGACAGTTGTCATCACTGTCTCCATTATTTCAACAGCTCAGACTAGTAAATGACAGTTGTCATCACCGTCTCCATTATTTCAACAGCTCACTCTAGTAAATGACAGTTGTCATCACTGTTTCCATTATTTTTCAGCTCAGACTAGTAAATGACAGTTGTCATCACCGTCTCCATTATTTCAACAGCTCACTCTAGTAAATGACAGTTGTCATCACTGTCTCCATTATTTCAACAGCTCACTCTAGTAAATGACAGTTGTCATCACTGTCTCCATTATTTCAACAGCTCACTCTAGTAAATGACAGTTGTCATCACCGTCTCCATTTTTTCAACAGCTCACTCTAGTAAATGACAGTTGTCATCACCGTCTCCATTATTTCAACAGCTCAGACTAGTAAATGACAGTTGTCATCACCGTCTCCATTATTTCAACAGCTCAGACTAGTAAATGACAGTTGTCATCACCGTCTCCATTATTTCAACAGCTCACTCTAGTAAATGAAAGTTGTCATCACTGTTTCCATTATTTTTCAGCTCAGACTAGTAAATGACAGTTGTCATCACCGTCTCCATTATTTCAACAGCTCACTCTAGTAAATGACAGTTGTCATCACTGTTTCCATTATTTCAACAGCTCACTCTAGTAAATGACAGTTGTCATCACTGTCTCCATTATTTCAACAGCTCACTCTAGTAAATGACAGTTGTCATCACCGTCTCCATTTTTTCAACAGCTCACTCTAATAAATGACAGTTGTCATCACCGTCTCCATTAATTCAACAGCTCAGACTAGTAAATGATAGTTGTCATCACCGTCTCCATTATTTCAACAGCTCAGACTAGTAAATGACAGTTGTCATCACCGTCTCCATTATTTCAACAGCTCACTCTAGTAAATGACAGTTGTCATCACCGTCTCCATTATTTGTACAGCTCGGTGTAGTAAATGACAGTTGTCATCACTGTCTCCATTATTTGTTCAGCTCAGGGTAGTAAATGACAGTTGTCATCACCGTCTCCATTATTTGTACAGCTCGGTGTAGTAAATGACAGTTGTCATCACTGTCTCCATTATTTGTACAGCTCGGTGTAGTAAATGACAGTTGTCATCACCGTCTCCATTATTTGTACAGCTCGGTGTAGTAAATGACAGTTGTCATCACTGTCTCCATTATTTGTACAGCTCGGTGTAGTAAATGACAGTTGTCATCACTGTCTCCATTATTTGTACAGCTCGGTGTAGTAAATGACAGTTGTCATCACCGTCTCCATTATTTCAACAGCTCACTCTAGTAAATGACAGTTGTCATCACTGTCTCCATTATTTCAACAGCTCACTCTAGTAAATGACAGTTGTCATCACTGTTCCATTATTTCAACAGCTCACTCTAGTAAATGACAGTTGTCATCACTGTCTCCATTATTTCAACAGCTCACTCTAGTAAATGACAGTTGTCATCACCGTCTCCATTATTTCAACAGCTCACTCTAGTAAATGACAGTTGTCATCACTGTCTCCATTATTTCAACAGCTCACTCTAGTAAATGACAGTTGTCATCACCGTCTCCATTATTTCAACAGCTCACTCTAGTAAATGACAGTTGTCATCACTGTCTCCATTATTTCAACAGCTCACTCTAGTAAATGACAGTTGTCATCACCGTCTCCATTATTTCAACAGCTCACTCTAGTAAATGACAGTTGTCATCACTGTCTCCATTATTTCAACAGCTCACTCTAGTAAATGACAGTTGTCATCACCGTCTCCATTTTTCAACAGCTCACTCTAGTAAATGACAGTTGTCATCACCGTCTCCATTATTTCAACAGCTCAGACTAGTAAATGACAGTTGTCATCACCGTCTCCATTATTTCAACAGCTCAGACTAGTAAATGACAGTTGTCATCACCGTCTCCATTATTTCAACAGCTCACTCTAGTAAATGACAGTTGTCATCACCGTCTCCATTATTTCAACAGCTCAGACTAGTAAATGACAGTTGTCATCACTGTCTCCATTATTTCAACAGCTCAGGGTAGTAAATGACAGTTGTCATCACCGTCTCCATTATTTGTACAGCTCGGTGTAGTAAATGACAGTTGTCATCACTGTCTCCATTATTTGTACAGCTCGGTGTAGTAAATGACAGTTGTCATCACCGTCTCCATTATTTGTACAGCTCGGTGTAGTAAATGACAGTTGTCATCACCGTCTCCATTATTTGTACAGCTCGGTGTAGTAAATGACAGTTGTCATCACTGTCTCCATTATTTGTACAGCTCGGTGTAGTAAATGACAGTTGTCATCACCGTCTCCATTATTTCAACAGCTCACTCTAGTAAATGACAGTTGTCATCACTGTCTCCATTATTTCAACAGCTCACTCTAGTAAATGACAGTTGTCATCACTGTCTCCATTATTTCAACAGCTCACTCTAGTAAATGACAGTTGTCATCACTGTCTCCATTATTTCAACAGCTCACTCTAGTAAATGACAGTTGTCATCACCGTCTCCATTATTTCAACAGCTCACTCTAGTAAATGACAGTTGTCATCACTGTCTCCATTATTTCAACAGCTCACTCTAGTAAATGACAGTTGTCATCACCGTCTCCATTATTTCAACAGCTCACTCTAGTAAATGACAGTTGTCATCACTGTCTCCATTATTTCAACAGCTCACTCTAGTAAATGACAGTTGTCATCACCGTCTCCATTATTTCAACAGCTCACTCTAGTAAATGACAGTTGTCATCACTGTCTCCATTATTTCAACAGCTCACTCTAGTAAATGACAGTTGTCATCACCGTCTCCATTTTTTCAACAGCTCACTCTAGTAAATGACAGTTGTCATCACCGTCTCCATTATTTCAACAGCTCAGACTAGTAAATGACAGTTGTCATCACCGTCTCCATTATTTCAACAGCTCACTCTAGTAAATGACAGTTGTCATCACCGTCTCCATTATTTCAACAGCTCACTCTAGTAAATGACAGTTGTCATCACCGTCTCCATTTTTTCAACAGCTCACTCTAGTAAATGACAGTTGTCATCACCGTCTCCATTATTTCAACAGCTCAGACTAGTAAATGACAGTTGTCATCACCGTCTCCATTATTTCAACAGCTCAGACTAGTAAATGACAGTTGTCATCACCGTCTCCATTATTTCAACAGCTCACTCTAGTAAATGACAGTTGTCATCACTGTCTCCATTATTTCAACAGCTCACTCTAGTAAATGACAGTTGTCATCACCGTCTCCATTATTTCAACAGCTCACTCTAGTAAATGACAGTTGTCATCACTGTTTCCATTATTTCAACAGCTCACTCTAGTAAATGACAGTTGTCATCACTGTCTCCATTATTTCAACAGCTCACTCTAGTAAATGACAGTTGTCATCACCGTCTCCATTTTTCAACAGCTCACTCTAGTAAATGACAGTTGTCATCACCGTCTCCATTAATTCAACAGCTCAGACTAGTAAATGACAGTTGTCATCACCGTCTCCATTATTTCAACAGCTCAGACTAGTAAATGACAGTTGTCATCACCGTCTCCATTATTTCAACAGCTCACTCTAGTAAATGACAGTGTCATCACCGTCTCCATTATTTCAACAGCTCAGACTAGTAAATGACAGTTGTCATCACTGTCTCCATTATTTCAACAGCTCAGACTAGTAAATGACAGTTGTCATCACCGTCTCCATTATTTCAACAGCTCACTCTAGTAAATGACAGTTGTCATCACTGTTTCCATTATTTTTCAGCTCAGACTAGTAAATGACAGTTGTCATCACCGTCTCCATTATTTCAACAGCTCACTCTAGTAAATGACAGTTGTCATCACTGTTCCATTATTTCAACAGCTCACTCTAGTAAATGACAGTTGTCATCACTGTCTCCATTATTTCAACAGCTCACTCTAGTAAATGACAGTTGTCATCACCGTCTCCATTATTTCAACAGCTCAGACTAGTAAATGACAGTTGTCATCACCGTCTCCATTATTTCAACAGCTCACTCTAGTAAATGACAGTTGTCATCACCGTCTCCATTATTTCAACAGCTCAGACTAGTAAATGACAGTTGTCATCACTGTCTCCATTATTTCAACAGCTCAGACTAGTAAATGACAGTTGTCATCACCGTCTCCATTATTTCAACAGCTCACTCTAGTAAATGACAGTTGTCATCACTGTTTCCATTATTTTACAGCTCAGACTAGTAAATGACAGTTGTCATCACCGTCTCCATTATTTCAACAGCTCACTCTAGTAAATGACAGTTGTCATCACTGTTTCCATTATTTCAACAGCTCACTCTAGTAAATGACAGTTGTCATCACTGTCTCCATTATTTCAACAGCTCACTCTAGTAAATGACAGTTGTCATCACCGTCTCCATTTTTTCAACAGCTCACTCTAGTAAATGACAGTTGTCATCACCGTCTCCATTATTTCAACAGCTCAGACTAGTAAATGACAGTTGTCATCACCGTCTCCATTATTTCAACAGCTCAGACTAGTAAATGACAGTTGTCATCACCGTCTCCATTATTTCAACAGCTCACTCTAGTAAATGACAGTTGTCATCACTGTTTCCATTATTTTTCAGCTCAGACTAGTAAATGACAGTTGTCATCACCGTCTCCATTATTTCAACAGCTCACTCTAGTAAATGACAGTTGTCATCACTGTTTCCATTATTTCAACAGCTCACTCTAGTAAATGACAGTTGTCATCACTGTCTCCATTATTTCAACAGCTCACTCTAGTAAATGACAGTTGTCATCACCGTCTCCATTTTTTCAACAGCTCACTCTAATAAATGACAGTTGTCATCACCGTCTCCATTAATTCAACAGCTCAGACTAGTAAATGATAGTTGTCATCACCGTCTCCATTATTTCAACAGCTCAGACTAGTAAATGACAGTTGTCATCACCGTCTCCATTATTTCAACAGCTCACTCTAGTAAATGACAGTTGTCATCACCGTCTCCATTATTTGTACAGCTCGGTGTAGTAAATGACAGTTGTCATCACTGTCTCCATTATTTGTTCAGCTCAGGGTAGTAAATGACAGTTGTCATCACCGTCTCCATTATTTGTACAGCTCGGTGTAGTAAATGACAGTTGTCATCACTGTCTCCATTATTTGTACAGCTCGGTGTAGTAAATGACAGTTGTCATCACCGTCTCCATTATTTGTACAGCTCGGTGTAGTAAATGACAGTTGTCATCACTGTCTCCATTATTTGTACAGCTCGGTGTAGTAAATGACAGTTGTCATCACTGTCTCCATTATTTGTACAGCTCGGTGTAGTAAATGACAGTTGTCATCACCGTCTCCATTATTTCAACAGCTCACTCTAGTAAATGACAGTTGTCATCACTGTCTCCATTATTTCAACAGCTCACTCTAGTAAATGACAGTTGTCATCACTGTTTCCATTATTTCAACAGCTCACTCTAGTAAATGACAGTTGTCATCATGTCTCCATTATTTCAACAGCTCACTCTAGTAAATGACAGTTGTCATCACCGTCTCCATTATTTCAACAGCTCACTCTAGTAAATGACAGTTGTCATCATTGTCTCCATTATTTCAACAGCTCACTCTAGTAAATGACAGTTGTCATCACCGTCTCCATTATTTCAACAGCTCACTCTAGTAAATGACAGTTGTCATCACTGTCTCCATTATTTCAACAGCTCACTCTAGTAAATGACAGTTGTCATCACCGTCTCCATTATTTCAACAGCTCACTCTAGTAAATGACAGTTGTCATCACTGTCTCCATTATTTCAACAGCTCACTCTAGTAAATGACAGTTGTCATCACCGTCTCCATTTTTTCAACAGCTCACTCTAGTAAATGACAGTTGTCATCACCGTCTCCATTATTTCAACAGCTCAGACTAGTAAATGACAGTTGTCATCACCGTCTCCATTATTTCAACAGCTCAGACTAGTAAATGACAGTTGTCATCACCGTCTCCATTATTTCAACAGCTCACTCTAGTAAATGACAGTTGTCATCACCGTCTCCATTATTTCAACAGCTCAGACTAGTAAATGACAGTTGTCATCACTGTCTCCATTATTTGTTCAGCTCAGGGTAGTAAATGACAGTTGTCATCACCGTCTCCATTATTTGTACAGCTCGGTGTAGTAAATGACAGTTGTCATCACTGTCTCCATTATTTGTACAGCTCGGTGTAGTAAATGACAGTTGTCATCACCGTCTCCATTATTTGTACAGCTCGGTGTAGTAAATGACAGTTGTCATCACCGTCTCCATTATTTGTACAGCTCGGTGTAGTAAATGACAGTTGTCATCACTGTCTCCATTATTTGTACAGCTCGGTGTAGTAAATGACAGTTGTCATCACCGTCTCCATTATTTCAACAGCTCACTCTAGTAAATGACAGTTGTCATCACTGTCTCCATTATTTCAACAGCTCACTCTAGTAAATGACAGTTGTCATCACTGTCTCCATTATTTCAACAGCTCACTCTAGTAAATGACAGTTGTCATCACTGTCTCCATTATTTCAACAGCTCACTCTAGTAAATGACAGTTGTCATCACCGTCTCCATTATTTCAACAGCTCACTCTAGTAAATGACAGTTGTCATCACTGTCTCCATTATTTCAACAGCTCACTCTAGTAAATGACAGTTGTCATCACCGTCTCCATTTTTTCAACAGCTCACTCTAGTAAATGACAGTTGTCATCACCGTCTCCATTATTTCAACAGCTCAGACTAGTAAATGACAGTTGTCATCACCGTCTCCATTATTTCAACAGCTCAGACTAGTAAATGACAGTTGTCATCACCGTCTCCATTATTTCAACAGCTCACTCTAGTAAATGACAGTTGTCATCACTGTCTCCATTATTTTTTCAGCTCAGACTAGTAAATGACAGTTGTCATCACCGTCTCCATTATTTCAACAGCTCACTCTAGTAAATGACAGTTGTCATCACTGTCTCCATTATTTCAACAGCTCACTCTAGTAAATGACAGTTGTCATCACTGTCTCCATTATTTCAACAGCTCACTCTAGTAAATGACAGTTGTCATCACCGTCTCCATTTTTTCAACAGCTCACTCTAGTAAATGACAGTTGTCATCACCGTCTCCATTATTTCAACAGCTCAGACTAGTAAATGACAGTTGTCATCACCGTCTCCATTATTTCAACAGCTCAGACTAGTAAATGACAGTTGTCATCACCGTCTCCATTATTTCAACAGCTCACTCTAGTAAATGACAGTGTCATCACCGTCTCCATTATTTCAACAGCTCAGACTAGTAAATGACAGTTGTCATCACTGTCTCCATTATTTCAACAGCTCAGACTAGTAAATGACAGTTGTCATCACCGTCTCCATTATTTCAACAGCTCACTCTAGTAAATGACAGTTGTCATCACTGTCTCCATTATTTTTTCAGCTCAGACTAGTAAATGACAGTTGTCATCACCGTCTCCATTATTTCAACAGCTCACTCTAGTAAATGACAGTTGTCATCACTGTCTCCATTATTTCAACAGCTCACTCTAGTAAATGACAGTTGTCATCACTGTCTCCATTATTTCAACAGCTCACTCTAGTAAATGACAGTTGTCATCACCGTCTCCATTTTTTCAACAGCTCACTCTAGTAAATGACAGTTGTCATCACCGTCTCCATTATTTCAACAGCTCAGACTAGTAAATGACAGTTGTCATCACCGTCTCCATTATTTCAACAGCTCACTCTAGTAAATGACAGTTGTCATCACCGTCTCCATTATTTCAACAGCTCACTCTAGTAAATGACAGTTGTCATCACCGTCTCCATTATTTCAACAGCTCAGACTAGTAAATGACAGTTGTCATCACCGTCTCCATTATTTCAACAGCTCAGACTAGTAAATGACAGTTGTCATCACCGTCTCCATTATTTCAACAGCTCACTCTAGTAAATGACAGTTGTCATCACCGTCTCCATTATTTCAACAGCTCAGACTAGTAAATGACAGTTGTCATCACTGTCTCCATTATTTCAACAGCTCACTCTAGTAAATGACAGTTGTCATCACCGTCTCCATTATTTCAACAGCTCACTCTAGTAAATGACAGTTGTCATCACTGTCTCCATTATTTTTACAGCTCAGACTAGTAAATGACAGTTGTCATCACCGTCTCCATTATTTCAACAGCTCACTCTAGTAAATGACAGTTGTCATCACTGTCTCCATTATTTCAACAGCTCACTCTAGTAAATGACAGTTGTCATCACTGTCTCCATTATTTCAACAGCTCACTCTAGTAAATGACAGTTGTCATCACCGTCTCCATTATTTCAACAGCTCACTCTAGTAAATGACAGTTGTCATCACTGTCTCCATTATTTCAACAGCTCACTCTAGTAAATGACAGTTGTCATCACCGTCTCCATTATTTCAACAGCTCACTCTAGTAAATGACAGTTGTCATCACTGTCTCCATTATTTCAACAGCTCACTCTAGTAAATGACAGTTGTCATCACCGTCTCCATTATTTCAACAGCTCACTCTAGTAAATGACAGTTGTCATCACTGTCTCCATTATTTCAACAGCTCACTCTAGTAAATGACAGTTGTCATCACCGTCTCCATTTTTTCAACAGCTCACTCTAGTAAATGACAGTTGTCATCACCGTCTCCATTATTTCAACAGCTCAGACTAGTAAATGACAGTTGTCATCACCGTCTCCATTATTTCAACAGCTCACTCTAGTAAATGACAGTTGTCATCACCGTCTCCATTATTTCAACAGCTCACTCTAGTAAATGACAGTTGTCATCACTGTCTCCATTATTTCAACAGCTCACTCTAGTAAATGACAGTTGTCATCACCGTCTCCATTATTTCAACAGCTCACTCTAGTAAATGACAGTTGTCATCACTGTTTCCATTATTTCAACAGCTCAGACTAGTAAATGACAGTTGTCATCACTGTCTCCATTATTTCAACAGCTCACTCTAGTAAATGACAGTTGTCATCACCGTCTCCATTTTTCAACAGCTCACTCTAGTAAATGACAGTTGTCATCACCGTCTCCATTATTTCAACAGCTCAGACTAGTAAATGACAGTTGTCATCACCGTCTCCATTATTTCAACAGCTCAGACTAGTAAATGACAGTTGTCATCACCGTCTCCATTATTTCAACAGCTCACTCTAGTAAATGACAGTTGTCATCACCGTCTCCATTATTTCAACAGCTCAGACTAGTAAATGACAGTTGTCATCACTGTCTCCATTATTTCAACAGCTCAGACTAGTAAATGACAGTTGTCATCACCGTCTCCATTATTTCAACAGCTCACTCTAGTAAATGACAGTTGTCATCACTGTCTCCATTATTTCAACAGCTCAGACTAGTAAATGACAGTTGTCATCACCGTCTCCATTATTTGTACAGCTCACTGTAGTAAATGACAGTTGTCATCACTGTCTCCATTATTTCAACAGCTCACTCTAGTAAATGACAGTTGTCATCACTGTCTCCATTATTTCAACAGCTCACTCTAGTAAATGACAGTTGTCATCACCGTCTCCATTATTTCAACAGCTCACTCTAGTAAATGACAGTTGTCATCACCGTCTCCATTATTTCAACAGCTCACTCTAGTAAATGACAGTTGTCATCACCGTCTCCATTATTTCAACAGCTCACTCTAGTAAATGACAGTTGTCATCACCGTCTCCATTATTTCAACAGCTCACTCTAGTAAATGACAGTTGTCATCACCGTCTCCATTTTTTCAACAGCTCACTCTAGTAAATGACAGTTGTCATCACCGTCTCCATTATTTCAACAGCTCAGACTAGTAAATGACAGTTGTCATCACCGTCTCCATTATTTCAACAGCTCAGACTAGTAAATGACAGTTGTCATCACCGTCTCCATTATTTCAACAGCTCACTCTAGTAAATGACAGTTGTCATCACCGTCTCCATTATTTCAACAGCTCAGACTAGTAAATGACAGTTGTCATCACTGTCTCCATTATTTCAACAGCTCAGACTAGTAAATGACAGTTGTCATCACCGTCTCCATTATTTCAACAGCTCACTCTAGTAAATGACAGTTGTCATCACTGTCTCCATTATTTTTACAGCTCAGACTAGTAAATGACAGTTGTCATCACCGTCTCCATTATTTCAACAGCTCACTCTAGTAAATGACAGTTGTCATCACTGTCTCCATTATTTCAACAGCTCACTCTAGTAAATGACAGTTGTCATCACTGTCTCCATTATTTCAACAGCTCACTCTAGTAAATGACAGTTGTCATCACCGTCTCCATTTTTTCAACAGCTCACTCTAGTAAATGACAGTTGTCATCACCGTCTCCATTATTTCAACAGCTCAGACTAGTAAATGACAGTTGTCATCACCGTCTCCATTATTTCAACAGCTCAGACTAGTAAATGACAGTTGTCATCACCGTCTCCATTATTTCAACAGCTCACTCTAGTAAATGAAAGTTGTCATCACTGTCTCCATTATTTTTCAGCTCAGACTAGTAAATGACAGTTGTCATCACCGTCTCCATTATTTCAACAGCTCACTCTAGTAAATGACAGTTGTCATCACTGTCTCCATTATTTCAACAGCTCACTCTAGTAAATGACAGTTGTCATCACTGTCTCCATTATTTCAACAGCTCACTCTAGTAAATGACAGTTGTCATCACCGTCTCCATTTTTTCAACAGCTCACTCTAATAAATGACAGTTGTCATCACCGTCTCCATTATTTCAACAGCTCAGACTAGTAAATGATAGTTGTCATCACCGTCTCCATTATTTCAACAGCTCAGACTAGTAAATGACAGTTGTCATCACCGTCTCCATTATTTCAACAGCTCACTCTAGTAAATGACAGTTGTCATCACTGTCTCCATTATTTCAACAGCTCACTCTAGTAAATGACAGTTGTCATCACCGTCTCCATTATTTCAACAGCTCACTCTAGTAAATGACAGTTGTCATCACTGTTTCCATTATTTCAACAGCTCAGACTAGTAAATGACAGTTGTCATCACTGTCTCCATTATTTCAACAGCTCACTCTAGTAAATGACAGTTGTCATCACCGTCTCCATTTTTTCAACAGCTCACTCTAATAAATGACAGTTGTCATCACCGTCTCCATTATTCAACAGCTCAGACTAGTAAATGAGTTGTCATCACCGTCTCCATTATTTCAACAGCTCAGACTAGTAAATGACAGTTGTCATCACCGTCTCCATTATTTCAACAGCTCACTCTAGTAAATGACAGTGTCATCACCGTCTCCATTATTTCAACAGCTCAGACTAGTAAATGACAGTTGTCATCACTGTCTCCATTATTTCAACAGCTCAGACTAGTAAATGACAGTTGTCATCACCGTCTCCATTATTTCAACAGCTCACTCTAGTAAATGAAGTTGTCATCACTGTTTCCATTATTTTTTCAGCTCAGACTAGTAAATGACAGTTGTCATCACCGTCTCCATTATTTGTACAGCTCGGTGTAGTAAATGACAGTTGTCATCACTGTTTCCATTATTTCAACAGCTCACTCTAGTAAATGACAGTTGTCATCACTGTCTCCATTATTTCAACAGCTCACTCTAGTAAATGACAGTTGTCATCACCGTCTCCATTTTTTCAACAGCTCACTCTAGTAAATGACAGTTGTCATCACCGTCTCCATTAATTTCAACAGCTCAGACTAGTAAATGACAGTTGTCATCACCGTCTCCATTATTTCAACAGCTCAGGTAGTAAATGACAGTTGTCATCACCGTCTCCATTATTTCAACAGCTCACTCTAGTAAATGACAGTTGTCATCACCGTCTCCATTATTTCAACAGCTCACTCTAGTAAATGACAGTTGTCATCACCGTCTCCATTATTTCAACAGCTCACTCTAGTAAATGACAGTTGTCATCACCGTCTCCATTATTTCAACAGCTCAGACTAGTAAATGACAGTTGTCATCACCGTCTCCATTATTTCAACAGCTCACTCTAGTAAATGACAGTTGTCATCACCGTCTCCATTATTTCAACAGCTCAGACTAGTAAATGACAGTTGTCATCACTGTCTCCATTATTTCAACAGCTCAGACTAGTAAATGACAGTTGTCATCACCGTCTCCATTATTTCAACAGCTCACTCTAGTAAATGACAGTTGTCATCACTGTTTCCATTATTTTTTCAGCTCAGACTAGTAAATGACAGTTGTCATCACCGTCTCCATTATTTCAACAGCTCACTCTAGTAAATGACAGTTGTCATCACTGTTTCCATTATTTCAACAGCTCACTCTAGTAAATGACAGTTGTCATCACTGTCTCCATTATTTCAACAGCTCACTCTAGTAAATGACAGTTGTCATCACCGTCTCCATTTTTTCAACAGCTCACTCTAGTAAATGACAGTTGTCATCACCGTCTCCATTATTTCAACAGCTCAGACTAGTAAATGATAGTTGTCATCACCGTCTCCATTATTTCAACAGCTCAGACTAGTAAATGACAGTTGTCATCACCGTCTCCATTATTTCAACAGCTCACTCTAGTAAATGAAGTTGTCATCACTGTTTCCATTATTTTTTCAGCTCAGACTAGTAAATGACAGTTGTCATCACCGTCTCCATTATTTCAACAGCTCACTCTAGTAAATGACAGTTGTCATCACTGTTTCCATTATTTCAACAGCTCACTCTAGTAAATGACAGTTGTCATCACTGTCTCCATTATTTCAACAGCTCACTCTAGTAAATGACAGTTGTCATCACCGTCTCCATTTTTTCAACAGCTCACTCTAATAAATGACAGTTGTCATCACCGTCTCCATTAATTCAACAGCTCAGACTAGTAAATGATAGTTGTCATCACCGTCTCCATTATTTCAACAGCTCAGACTAGTAAATGACAGTTGTCATCACCGTCTCCATTATTTCAACAGCTCACTCTAGTAAATGACAGTTATCATCACCGTCTCCATTATTTCAACAGCTCAGACTAGTAAATGACAGTTGTCACTACTGTCTCCATTATTTCAACAGCTCAGACTAGTAAATGACAGTTGTCATCACCGTCTCCATTATTTCAACAGCTCACTCTAGTAAATGAAAGTTGTCATCACTGTTTCCATTATTTTTTCAGCTCAGACTAGTAAATGACAGTTGTCATCACCGTCTCCATTATTTCAACAGCTCACTCTAGTAAATGACAGTTGTCATCACTGTTTCCATTATTTCAACAGCTCACTCTAGTAAATGACAGTTGTCATCACTGTCTCCATTATTTCAACAGCTCACTCTAGTAAATGACAGTTGTCATCACCGTCTCCATTTTTTCAACAGCTCACTCTAGTAAATGACAGTTGTCATCACCGTCTCCATTAATTCAACAGCTCAGACTAGTAAATGATAGTTGTCATCACCGTCTCCATTATTTCAACAGCTCAGACTAGTAAATGACAGTTGTCATCACCGTCTCCATTATTTCAACAGCTCACTCTAGTAAATGACAGTTGTCATCACCGTCTCCATTATTTGTACAGCTCGGTGTAGTAAATGACAGTTGTCATCACTGTCTCCATTATTTGTACAGCTTGGTGTAGTAAATGACAGTTGTCATCACTGTCTCCATTATTTGTACAGCTCGGTGTAGTAAATGACAGTTGTCATCACCGTCTCCATTATTTGTACAGCTCGGTGTAGTAAATGACAGTTGTCATCACTGTCTCCATTATTTGTACAGCTCGGTGTAGTAAATGACAGTTGTCATCACTGTCTCCATTATTTGTACAGCTCGGTGTAGTAAATGACAGTTGTCATCACCGTCTCCATTATTTCAACAGCTCATTCTAGTAAATGACAGTTGTCATCACTGTCTCCATTATTTGTACAGCTCACTCTAGTAAATGACAGTTGTCATCACCGTCTCCATTATTTCAACAGCTCACTCTAGTAAATGACAGTTGTCATCACTGTCTCCATTATTTCAACAGCTCACTCTAGTAAATGACAGCTGTCATCACTGTCTCCATTATTTCAACAGCTCACTCTAGTAAATGACAGTTGTCATCACCGTCTCCATTATTTCAACAGCTCACTCTAGTAAATGACAGTTGTCATCACCGTCTCCTATGGGCCGGCTACGGCTCAAAAGGTCAATAGATAGATAGATAACGCAAAACTTAGAAGAGAAAAGACTCATGAAAAAGAATGGAAAAACCTCTGGACCATTGGGCCTTACTTGTTCATTCTGTGAACGCGTGTGTTTGTCAAACGTTGGTAGAATTATCCACGAGAGAAGCTGTTCGACAAAAACAAAACCTAAAAAAAAAATACACAATAGCCTCCACAAGACCCTCTGGCAAGACTAAATGAGCCATACATATAATAACAGTAAACATATATATTATAGGTAGAGAATGTTTGTAGAGTTGGGTGTGATGACTTAGCAATAAGATGGTCATTGTTGGATGTTACTGTAGACAGGTTGTTATCACAGCAAACAGCACAACTCTTCATTAATGACTTGTATAGCATCGCTGTCACGACAGTTGTCATCACCGTCTCCATTATTTTTACAGCTCGGTGTAGTAAATGACAGTTGTCATCACCGTCTCCATTATTTGTACAGCTCGGTGTAGTAAATGACAGTTGTCATCACTGTCTCCATTATTTGTACAGCTTGGTGTAGTAAATGACAGTTGTCATCACTGTCTCCATTATTTGTACAGCTCGGTGTAGTAAATGACAGTTGTCATCACCGTCTCCATTATTTGTACAGCTCACTGTAGTAAATGACAGTTGTCATCACTGTCTCCATTATTTGTACAGCTCGGTGTAGTAAATGACAGTTGTCATCACTGTCTCCATTATTTGTACAGCTCAATCTAGTAAATGACAGTTGTCATCACTGTCTCCATTATTTCAACAGCTCACTCTAGTAAATGACAGTTGTCATCACTGTCTCCATTATTTCAACAGCTCACTCTAGTAAATGACAGTTGTCATCACTGTCTCCATTATTTCAACAGCTCACTTAGTAAATGACAGTTGTCATCACTGTCTCCATTATTTCAACAGCTCACTCTAGTAAATGACAGTTGTCATCACCGTCTCCATTATTTCAACAGCTCACTCTAGTAAATGACAGTTGTCATCACTGTCTCCATTATTTCAACAGCTCACTCTAGTAAATGACAGTTGTCATCACCGTCTCCATTTTTCAACAGCTCACTCTAGTAAATGACAGTTGTCATCACCGTCTCCATTAATTCAACAGCTCAGACTAGTAAATGATAGTTGTCATCACCGTCTCCATTATTTCAACAGCTCAGACTAGTAAATGACAGTTGTCATCACCGTCTCCATTATTTCAACAGCTCACTCTAGTAAATGACAGTTATCATCACCGTCTCCATTATTTCAACAGCTCGGTGTAGTAAATGACAGTTGTCATCACTGTCTCCATTATTTCAACAGCTCGGTGTAGTAAATGACAGTTGTCATCACCGTCTCCATTATTTGTACAGCTCACTGTAGTAAATGACAGTTGTCATCACTGTCTCCATTATTTGTACAGCTCGGTGTAGTAAATGACAGTTGTCATCACTGTCTCCATTATTTGTACAGCTCGGTGTAGTAAATGACAGTTGTCATCACTGTCTCCATTATTTCAACAGCTCACTCTAGTAAATGACAGTTGTCATCACCGTCTCCATTATTTCAACAGCTCACTCTAGTAAATGACAGTTGTCATCACCGTCTCCATTTTTTCAACAGCTCACTCTAGTAAATGACAGTTGTCATCACCGTCTCCATTATTTCAACAGCTCAGACTAGTAAATGACAGTTGTCATCACCGTCTCCATTATTTCAACAGCTCAGACTAGTAAATGACAGTTGTCATCACCGTCTCCATTATTTCAACAGCTCACTCTAGTAAATGACAGTTGTCATCACTGTTTCCATTATTTTTTCAGCTCAGACTAGTAAATGACAGTTGTCATCACCGTCTCCATTATTTCAACAGCTCACTCTAGTAAATGACAGTTGTCATCACTGTCTCCATTATTTCAACAGCTCACTCTAGTAAATGACAGTTGTCATCACTGTCTCCATTATTTCAACAGCTCACTCTAGTAAATGACAGTTGTCATCACCGTCTCCTTTTTTTCAACAGCTCACTCTAATAAATGACAGTTGTCATCACCGTCTCCATTATTTCAACAGCTCAGACTAGTAAATGATAGTTGTCATCACCGTCTCCATTATTTCAACAGCTCAGACTAGTAAATGACAGTTGTCATCACCGTCTCCATTATTTCAACAGCTCACTCTAGTAAATGACAGTTGTCATCATTGTCTCCATTATTTCAACAGCTCACTCTAGTAAATGACAGTTGTCATCACCGTCTCCATTATTTCAACAGCTCACTCTAGTAAATGACAGTTGTCATCACTGTTTCCATTATTTTTTCAGCTCAGACTAGTAAATGACAGTTGTCATCACTGTCTCCATTATTTCAACAGCTCACTCTAGTAAATGACAGTTGTCATCACCGTCTCCATTTTTTCAACAGCTCACTCTAATAAATGACAGTTGTCATCACCGTCTCCATTAATTCAACAGCTCAGACTAGTAAATGATAGTTGTCATCACCGTCTCCATTATTTCAACAGCTCAGACTAGTAAATGACAGTTGTCATCACCGTCTCCATTATTTCAACAGCTCACTCTAGTAACTGACAGTATCATCACCGTCTGCATTATTTCAACAGCTCAGACTAGTAAATGACAGTTGTCACACTGTCTCCATTATTTCAACAGCTCAGACTAGTAAATGACAGTTGTCATCACCGTCTCCATTATTTCAACAGCTCACTCTAGTAAATGAAAGTTGTCATCACTGTTTCCATTATTTTTCAGCTCAGACTAGTAAATGACAGTTGTCATCACCGTCTCCATTATTTGTACAGCTCGGTGTAGTAAATGACAGTTGTCATCACTGTTTCCATTATTTCAACAGCTCACTCTAGTAAATGACAGTTGTCATCACTGTCTCCATTATTTCAACAGCTCACTCTAGTAAATGACAGTTGTCATCACCGTCTCCATTTTTTCAACAGCTCACTCTAGTAAATGACAGTTGTCATCACCGTCTCCATTATTCAACAGCTCAGACTAGTAAATGATAGTTGTCATCACCGTCTCCATTATTTCAACAGCTCAGGGTAGTAAATGACAGTTGTCATCACCGTCTCCATTATTTCAACAGCTCACTCTAGTAAATGACAGTTGTCATCACCGTCTCCATTTTTTCAACAGCTCACTCTAGTAAATGACAGTTGTCATCACCGTCTCCATTATTCAACAGCTCAGACTAGCAAATGATAGTTGTCATCACCGTCTCCATTATTTCAACAGCTCAGACTAGTAAATGACAGTTGTCATCACCGTCTCCATTATTTCAACAGCTCACTCTAGTAAATGACAGTTATCATCACCGTCTCCATTATTTCAACAGCTCAGACTAGTAAATGACAGTTGTCATCACTGTCTCATTATTTCAACAGCTCAGACTAGTAAATGACAGTTGTCATCACCGTCTCCATTATTTCAACAGCTCACTCTAGTAAATGAAAGTTGTCATCACTGTTTCCATTATTTTTTCAGCTCAGACTAGTAAATGACAGTTGTCATCACCGTCTCCATTATTTCAACAGCTCACTCTAGTAAATGACAGTTGTCATCACTGTTTCCATTATTTCAACAGCTCACTCTAGTAAATGACAGTTGTCATCACTGTCTCCATTATTTCAACAGCTCACTCTAGTAAATGACAGTTGTCATCACCGTCTCCATTTTTTCAACAGCTCACTCTAATAAATGACAGTTTTCATCACCGTCTCCATTATTTCAACAGCTCAGACTAGTAAATGATAGTTGTCATCACCGTCTCCATTATTTCAACAGCTCAGACTAGTAAATGACAGTTGTCATCACCGTCTCCATTATTTCAACAGCTCACTCTAGTAAATGAAAGTTGTCATCACTGTTTCCATTATTTTTTCAGCTCAGACTAGTAAATGACAGTTGTCATCACCGTCTCCATTATTTCAACAGCTCACTCTAGTAAATGACAGTTGTCATCACTGTTTCCATTATTTCAACAGCTCACTCTAGTAAATGACAGTTGTCATCACTGTCTCCATTATTTCAACAGCTCACTCTAGTAAATGACAGTTGTCATCACCGTCTCCCTTTTTTCAACAGCTCACTCTAATAAATGACAGTTGTCATCACCGTCTCCATTAATTCAACAGCTCAGACTAGTAAATGATAGTTGTCATCACCGTCTCCATTATTTCAACAGCTCAGACTAGTAAATGACAGTTGTCATCACCGTCTCCATTATTTCAACAGCTCACTCTAGTAATTGACAGTTATCATCACCGTCAGCATTATTTCAACAGCTCAGACTAGTAAATGACAGTTGTCACACTGTCTCCATTATTTCAACAGCTCAGACTAGTAAATGACAGTTGTCATCACCGTCTCCATTATTTCAACAGCTCACTCTAGTAAATGAAAGTTGTCATCACTGTTTCCATTATTTTTTCAGCTCAGACTAGTAAATGACAGTTGTCATCACCGTCTCCATTATTTCAACAGCTCACTCTAGTAAATGGCAGTTGTCATCACTGTTTCCATTATTTCAACAGCTCACTCTAGTAAATGGCAGTTGTTATCACTGTCTCCATTATTTCAACAGCTCACTCTAGTAAATGACAGTTGTCATCACCGTCTCCATTTTTTCAACAGCTCACTCTAATAAATGAAAGTTGTCATCACCGTCTCCATTAATTCAACAGCTCAGACTAGTAAATGATAGTTGTCATCACCGTCTCCATTATTTCAACAGCTCAGACTAGTAAATTACAGTTGTCATCACCGTCTCCATTATTTCAACAGCTCACTCTAGTAAATGACAGTTATCATCACCGTCTCCATTATTTGTACAGCTCGGTGTAGTAAATGACAGTTGTCATCACTGTCTCCATTATTTGTACAGCTTGGTGTAGTAAATGACAGTTGTCATCACTGTCTCCATTATTTGTACAGCTCGGTGTAGTAAATGACAGTTGTCATCACCGTCTCTATTATTTGTACAGCTCGGTGTAGTAAATGACAGTTGTCATCACTGTCTCCATTATTTGTACAGCTCGGTGTAGTAAATGACAGTTGTCATCACTGTCTCCATTATTTGTACAGCTCGGTGTAGTAAATGACAGTTGTCATCACCGTCTCCATTATTTCAACAGCTCATTCTAGTAAATGACAGTTGTCATCACTGTCTCCATTATGTGTACAGCTCACTCTAGTAAATGACAGTTGTCATCACCGTCTCCATTATTTCAACAGCTCACTCTAGTAAATGACAGCTGTCATCACTGTCTCCATTATTTCAACAGCTCACTCTAGTAAATGACAGCTGTCATCACTGTCTCCATTATTTCAACAGCTCACTCTAGTAAATAACAGTTGTCATCACCGTCTCCATTATTTCAACAGCTCACTCTAGTAAATGACAGTTGTCATCACCGTCTCCTATGGGCCGGCTACGGCTCAAAAGGTCAATAGATAGATAGATAACGCAAAACTTAGAAGAGAAAAGACTCATGAAAAAGAATGGAAAAACCTCTGGACCATTGGGCCTTACTTGTTCATTCTGTGAACGCGTGTGTTTGTCAAACGTTGGTAGAATTATCCACGAGAGAAGCTGTTCGACAAAAACAAAACCTAAAAAAAAAATACACAATAGCCTCCACAAGACCCTCTGGCAAGACTAAATGAGCCATACATATAATAACAGTAAACATATATATTATAGGTAGAGAATGTTTGTAGAGTTGGGTGTGATGACTTAGCAATAAGATGGTCATTGTTGGATGTTACTGTAGACAGGTTGTTATCACAGCAAACAGCACAACTCTTCATTAATGACTTGTATAGCATCGCTGTCACGACAGTTGTCATCACCGTCTCCATTATTTTTACAGCTCGGTGTAGTAAATGACAGTTGTCATCACCGTCTCCATTATTTGTACAGCTCGGTGTAGTAAATGACAGTTGTCATCACTGTCTCCATTATTTGTACAGCTTGGTGTAGTAAATGACAGTTGTCATCACTGTCTCCATTATTTGTACAGCTCGGTGTAGTAAATGACAGTTGTCATCACCGTCTCCATTATTTGTACAGCTCGGTGTAGTAAATGACAGTTGTCATCACTGTCTCCATTATTTGTACAGCTCGGTGTAGTAAATGACAGTTGTCATCACTGTCTCCATTATTTGTACAGCTCAATCTAGTAAATGACAGTTGTCATCACTGTCTCCATTATTTCAACAGCTAACTTTAGTAAATGACAGTTGTCATCACTGTCTCCATTATTTCAACAGCTCAATCTAGTAAATGACAGTTGTCATCACTGTCTCCATTATTTCAACAGCTCACTTTAGTAAATGACAGTTGTCATCACTGTCTCCATTATTTCAACAGCTCAATCTAGTAAATGACAGTTGTCATCACCGTCTCCATTATTTCAACAGCTCACTCTAGTAAATGATAGTTGTCATCACTGTCTCCATTATTTCAACAGCTCACTCTAGTAAATGACAGTTGTCATCACCGTCTCCATTTTTTCAACAGCTCACTCTAATAAATGACAGTTGTCATCACCGTCTCCATTAATTCAACAGCTCAGACTAGTAAATGATAGTTGTCATCACCGTCTCCATTATTTCAACAGCTCAGACTAGTAAATTACAGTTGTCATCACCGTCTCCATTATTTCAACAGCTCACTCTAGTAAATGACAGTTATCATCACCGTCTCCATTATTTGTACAGCTCGGTGTAGTAAATGACAGTTGTCATCACTGTCTCCATTATTTGTACAGCTCGGTGTAGTAAATGACAGTTGTCATCACCGTCTCTATTATTTGTACAGCTCGGTGTAGTAAATGACAGTTGTCATCACTGTCTCCATTATTTGTACAGCTCGGTGTAGTAAATGACAGTTGTCATCACTGTCTCCATTATTTGTACAGCTCGGTGTAGTAAATGACAGTTGTCATCACTGTCTCCATTATTTCAACAGCTCACTCTAGTAAATAACAGT
Organism: Megaustenia siamemsis; assembly: GCA_032433765.1. NCBI lineage: Eukaryota > Metazoa > Mollusca > Gastropoda > Stylommatophora > Ariophantidae > Megaustenia > Megaustenia siamemsis. The sequence goes on along the minus strand of JAVIAB010000099.1, from coordinate 16,166,205 downwards.
TGTCATCACCGTCTCCATTATTTCAACAGCTCACTCTAGTAAATGACAGTTGTCATCACCGTCTCCTATTTCCAGCTACGGCTCAAAAGGTCAATAGATAGATATATAACGCAAACTTAGAAGAGAAAAGACTCATGAAAAAGAATGGAAAAACCTCTGGACCATTGGGCCTTACTTGTTCATTCTGTGAACGCGTGTGTTTGTCAACGTTGGTAGAATTATCCACGAGAGAAGCTGTTCGACAAAAACAAAACCTAAAAAAAAAATACACATAGCCTCCACAAGACCCTCTGGCAAGACTAAATGAGCCATACATATAATAACAGTAAACATATATATTATAGGTAGAGAATGTTTGTAGAGTTGGGTGTGATGACTTAGCAATAAGATGGTCATTGTTGGATGTTACTGTAGACAGGTTGTTATCACAGCAAACAGCACAACTCTTCATTATGACTTGTATAGCATCGCTGTCACGACAGTTGTCATCACCGTCTCCATTATTTTTACAGCTCGGTGTAGTAAATGACAGTTGTCATCACCGTCTCCATTATTTGTACAGCTCGGTGTAGTAAATGACAGTTGTCATCACTGTCTCCATTATTTGTACAGCTGGTGTAGTAAATGACAGTTGTCATCACTGTCTCCATTATTTGTACAGCTCGGTGTAGTAAATGACAGTTGTCATCACCGTCTCTATTATTTGTACAGCTCGGTGTAGTAAATGACAGTTGTCATCACTGTCTCCATTATTTGTACAGCTCGGTGTAGTAAATGACAGTTGTCATCACTGTCTCCATTATTTGTACAGCTCAATCTAGTAAATGACAGTTGTCATCACTGTCTCCATTATTTCAACAGCTCACTTTAGTAAATGACAGTTGTCATCACCGTCTCCATTATTTGTACAGCTCGGTGTAGTAAATGACAGTTGTCATCACTGTCTCCATTATTTGTACAGCTCGGTGTAGTAAATGACAGTTGTCATCACTGTCTCCATTATTTGTACAGCTCAATCTAGTAAATGACAGTTGTCATCACTGTCTCCATTATTTCAACAGCTCACTTTAGTAAATGACAGTTGTCATAACTGTCTCCATTATTTCAACAGCTCACTCTAGTAAATGACAGTTGTCATCACTGTCTCCATTATTTCAACAGCTCACTTAGTAAATGACAGTTGTCATCACTGTCTCCATTATTTCAACAGCTCAATCTAGTAAATGACAGTTGTCATCACCGTCTCCATTATTTCAACAGCTCACTCTAGTAAATGATAGTTGTCATCACTGTCTCCATTATTTCAACAGCTCACTCTAGTAAATGACAGTTGTCATCACCGTCTCCATTTTTTCAACAGCTCACTCTAATAAAGGACAGTTGTCATCACCGTCTCCATTAATTCAACAGCTCAGACTAGTAAATGATAGTTGTCATCACCGTCTCCATTATTTCAACAGCTCAGACTAGTAAATGACAGTTGTCATCACCGTCTCCATTATTTCAACAGCTCACTCTAGTAAATGACAGTTGTCATCACCGTCTCCATTATTTGTACAGCTCGGTGTAGTAAATGACAGTTGTCATCACTGTCTCCATTATTTGTACAGCTCGGTGTAGTAAATGACAGTTGTCATCACCGTCTCCATTATTTGTACAGCTCGGTGTAGTAAATGACAGTTGTCATCACTGTCTCCATTATTTGTACAGCTCGTGTAGTAAATGACAGTTGTCATCACTGTCTCCATTATTTGTACAGCTCGGTGTAGTAAATGACAGTTGTCATCACTGTCTCCATTATTTCAACAGCTCACTCTAGTAAATAACAGTTGTCATCACCGTCTCCATTATTTCAACAGCTCACTCTAGTAAATGACAGTTGTCATCACCGTCTCCTATGGCCGGCTACGGCTCAAAAGGTCAATAGATAGATAGATAACGCAAAACTTAGAAGAGAAGAGACTCATGAAAAAGATGGAAAAACCTCTGGACCATTGGCCTTATTTGTTCATTCTGTGAACGCGTGTGTTTGTCAAACGTTGGTAGAATTATCCACGAGAGAAGCTGTTCGACAAAAACAAACCTAAAAAAAAAAATACACAATAGCCTCCACAAGACCCTCTGGCAAGACTAAATGAGCCATACATATAATAACAGTAAACATATATATTATAGGTAGAGAATGTTTGTAGAGTTGGGTGTGATGACTTAGCAATAAGATGGTCATTGTTGGATGTTACTGTAGACAGGTTGTTATCACAGCAAACAGCACAACTCTTCATTAATGACTTGTATAGCATCGCTGTCACGACAGTTGTCATCACCGTCTCCATTATTTTTACAGTTCGGTGTAGTAAATGACAGTTGTCATCACCGTCTCCATTATTTGTACAGCTCGGTGTAGTAAATGACAGTTGTCATCACTGTCTCCATTATTTGTACAGCTCATCTAGTAAATGACAGTTGTCATCACTGTCTCCATTATTTCAACAGCTAACTTTAGTAACTGACAGTTGTCATAACTGTCTCCATTATTTCAACAGCTCAATCTAGTAAATGACAGTTGTCATCACTGTCTCCATTATTTCAACAGCTCACTTTAGTAACTGACAGTTGTCATCACTGTCTCCATTATTTCAACAGCTCAATCTAGTAAATGACAGTTGTCATCACCGTCTCCATTATTTCAACAGCTCACTCTAGTAAATGATAGTTGTCATCACTGTCTCCATTATTTCAACAGCTCACTCTAGTAAATGACAGTTGTCATCACCGTCTCCATTTTTCAACAGCTCACTCTAATAAATGACAGTTGTCATCACCGTCTCCATTATTTCAACAGCTCAGACTAGTAAATGATAGTTGTCATCACCGTCTCCATTATTTCAACAGCTCAGACTAGTAAATTACAGTTGTCATCACCGTCTCCATTATTTCAACAGCTCACTCTAGTAAATGACAGTTATCATCACCGTCTCCATTATTTGTACAGCTCGGTGTAGTAAATGACAGTTGTCATCACTGTCTCCATTATTTGTACAGCTCGGTGTAGTAAATGACAGTTGTCATCACCGTCTCTATTATTTGTACAGCTCGGTGTAGTAAATGACAGTTGTCATCACTGTCTCCATTATTTGTACAGCTCGGTGTAGTAAATGACAGTTGTCATCACTGTCTCCATTATTTGTACAGCTCGGTGTAGTAAATGACAGTTGTCATCACTGTCTCCATTATTTCAACAGCTCACTCTAGTAAATAACAGTTGTCATCACCGTCTCCATTATTTCAACAGCTCACTCTAGTAAATGACAGTTGTCATCACCGTCTCCTATGGCCGGCTACGGCTCAAAAGGTCAATAGATAGATAGATAACGCAAAACTTAGAAGAGAAAAGACTCATGAAAAAGAATGGAAAACCTCTGGACCATTGGGCCTTACTTGTTCATTCTGTGAACGCGTGTGTTTGTCAAACGTTGGTAGAATTATCCACGAGAGAAGCTGTTCGACAAAAACAAAACCTAAAAAAAAAATACACAATAGCCTCCACAAGACCTCTGGCAAGACTAAATGAGCCATACATATAATAACAGTAAACATATATATTATAGGTAGAGAATGTTTGTAGAGTTGGGTGTGATGACTTAGCAATAAGATGGTCATTGTTGGATGTTACTGTAGACAGGTTGTTATCACAGCAAACAGCACAACTCTTCATTAATGACTTGTATAGCATCGCTGTCACGACAGTTGTCATCACCGTCTCCATTATTTTTACAGTTCGGTGTAGTAAATGACAGTTGTCATCACCGTCTCCATTATTTGTACAGCTCGGTGTAGTAAATGACAGTTGTCATCACTGTCTCCATTATTTGTACAGCTTGTGTAGTAAATGACAGTTGTCATCACTGTCTCCATTATTTGTACAGCTCGGTGTAGTAAATGACAGTTGTCATCACCGTCTCTATTATTTGTACAGCTCGGTGTAGTAAATGACAGTTGTCATCACTGTCTCCATTATTTGTACAGCTCGGTGTAGTAAATGACAGTTGTCATCACTGTCTCCATTATTTGTACAGCTCAATCTAGTAAATGACAGTTGTCATCACTGTCTCCATTATTTCAACAGCTCACTTTAGTAACTGACAGTTGTCATCACCGTCTCTATTATTTGTACAGCTCGGTGTAGTAAATGACAGTTGTCATCACTGTCTCCATTATTTGTACAGCTCGGTGTAGTAAATGACAGTTGTCATCACTGTCTCCATTATTTGTACAGCTCAATCTAGTAAATGACAGTTGTCATCACTGTCTCCATTATTTCAACAGCTAACTTTAGTAAATGACAGTTGTCATAACTGTCTCCATTATTTCAACAGCTCAATCTAGTAAATGACAGTTGTCATCACTGTCTCCATTATTTCAACAGCTCACTTTAGTAACTGACAGTTGTCATCACTGTCTCCATTATTTCAACAGCTCAATCTAGTAAATGACAGTTGTCATCACCGTCTCCATTATTTCAACAGCTCACTCTAGTAAATGATAGTTGTCATCACTGTCTCCATTATTTCAACAGCTCACTCTAGTAAATGACAGTTGTCATCACCGTCTCCATTTTTTCAACAGCTCACTCTAATAAAGGACAGTTGTCATCACCGTCTCCATTAATTCAACAGCTCAGACTAGTAAATGATAGTTGTCATCACCGTCTCCATTATTTCAACAGCTCAGACTAGTAAATTACAGTTGTCATCACCGTCTCCATTATTTCAACAGCTCACTCTAGTAAATGACAGTTATCATCACCGTCTCCATTATTTGTACAGCTCGGTGTAGTAAATGACAGTTGTCATCACTGTCTCCATTATTTGTACAGCTCGGTGTAGTAAATGACAGTTGTCATCACCGTCTCTATTATTTGTACAGCTCGGTGTAGTAAATGACAGTTGTCATCACTGTCTCCATTATTTGTACAGCTCGGTGTAGTAAATGACAGTTGTCATCACTGTCTCCATTATTTGTACAGCTCGGTGTAGTAAATGACAGTTGTCATCACTGTCTCCATTATTTCAACAGCTCACTCTAGTAAATAACAGTTGTCATCACCGTCTCCATTATTTCAACAGCTCACTCTAGTAAATGACAGTTGTCATCACCGTCTCCTATGGGCCGGCTACGGCTCAAAAGGTCAATAGATAGATAGATAACGCAAAACTTAGAAGAGAAAAGACTCATGAAAAAGAATGGAAAAACCTCTGGACCATTGGGCCTTATTTGTTCATTCTGTGAACGCGTGTGTTTGTCAAACGTTGGTAGAATTATCCACGAGAGAAGCTGTTCGACAAAAACAAAACCTAAAAAAAAAATACACAATAGCCTCCACAAGACCCTCTGGCAAGACTAAATGAGCCATACATATAATAACAGTAAACATATATATTATAGGTAGAGAATGTTTGTAGAGTTGGGTGTGATGACTTAGCAATAAGATGGTCATTGTTGGATGTTACTGTAGACAGGTTGTTATCACAGCAAACAGCACAACTCTTCATTAATGACTTGTATAGCATCGCTGTCACGACAGTTGTCATCACCGTCTCCATTATTTTTACAGTTCGGTGTAGTAAATGACAGTTGTCATCACCGTCTCCATTATTTGTACAGCTCGGTGTAGTAAATGACAGTTGTCATCACTGTCTCCATTATTTGTACAGCTTGGTGTAGTAAATGACAGTTGTCATCACTGTCTCCATTATTTGTACAGCTCGGTGTAGTAAATGACAGTTGTCATCACCGTCTCTATTATTTGTACAGCTCGGTGTAGTAAATGACAGTTGTCATCACTGTCTCCATTATTTGTACAGCTCGGTGTAGTAAATGACAGTTGTCATCACCGTCTCCATTATTTCAACAGCTCATTTTAGTAAATGACAGTTGTCATCACTGTCTCCATTATTTGTACAGCTCACTCTAGTAAATGACAGTTGTCATCACCGTCTCCATTATTTCAACAGCTCACTCTAGTAAATGACAGCTGTCATCACTGTCTCCATTATTTCAACAGCTCACTCTAGTAAATGACAGCTGTCATCACTGTCTCCATTATTTCAACAGCTCACTCTAGTAAATAACAGTTGTCATCACCGTCTCCATTATTTCAACAGCTCACTCTAGTAAATGACAGTTGTCATCACCGTCTCCTATGGCCGGCTACGGCTCAAAAGGTCAATAGATAGATAGATAACGCAAAACTTAGAAGAGAAAAGACTCATGAAAAAGAATGGAAAAACCTCTGGACCATTGGCCTTACTTGTTCATTCTGTGAACGCGTGTGTTTGTCAAACGTTGGTAGAATTATCCACGAGAGAAGCTGTTCGACAAAAACAAAACCTAAAAAAAAAATACACAATAGCCTCCACAAGACCCTCTGGCAAGACTAAATGAGCCATACATATAATAACAGTAAACATATATATTATAGGTAGAGAATGTTTGTAGAGTTGGGTGTGATGACTTAGCAATAAGATGGTCATTGTTGGATGTTACTGTAGACAGGTTGTTATCACAGCAAACAGCACAACTCTTCATTAATGACTTGTATAGCATCGCTGTCACGACAGTTGTCATCACCGTCTCCATTATTTGTACAGCTCGGTGTAGTAAATGACAGTTATCATCACTGTCTCCATTATTTGTACAGCTTGGTGTAGTAAATGACAGTTGTCATCACTGTCTCCATTATTTGTACAGCTCGGTGTAGTAAATGACAGTTGTCATCACCGTCTCCATTATTTGTACAGCTCGGTGTAGTAAATGACAGTTGTCATCACTGTCTCCATTATTTGTACAGCTCGGTGTAGTAAATGACAGTTGTCATCACTGTCTCCATTATTTGTACAGCTCAATCTAGTAAATGACAGTTGTCATCACTGTCTCCATTATTTCAACAGCTCACTTAGTAACTGACAGTTGTCATCACTGTCTCCATTATTTCAACAGCTCAATCTAGTAAATGACAGTTGTCATCACCGTCTCCATTATTTCAACAGCTCACTTAGTAAATGACAGTTGTCATCACTGTCTCCATTATTTCAACAGCTCAATCTAGTAAATGACAGTTGTCATCACCGTCTCCATTATTTCAACAGCTCACTCTAGTAAATGATAGTTGTCATCACTGTCTCCATTATTTCAACAGCTCACTCTAGTAAATGACAGTTATCATCACCGTCTCCATTATTTGTACAGCTCGGTGTAGTAAATGACAGTTGTCATCACTGTCTCCATTATTTCAACAGCTCAATCTAGTAAATGACAGTTGTCATCACTGTCTCCATTATTTCAACAGCTCACTTTAGTAAATGACAGTTGTCATCACTGTCTCCATTATTTCAACAGCTCAATCTAGTAAATGACAGTTGTCATCACCGTCTCCATTATTTCAACAGCTCACTTTAGTAAATGACAGTTGTCATCACTGTCTCCATTATTTGTACAGCTCAATCTAGTAAATGACAGTTGTCATCACTGTCTCCATTATTTCAACAGCTAACTTTAGTAACTGACAGTTGTCATCACTGTCTCCATTATTTCAACAGCTCACTCTAGTAAATGACAGTTGTCATCACCGTCTCCATTTTTTCAACAGCTCACTCTAGTAAATGACAGTTGTCATCACCGTCTCCATTAATTCAACAGCTCAGACTAGTAAATGATAGTTGTCATCACCGTCTCCATTATTTCAACAGCTCAGACTAGTAAATGACAGTTGTCATCACCGTCTCCATTATTTCAACAGCTCACTCTAGTAAATGACAGTTATCATCACCGTCTCCATTATTTGTACAGCTTGGTGTAGTAAATGACAGTTGTCATCACTGTCTCCATTATTTGTACAGCTCGGTGTAGTAAATGACAGTTGTCATCACCGTCTCTATTATTTGTACAGCTCGGTGTAGTAAATGACAGTTGTCATCACTGTCTCCATTATTTGTACAGCTCGGTGTAGTAAATGACAGTTGTCATCACTGTCTCCATTATTTGTACAGCTCGGTGTAGTAAATGACAGTTGTCATCACCGTCTCCATTATTTCAACAGCTCATTCTAGTAAATGACAGTTGTCATCACTGTCTCCATTATGTGTACATCACACTCTAGTAAATGACAGTTGTCATCACCGTCTCCATTATTTCAACAGCTCACTGTAGTAAATGACAGCTGTCATCACTGTCTCCATTATTTCAACAGCTCACTCTAGTAAATGATAGCTGTCATCACTGTCTCCATTATTTCAACAGCTCACTCTAGTAAATAACAGTTGTCATCACCGTCTCCATTATTTCAACAGCTCACTCTAGTAAATGACAGCTTCATCACCGTCTCCTATGGGCCGGCTACGGCTCAAAAGGTCAATAGATAGATAGATAACGCAAAACTTAGAAGAGAAAAGACTCATGAAAAAGAATGGAAAAACCTCTGGACCATTGGGCCTTACTTGTTCATTCTGTGAACGCGTGTGTTTGTCAAACGTTGGTAGAATTATCCACGAGAGAAGCTGTTCGACAAAAACAAAACCTAAAAAAAAAATACACAATAGCCTCCACAAGACCCTCTGGCAAGACTAAATGAGCCATACATATAATAACAGTAAACATATATATTATAGGTAGAGAATGTTTGTAGAGTTGGGTGTGATGACTTAGCAATAAGATGGTCATTGTTGGATGTTACTGTAGACAGGTTGTTATCACAGCAAACAGCACAACTCTTCATTAATGACTTGTATAGCATCGCTGTCACGACAGTTGTCATCACCGTCTCCATTATTTTACAGTCGGTGTAGTAAATGACAGTTGTCATCACCGTCTCCATTATTTGTACAGCTCGGTGTAGTAAATGACAGTTGTCATCACTGTCTCCATTATTTGTACAGCTTGGTGTAGTAAATGACAGTTGTCATCACTGTCTCCATTATTTGTACAGCTCGGTGTAGTAAATGACAGTTGTCTCACCGTCTCTATTATTTGTACAGCTCGGTGTAGTAAATGACAGTTGTCATCACTGTCTCCATTATTTGTACAGCTCGGTGTAGTAAATGACAGTTGTCATCACTGTCTCCATTATTTGTACAGCTCGGTGTAGTAAATGACAGTTGTCATCACCGTCTCCATTATTTCAACAGCTCATTTAGTAAATGACAGTTGTCATCACTGTCTCCATTATGTGTACAGCTCACTCTAGTAAATGACAGTTGTCATCACCGTCTCCATTATTTCAACAGCTCACTCTAGTAAATGACAGCTGTCATCACTGTCTCCATTATTTCAACAGCTCACTCTAGTAAATGACAGCTGTCATCACTGTCTCCATTATTTCAACAGCTCACTCTAGTAAATAACAGTTGTCATCACCGTCTCCATTATTTCAACAGCTCACTCTAGTAAATGACAGTTGTCATCACCGTCTCCTATGGGGGCTACGGCTCAAAAGGTCAATAGATAGATAGATAACGCAAAACTTAGAAGAGAAAAGACTCATGAAAAGAATGGAAAAACCTCTGGACCATTGGGCCTTACTTGTTCATTCTGTGAACGCGTGTGTTTGTCAAACGTTGGTAGAATTATCCACGAGAGAAGCTGTTCGACAAAAACAAAACCTAAAAAAAAAATACACAATAGCCTCCACAAGACCCTCTGGCAAGACTAAATGAGCCATACATATAATAACAGTAAACATATATATTATAGGTAGAGAATGTTTGTAGAGTTGGGTGTGATGACTTAGCAATAAGATGGTCATTGTTGGATGTTACTGTAGACAGGTTGTTATCACAGCAAACAGCACAACTCTTCATTAATGACTTGTATAGCATCGCTGTCACGACAGTTGTCATCACCGTCTCCATTATTTGTACAGCTCGGTGTAGTAAATGACAGTTGTCATCACTGTCTCCATTATTTGTACAGCTTGGTGTAGTAAATGACAGTTGTCATCACTGTCTCCATTATTTGTACAGCTCGGTGTAGTAAATGACAGTTGTCATCACCGTCTCTATTATTTGTACAGCTCGGTGTAGTAAATGACAGTTGTCATCACTGTCTCCATTATTTGTACAGCTCGGTGTAGTAAATGACAGTTGTCATCACTGTCTCCATTATTTGTACAGCTCAATCTAGTAAATGACAGTTGTCATCACTGTCTCCATTATTTCAACAGCTCACTTTAGTAACTGACAGTTGTCATCACTGTCTCCATTATTTCAACAGCTCAATCTAGTAAATGACAGTTGTCATCACCGTCTCCATTATTTCAACAGCTCACTTTAGTAACTGACAGTTGTCATCACTGTCTCCATTATTTCAACAGCTCAATCTAGTAAATGACAGTTGTCATCACCGTCTCCATTATTTCAACAGCTCACTCTAGTAAATGACAGTTGTCATCACTGTCTCCATTATTTCAACAGCTCACTCTAGTAAATGACAGTTATCATCACCGTCTCCATTATTTGTACAGCTCGGTGTAGTAAATGACAGTTGTCATCACTGTCTCCATTATTTCAACAGCTCAATCTAGTAAATGACAGTTGTCATCACCGTCTCCATTATTTCAACAGCTCAGACTAGTAAATTACAGTTGTCATCACCGTCTCCATTATTTCAACAGCTCACTCTAGTAAATGACAGTTATCATCACCGTCTCCATTATTTGTACAGCTCGGTGTAGTAAATGACAGTTGTCATCACTGTCTCCATTATTTGTACAGCTTGGTGTAGTAAATGACAGTTGTCATCACTGTCTCCATTATTTGTACAGCTCGGTGTAGTAAATGACAGTTGTCATCACCGTCTCTATTATTTGTACAGCTCGGTGTAGTAAATGACAGTTGTCATCACTGTCTCCATTATTTGTACAGCTCGGTGTAGTAAATGACAGTTGTCATCACTGTCTCCATTATTTGTACAGCTCGGTGTAGTAAATGACAGTTGTCATCACCGTCTCCATTATTTCAACAGCTCATTCTAGTAAATGACAGTTGTCATCACTGTCTCCATTATGTGTACAGCTCACTCTAGTAAATGACAGTTGTCATCACCGTCTCCATTATTTCAACAGCTCACTCTAGTAAATGACAGCTGTCATCACTGTCTCCATTATTTCAACAGCTCACTCTAGTAAATGACAGCTGTCATCACTGTCTCCATTATTTCAACAGCTCACTCTAGTAAATAACAGTTGTCATCACCGTCTCCATTATTTCAACAGCTCACTCTAGTAAATGACAGTTGTCATCACCGTCTCCTATGGGCCGGCTACGGCTCAAAAGGTCAATAGATAGATAGATAACGCAAAACTTAGAAGAGAAAAGACTCATGAAAAAGAATGGAAAAACCTCTGGACCATTGGGCCTTACTTGTTCATTCTGTGAACGCGTGTGTTTGTCAAACGTTGGTAGAATTATCCACGAGAGAAGCTGTTCGACAAAAACAAAACCTAAAAAAAAAATACACAATAGCCTCCACAAGACCCTCTGGCAGACTATATGAGCCATACATATAATAACAGTAAACATATATATTATAGGTAGAGAATGTTTGTAGAGTTGGGTGTGATGACTTAGCAATAAGATGGTCATTGTTGGATGTTACTGTAGACAGGTTGTTATCACAGCAAACAGCACAACTCTTCATTAATGACTTGTATAGCATCGCTGTCACGACAGTTGTCATCACCGTCTCCATTATTTGTACAGCTCGGTGTAGTAAATGACAGTTGTCATCACTGTCTCCATTATTTGTACAGCTTGGTGTAGTAAATGACAGTTGTCATCACTGTCTCCATTATTTGTACAGCTCGGTGTAGTAAATGACAGTTGTCATCACCGTCTCTATTATTTGTACAGCTCGGTGTAGTAAATGACAGTTGTCATCACTGTCTCCATTATTTGTACAGCTCGGTGTAGTAAATGACAGTTGTCATCACTGTCTCCATTATTTGTACAGCTCAATCTAGTAAATGACAGTTGTCATCACTGTCTCCATTATTTCAACAGCTCACTTTAGTAACTGACAGTTGTCATCACTGTCTCCATTATTTCAACAGCTCAATCTAGTAAATGACAGTTGTCATCACCGTCTCCATTATTTCAACAGCTCACTTTAGTAACTGACAGTTGTCATCACTGTCTCCATTATTTCAACAGCTCAATCTAGTAAATGACAGTTGTCATCACCGTCTCCATTATTTCAACAGCTCACTCTAGTAAATGATAGTTGTCATCACTGTCTCCATTATTTCAACAGCTCACTCTAGTAAATGACAGTTGTCATCATCGTCTCCATTATTTCAACAGCTCACTCTAGTAAATGACAGTTGTCATCACTGTTTCCATTATTTCAACAGCTCACTCTAGTAAATGACAGTTGTCATCACTGTCTCCATTATTTCAACAGCTCACTCTAGTAAACGACAGTTGTCATCACTGTTTCCATTATTTCAACAGCTCACTCTAGTAAATGACAGCTGTCATCTCTGTCTCCATTATTTCAACAGCTCACTCTAGTAAATGACAGTTGTCATCACCGTCTCCATTATTTCAACAGCTCACTCTAGTAAATGACAGTTGTCATCACCGTCTCCATTATTTCAACAGCTCACTCTAGTAAATGACAGTTGTCATCACTGTTTCCATTATTTCAACAGCTCACTCTAGTAAATAACAGTTGTCATCACCGTCTCCATTATTTCAACAGCTCACTCTAGTAAATGACAGTTATCATCACTGTCTCCATTATTTCAACAGCTCACTCTAGTAAATGACAGTTGTCATCACCGTTTCCATTATTTAACAGCTCACTCTAGTAAATGACAGTTGTCATCACTGTTTCCATTATTTCAACAGCTCACTCTAGTAAATGACAGTTGTCATCACCGTTTCCGTTTTTTCAACAGCTCACTCTAGTAAATGACAGTTGTCATCACTGTTTCCATTATTTCAACAGCTCACTCTAGAAAATGACAGCTGTCATCACTGTCTCCATTATTTCAACAGCTCACTCTAGTAAATGACAGTTGTCATCACCGTCTCCATTATTTCAACAGCTCACTCTAGTAAATGACAGTTGTCATCACCGTCTCCATTATTTCAACAGCTCACTCTAGTAAATGACAGTTGTCATCACTGTTTCCATTTTTTCAACAGCTCACTCTAGTAAATAACAGTTGTCATCACCGTCTCCATTATTTCAACAGCTCACTCTAGTAAATGACAGTTATCATCACTGTCTCCATTATTTCAACAGCTCACTCTAGTAAATGACAGTTGTCATCACCGTCTCCATTATTTCAACAGCTCACTCTAGTAAATGACAGTTGTCATCACTGTCTCCATTATTTCAACAGCTCACTCTAGTAAATGACAGTTGTCATCACCGTCTCCATTTTTTCAACAGCACACTCTAGTAAATGACAGTTGTCATCACTGTCTCCATTATTTCAACAGCTCACTCTAGTAAATGACAGTTATCATCACCGTCTCCATTATTTCAACAGCTCACTCTAGTAAATGACAGTTGTCATCACCGTCTCCATTATTTCAACAGCACACTCTAGTAAATGACAGTTGTCATCACCGTCTCCATTATTTCAACAGCTCACTCTAGTAAATGACAGTTGTCATCACCGTCTCCATTATTTCAACAGCTCACTCTAGTAAATGACAGTTGTCATCACCGTCTCCAATTTTTCAACAGCACACTCTAGTAAATGACAGTTGTCATCACCGTCTCCATTTTTTCAACAGCACACTCTAGTAAATGACAGTTGTCATCACCGTCTCCATTATTTCAACAGCTCACTCTAGTAAATGACAGTTATCATCACTGTCTCCATTATTTCAACAGCTCACTCTAGTAAATGACAGTTGTCATCACTATCTCCATTATTTCAACAGCTCACTCTAGTAAACGACAGTTGTCATCACTGTTTCCATTATTTCAACAGCTCACTCTAGTAAATGACAGCTGTCATCTCTGTCTCCATTATTTCAACAGCTCACTCTAGTAAATGACAGTTGTCATCACCGTCTCCATTATTTCAACAGCTCACTCTAGTAAATGACTGCTGTCATCATTGTCTCCATTATTTCAACAGCTCACTCTAGTAAATGACAGTTGTCATCACCGTCTCCATTATTTCAACAGCTCACTCTAGTAAATGACAGTTGTCATCACCGTCTCTAGTATTTCAACAGCTCAGACTAGTAAATGATAGTTGTCATCACCGTCTCAATTATTTCAACAGCTCAGACTAGTAAATGACAGTTGTCATCACCGTCTCCATTATTTCAACAGTACACTCTAATAAATGACAGTTGTCATCACCGTCTCCATTATTTCAACAGCTCAGACTAGTAAATGATAGTTGTCATCACCGTCTCAATTATTTCAACAGCTCAGACTAGTAAATGAGAGTTGTCATCACCGTCTCCATTATTTCAACAGCACACTCTAATACATGACAGTTGTCATCACCGTCTCCATTATTTCAACAGCACACTCTAATAAATGACAGTTGTCATCACTGTCTCCATTATTTCAACAGCTCAGACTAGTAAATGACAGTTGTCATCACCGTCTCCATTATTTAAACAGCTCACTCTAGTAAATAACAGTTGTCATCACCGTCTCCATTTTTCAACAGCTCACTCTAATAAATGACAGCTGTCATCACCGTCTCTATTATTTCAACAGCTCAGACTAGTAAATGATAGTTGTCATCACCGTCTCCATTATTTCAACAGCTCAGACTAGTAAATGACAGTTGTCATCACCGTCTCCATTATTTCAACAGCTCACACTAGTAAATGACAGTTGTCATCACCGTCTCCATTATTTCAACAGCTCACTCTAATAAAAGACAGTTGTCATCACCGTCTCCATTATTTCAACAGCTCAGACTAGTAATTGACAGTTGTCATCACCGTCTCCATTATTTCAACAGCTCAGACTAGTAAATGACAGTTGTCATCACCGTCTGCATTATTTCAACAGCTCAGACTAGTAAATGACAGTTGTCATCACTGTCTCCATTATTTGTACAGCTCAGGGTAGTAAATGACAGTTGTCATCACCGTCTCCATTATTTGTACAGCTCGGTGTAGTAAATGACAGTTGTCATCACTGTCTCCATTATTTGTACAGCTCGGTGTAGTAAATGACAGTTGTCATCACTGTCTACATTATTTGTACAGCTCGGTGTAGTAAATGACAGTTGTCATTACTGTCTCTATTATTTGTACAGCTCGGTGTAGTAAATGACAGTTGTCATCACCGTCTCCATTATTTGTACAGCTCGGTGTAGTAAATGACAGTTGTCATCACTGTCTCCATTATTTGTACAGCTCGGTGTAGTAAATGACAGTTGTCATCACTGTCTCCATTATTTTTACAGCTCGGTGTAGTAAATGACAGTTGTCGTCACTGTCTCCACAATTTGTACAGCTCGGTGTAGTAAATGACAGTTGTCATCACTGTCTCCATTATTTGTACAGCTCGGTGTAGTAAATGACAGTTGTCATCACTGTCTCCATTATTTTTACAGTTCGGTGTAGTAAATGACAGTTGTCATCACTGTCTCCATTATTTGTACAGCTCAGTGTAGTAAATGACAGTTGTCATCACTGTCTCCATTATTTGTACAGCTCGGTGTAGTAAATGACAGTTGTCATCACTGTCTCCATTATTTGTACAGCTCGGTGTAGTAAATGACAGTTGTCATCACTGTCTCCATTATTTGTACAGCTCGGTGTAGTAAATGACAGTTGTCATCACCGTCTCCATTATTTCAACAGCTCACTTTAGTAACTGACAGTTGTCATCATCGTCTCCATTATTTCAATAGCTCACTCTAGTAAATGATAGTTGTCATCACTGTCTCCATTATTTCAACAGCTCACTCTAGTAAATGACAGTTGTCATCATCGTCTCCATTATTTCAACAGCTCACTCTAGTAAATGACAGTTGTCATCACTGTCTCCATTATTTCAACACCTCACTCTAGTAAATGACAGCTGTCATCACTGTCTCCATTATTTCAACAGCTCACACAAGTAAACAAATGACAGTTGTCATCACTGTCTCCATTATTTCAACAGCTCACTCTAGTAAATGACAGCTGTCATCCCTGTCTCCATTATTTCAACAGCTCACTCTAGTAAATGACAGTTGTCATCACCGTCTCCATTATTTCAAAAGCTCACTCTAGTAAATGACAGCTGTCATCACTGTCTCCATTATTTCAACATCTCACTCTAATAAATGACAGTTGTCATCACCGTCTCCATTATTTCAACAGCTCACTCTAGTAAATGACAGTTGTCATCACTGTTTCCATTATTTCAACAGCTCACTCTAGTAAATGACAGTTGTCATCACCGTCTCCATTATTTCAACAGCTCACTCTAGTAAATGACAGTTGTCATCACTGTTTCCATTATTTCAACAGCTCACTCTAGTAAATAACAGTTGTCATCACTGTCTCCATTATTTCAACAGCTCACTCTATTAAATGACAGTTGTCATCACTGTCTCCATTATTTCAACAGCTCACTCTAGTAAATGACAGTTGTCATCACTGTCTCCATTATTTCAACAGCTCACTCTAGTAAATGACAGTTGTCATCACTGTCTCCATTATTTCAACAGCTCACTCTAGTAAATGACAGTTGTCATCACCGTCTCCATTATTTCAAGAGCTCACTCTAGTAAATGACAGTTGTCATCACTGTCTCCATTATTTCAACAGCTCACTCTAGTAAATGACAGTTGTCATCACTGTTTCCATTATTTCAACAGCTCACTCTAGTAAATAACAGTTGTCATCACTGTTTCCATTATTTCAACAGCTCACTCTAGTAAATGACAGTTGTCATCACTGTCTCCATTATTTCAACAGCTCACTCGAGTAAATAACAGTTGTCATCACCGTCTCCATTATTTGTACAGCTCAATCTAGTAAATGACAGTTGTCATCACTGTCTCCATTATTTCAACAGCTCACTTTAGTAACTGACAGTTGTCATCACTGTCTCCATTATTTCAACAGCTCAATCTAGTAAATGACAGTTGTCATCACCGTCTCCATTATTTCAACAGCTCACTTTAGTAACTGACAGTTGTCATCACTGTCTCCATTATTTCAACAGCTCAATCTAGTAAATGACAGTTGTCATCACCGTCTCCATTATTTCAACAGCTCACTCTAGTAAATGATAGTTGTCATCACTGTCTCCATTATTTCAACAGCTCACTCTAGTAAATGACAGTTGTCATCATCGTCTCCATTATTTCAACAGCTCACTCTAGTAAATGACAGTTGTCATCACTGTTTCCATTATTTCAACAGCTCACTCTAGTAAATGACAGTTGTCATCACTGTCTCCATTATTTCAACAGCTCACTCTAGTAAACGACAGTTGTCATCACTGTTTCCATTATTTCAACAGCTCACTCTAGTAAATGACAGCTGTCATCTCTGTCTCCATTATTTCAACAGCTCACTCTAGTAAATGACAGTTGTCATCACCGTCTCCATTATTTCAACAGCTCACTCTAGTAAATGACAGTTGTCATCACCGTCTCCATTATTTCAACAGCTCACTCTAGTAAATGACAGTTGTCATCACTGTTTCCATTATTTCAACAGCTCACTCTAGTAAATAACAGTTGTCATCACCGTCTCCATTATTTCAACAGCTCACTCTAGTAAATGACAGTTATCATCACTGTCTCCATTATTTCAACAGCTCACTCTAGTAAATGACAGTTGTCATCACCGTTTCCATTATTTAACAGCTCACTCTAGTAAATGACAGTTGTCATCACTGTTTCCATTATTTCAACAGCTCACTCTAGTAAATGACAGTTGTCATCACCGTCTCCGTTTTTTCAACAGCTCACTCTAGTAAACGACAGTTGTCATCACTGTTTCCATTATTTCAACAGCTCACTCTAGAAAATGACAGCTGTCATCTCTGTCTCCATTATTTCAACAGCTCACTCTAGTAAATGACAGTTGTCATCACCGTCTCCATTATTTCAACAGCTCACTCTAGTAAATGACAGTTGTCATCACCGTCTCCATTATTTCAACAGCTCACTCTAGTAAATGACAGTTGTCATCACTGTTTCCATTTTTTCAACAGCTCACTCTAGTAAATAACAGTTGTCATCACCGTCTCCATTATTTCAACAGCTCACTCTAGTAAATGACAGTTATCATCACTGTCTCCATTATTTCAACAGCTCACTCTAGTAAATGACAGTTGTCATCACCGTCTCCATTATTTCAACAGCTCACTCTAGTAAATGACAGTTATCATCACTGTCTCCATTATTTCAACAGCTCACTCTAGTAAATGACAGTTGTCATCACCGTCTCCATTTTTTCAACAGCACACTCTAGTAAATGACAGTTGTCATCACTGTCTCCATTATTTCAACAGCTCACTCTAGTAAATGACAGTTATCATCACCGTCTCCATTATTTCAACAGCTCACTCTAGTAAATGACAGTTGTCATCACCGTCTCCATTATTTCAACAGCACACTCTAGTAAATGACAGTTGTCATCACCGTCTCCATTATTTCAACAGCTCACTCTAGTAAATGACAGTTGTCATCACCGTCTCCATTATTTCAACAGCTCACTCTAGTAAATGACAGTTGTCATCACCGTCTCCAATTTTTTCAACAGCACACTCTAGTAAATGACAGTTGTCATCACCGTCTCCATTTTTTCAACAGCACACTCTAGTAAATGACAGTTGTCATCACCGTCTCCATTATTTCAACAGCTCACTCTAGTAAATGACAGTTATCATCACTGTCTCCATTATTTCAACAGCTCACTCTAGTAAATGACAGTTGTCATCACTATCTCCATTATTTCAACAGCTCACTCTAGTAAACGACAGTTGTCATCACTGTTTCCATTATTTCAACAGCTCACTCTAGTAAATGACAGCTGTCATCTCTGTCTCCATTATTTCAACAGCTCACTCTAGTAAATGACAGTTGTCATCACCGTCTCCATTATTTCAACAGCTCACTCTAGTAAATGACTGCTGTCATCATTGTCTCCATTATTTCAACAGCTCACTCTAGTAAATGACAGTTGTCATCACCGTCTCCATTATTTCAACAGCTCACTCTAGTAAATGACAGTTGTCATCACCGTCTCTAGTATTTCAACAGCTCAGACTAGTAAATGATAGTTGTCATCACCGTCTCAATTATTTCAACAGCTCAGACTAGTAAATGAGAGTTGTCATCACCGTCTCCATTATTTCAACAGTACACTCTAATAAATGACAGTTGTCATCACCGTCTCCATTATTTCAACAGCTCAGACTAGTAAATGATAGTTGTCATCACCGTCTCAATTATTTCAACAGCTCAGACTAGTAAATGAGAGTTGTCATCACCGTCTCCATTATTTCAACAGCACACTCTAATACATGACAGTTGTCATCACCGTCTCCATTATTTCAACAGCACACTCTAATAAATGACAGTTGTCATCACTGTCTCCATTATTTCAACAGCTCAGACTAGTAAATGACAGTTGTCATCACCGTCTCCATTATTTAAACAGCTCACTCTAGTAAATAACAGTTGTCATCACCGTCTCCATTTTTTCAACAGCTCACTCTAATAAATGACAGCTGTCATCACCGTCTCTATTATTTCAACAGCTCAGACTAGTAAATGATAGTTGTCATCACCGTCTCCATTATTTCAACAGCTCAGACTAGTAAATGACAGTTGTCATCACCGTCTCCATTATTTCAACAGCTCACACTAGTAAATGACAGTTGTCATCACCGTCTCCATTATTTCAACAGCTCACTCTAATAAAAGACAGTTGTCATCACCGTCTCCATTATTTCAACAGCTCAGACTAGTAATTGACAGTTGTCATCACCGTCTCCATTATTTCAACAGCTCAGACTAGTAAATGACAGTTGTCATCACCGTCTGCATTATTTCAACAGCTCAGACTAGTAAATGACAGTTGTCATCACTGTCTCCATTATTTGTACAGCTCAGGGTAGTAAATGACAGTTGTCATCACCGTCTCCATTATTTGTACAGCTCGGTGTAGTAAATGACAGTTGTCATCACTGTCTCCATTATTTGTACAGCTCGGTGTAGTAAATGACAGTTGTCATCACTGTCTACATTATTTGTACAGCTCGGTGTAGTAAATGACAGTTGTCATTACTGTCTCTATTATTTGTACAGCTCGGTGTAGTAAATGACAGTTGTCATCACCGTCTCCATTATTTGTACAGCTCGGTGTAGTAAATGACAGTTGTCATCACTGTCTCCATTATTTGTACAGCTCGGTGTAGTAAATGACAGTTGTCATCACTGTCTCCATTATTTTTACAGTTCGGTGTAGTAAATGACAGTTGTCGTCACTGTCTCCACAATTTGTACAGCTCGGTGTAGTAAATGACAGTTGTCATCACTGTCTCCATTATTTGTACAGCTCGGTGTAGTAAATGATAGTTGTCATCACTGTCTCCATTATTTTTACAGCTCGGTGTAGTAAATGACAGTTGTCATCACTGTCTCCATTATTTGTACAGCTCAGTGTAGTAAATGACAGTTGTCATCACTGTCTCCATTATTTGTACAGCTCGGTGTAGTAAATGACAGTTGTCATCACTGTCTCCATTATTTGTACAGCTCGGTGTAGTAAATGACAGTTGTCATCACTGTCTCCATTATTTGTACAGCTCGGTGTAGTAAATGACAGTTGTCATCACCGTCTCCATTATTTCAACAGCTCACTTTAGTAACTGACAGTTGTCATCATCGTCTCCATTATTTCAATAGCTCACTCTAGTAAATGATAGTTGTCATCACTGTCTCCATTATTTCAACAGCTCACTCTAGTAAATGACAGTTGTCATCATCGTCTCCATTATTTCAACAGCTCACTCTAGTAAATGACAGTTGTCATCACTGTCTCCATTATTTCAACACCTCACTCTAGTAAATGACAGCTGTCATCACTGTCTCCATTATTTCAACAGCTCACACAAGTAAACAAATGACAGTTGTCATCACTGTCTCCATTATTTCAACAGCTCACTCTAGTAAATGACAGCTGTCAACCCTGTCTCCATTATTTCAACAGCTCACTCTAGTAAATGACAGTTGTCATCACCGTCTCCATTATTTCAAAAGCTCACTCTAGTAAATGACAGCTGTCATCACTGTCTCCATTATTTCAACATCTCACTCTAATAAATGACAGTTGTCATCACCGTCTCCATTATTTCAACAGCTCACTCTAGTAAATGACAGTTGTCATCACTGTTTCCATTATTTCAACAGCTCACTCTAGTAAATGACAGTTGTCATCACCGTCTCCATTATTTCAACAGCTCACTCTAGTAAATGACAGTTGTCATCACTGTTTCCATTATTTCAACAGCTCACTCTAGTAAATAACAGTTGTCATCACTGTCTCCATTATTTCAACAGCTCACTCTATTAAATGACAGTTGTCATCACTGTCTCCATTATTTCAACAGCTCACTCTAGTAAATGACAGTTGTCATCACTGTCTCCATTATTTCAACAGCTCACTCTAGTAAATGACAGTTGTCATCACTGTC
Source organism: Megaustenia siamemsis (assembly GCA_032433765.1). Lineage (NCBI taxonomy): Eukaryota > Metazoa > Mollusca > Gastropoda > Stylommatophora > Ariophantidae > Megaustenia > Megaustenia siamemsis. Next base: position 16,144,512 of record JAVIAB010000099.1, on the reverse strand, counting down.
TCCATTATTTCAACAGCTCACTCTAGTAAATGACAGTTGTCATCACCGTCTCCATTATTTCAAGAGCTCACTCTAGTAAATGACAGTTGTCATCACTGTCTCCATTATTTCAACAGCTCACTCTAGTAAATGACAGTTGTCATCACTGTTTCCATTATTTCAACAGCTCACTCTAGTAAATAACAGTTGTCATCACTGTTTCCATTATTTCAACAGCTCACTCTAGTAAATGACAGTTGTCATCACTGTCTCCATTATTTCAACAGCTCACTCGAGTAAATAACAGTTGTCATCACCGTCTCCATTATTTCAACAGCTCACTCTAGTAAATGACAGTTGTCATCACTGTTTCCATTATTTCAACAGCTCACTCTAGTAAATAACAGTTGCCATCACCGTCTCCATTATTTCAACAGCTCACTCTAGTAAATGACAGTTGTCATCACTGTCTCCGTTATTTCAACAGCTCACTCTAGTAAATGACAGGTATCATCACTGTCTCCATTATTTCAACAGCTCACTCTAGTAAATGACAGTTGTCATCACTGTCTCCATTATTTCAACAGCTCACTCTAGTAAACGACAGTTGTCATCACTGTTTCCATTATTTCAACAGCTCACTCTAGTAAATGACAGCTGTCATCTCTGTCTCCATTATTTCAACAGCTCACTCTAGTAAATGACAGTTGTCATCATCGTCTCCATTATTTCAACAGCTCACTCTAGTAAATGACTGCTGTCATCATTGTCTCCATTATTTCAACAGCTCACTCTAGTAAATGACAGTTGTCATCACCGTCTCCATTATTTCAACAGCTCACTCTAGTAAATGACAGTTGTCATCACCGTCTCTAGTATTTCAACAGCTCAGACTAGTAAATGATAGTTGTCATCACCGTCTCAATTATTTCAACAGCTCAGACTAGTAAATGAGAGTTGTCATCACCGTCTCCATTATTTCAACAGTACACTCTAATAAATGACAGTTGTCATCACCGTCTCCATTATTTCAACAGCTCAGACTAGTAAATGATAGTTGTCATCACCGTCTCAATTATTTCAACAGCTCAGACTAGTAAATGAGAGTTGTCATCACCGTCTCCATTATTTCAACAGCACACTCTAATACATGACAGTTGTCTTCACCGTCTCCATTATTTCAACAGCACACTCTAATAAATGACAGTTGTCATCACTGTCTCCATTATTTCAACAGCTCAGACTAGTAAATGACAGTTGTCATCACCGTCTCCATTATTTGTACAGCACACTCTAGTAAATGACAGTTGTCATCACCGTCTCCATTTTTTCAACAGCACACTCTAATAAATGACAGTTGTCATCACCGTCTCCATTATTTCAACAGCTCAGACTATTAAATGAGAGTTGTCATCACCGTCTCCATTATTTCAACAGCTCACTCTAGTAAATGAAAGTTGTCATCACTGTTTCCATTATTTCAACAGCTCAGACTAGTAAATGACAGTTGTCATCATCGTCTCCATTATTTCAACAGCTCACTCTAGTAAATGACAGTTGTCATCACTGTTTCCATTATTTCAACAGCTCACTCTAGTAAATAACAGTTGTCATCACCGTCTCCATTATTTCAACAGCTCACTCTAGTAAATGACAGTTGTCATCACTGTCTCCATTATTTCAACAGCTCACTCTAGTAAATAACAGTTGTCATCACCGTCTCCATTTTTTCAACAGCTCACTCTAATAAATGACAGCTGTCATCACCGTCTCTATTATTTCAACAGCTCAGACTAGTAAATGATAGTTGTCATCACCGTCTCCATTATTTCAACAGCTCAGACTAGTAAATGACAGTTGTCATCACCGTCTCCATTATTTCAACAGCTCACACTAGTAAATGACAGTTGTCATCACCGTCTCCATTATTTCAACAGCTCACTCTAATAAAAGACAGTTGTCATCACCGTCTCCATTATTTGAACAGCTCAGACTAGTAATTGACAGTTGTCATCACCGTCTCCATTATTTCAACAGCTCAGACTAGTAAATGACAGTTGTCATCACCGTCTGCATTATTTCAACAGCTCAGACTAGTAAATGACAGTTGTCATCACTGTCTCCATTATTTGTACAGCTCAGGGTAGTAAATGACAGTTGTCATCACCGTCTCCATTATTTGTACAGCTCGGTGTAGTAAATGACAGTTGTCATCACTGTCTCCATTATTTGTACAGCTCGGTGTAGTAAATGACAGTTGTCATCACTGTCTCCATTATTTGTACAGCTCGGTGTAGTAAATGACAGTTGTCATCACTGTCTACATTATTTGTACAGCTCGGTGTAGTAAATGACAGTTGTCATTACTGTCTCTATTATTTGTACAGCTCGGTGTAGTAAATGACAGTTGTCATCACCGTCTCCATTATTTGTACAGCTCGGTGTAGTAAATGACAGTTGTCATCACTGTCTCCATTATTTGTACAGCTCGGTGTAGTAAATGACAGTTGTCATCACTGTCTCCATTATTTTTACAGTTCGGTGTAGTAAATGACAGTTGTCGTCACTGTCTCCACAATTTGTACAGCTCGGTGTAGTAAATGACAGTTGTCATCACTGTCTCCATTATTTGTACAGCTCGGTGTAGTAAATGACAGTTGTCATCACTGTCTCCATTATTTTTACAGTTCGGTGTAGTAAATGACAGTTGTCATCACTGTCTCCATTATTTGTACAGCTCGGTGTAGTAAATGACAGTTGTCATCACTGTCTCCATTATTTGTACAGCTCGGTGTAGTAAATGACAGTTGTCATCACTGTCTCCATTATTTGTACAGCTCGGTGTAGTAAATGACAGTTGTCATCACTGTCTCCATTATTTGTACAGCTCGGTGTAGTAAATGACAGTTGTCATCACCGTCTCCATTATTTCAACAGCTCACTTTAGTAACTGACAGTTGTCATCATCGTCTCCATTATTTCAATAGCTCACTCTAGTAAATGATAGTTGTCATCACTGTCTCCATTATTTCAACAGCTCACTCTAGTAAATGACAGTTGTCATCATCGTCTCCATTATTTCAACAGCTCACTCTAGTAAATGACAGTTGTCATCACTGTCTCCATTATTTCAACACCTCACTCTAGTAAATGACAGCTGTCATCACTGTCTCCATTATTTCAACAGCTCACTCTAGTAAATGACAGCTGTCATCCCTGTCTCCATTATTTCAACAGCTCACTCTAGTAAATGACAGTTGTCATCACCGTCTCCATTATTTCAAAAGCTCACTCTAGTAAATGACAGCTGTCATCACTGTCTCCATTATTTCAACATCTCACTCTAATAAATGACAGTTGTCATCACCGTCTCCATTATTTCAACAGCTCACTCTAGTAAATGACAGTTGTCATCACTGTTTCCATTATTTCAACAGCTCACTCTAGTAAATGACAGTTGTCATCACCGTCTCCATTATTTCAACAGCTCACTCTAGTAAATGACAGTTGTCATCACTGTTTCCATTATTTCAACAGCTCACTCTAGTAAATAACAGTTGTCATCACTGTCTCCATTATTTCAACAGCTCACTCTATTAAATGACAGTTGTCATCACTGTCTCCATTATTTCAACAGCTCACTCTAGTAAATGACAGTTGTCATCACTGTCTCCATTATTTCAACAGCTCACTCTAGTAAATGACAGTTGTCATCACTGTCTCCATTATTTCAACAGCTCACTCTAGTAAATGACAGTTGTCATCACCGTCTCCATTATTTCAAGAGCTCACTCTAGTAAATGACAGTTGTCATCACTGTCTCCATTATTTCAACAGCTCACTCTAGTAAATGACAGTTGTCATCACTGTTTCCATTATTTCAACAGCTCACTCTAGTAAATAACAGTTGTCATCACTGTTTCCATTATTTCAACAGCTCACTCTAGTAAATGACAGTTGTCATCACTGTCTCCATTTTTTCAACAGCTCACTCGAGTAAATAACAGTTGTCATCACCGTCTCCATTATTTCAACAGCTCACTCTAGTAAATGACAGTTGTCATCACTGTTTCCATTATTTCAACAGCTCACTCTAGTAAATAACAGTTGCCATCACCGTCTCCATTATTTCAACAGCTCACTCTAGTAAATGACAGTTGTCATCACTGTCTCCATTATTTCAACAGCTCACTCTAGTAAATGACAGTTGTCATCACCGTCTCCATTTTTTCAACAGCTCACTCGAGTAAATAACAGTTGTCATCACCGTCTCCATTATTTCAACAGCTCACTCTAGTAAATGACAGTTGTCATCACTGTTTCCATTATTTCAACAGCTCACTCTAGTAAATAACAGTTGCCATCACCGTCTCCATTATTTCAACAGCTCACTCTAGTAAATGACAGTTGTCATCACTGTCTCCATTATTTCAACAGCTCACTCTAGTAAATGACAGTTATCATCACTGTCTCCATTATTTCAACAGCTCACTCTAGTAAATAACAGTTGTCATCACTGTTTCCATTATTTCAACAGCTCAGACTAGTAAATGACAGTTGTCATCACCGTCTCCATTATTTCAACAGCTCAGACTAGTAAATGACTTGACCTATTTTCCAGGAAAAGTACATGTTCGACATGAAGATCTTCATTCAGGATATTATCACAACTCCAAACTTTGGGAGCACCAATGACAAGAGCTTTCAGAGGATCATCAATGACTATAACACAGGTAAGTCTCAGGCAGTCAATCATGGACACAGGCTATAGTTCGTTTTTTTTAAATAATTAAAATATAATCGTGCCATGCCAACATTTCATTTGTTTAGGTGGTGATTTGTTGTTTTCTGTACCTGGTAGGGAATAGTGGCTCTGTGATGATGGTGGTAGGGCATGGTGGCTCTATGATGATGGTAGGGAATGGTGGCTCTATGATTGTGGTAGGGAATGGTGGCTCTATGATGATGGTAGTAAAGAATGGTGGCTCTATGATGAAATTGGTATAGAACGGCGGCTCTATGATGATGGTAGGGAATGGTGGCTCTATGATGATGGTAGGGAATGGTGGCTCTATGATGAAATTGGTATAGAACGGCGGCTCTATGATGATGGTAGGGAATGGTGGCTCTATGATGATGGTAGGGAATGGTGGCTCTATGATGATGGTAGGGAATGGCGGCTCTATGATGATGGTAGGGAATGGTGGCTCTATGATGATGGTAGGGAATGGTGGCTCTATGATGATGGTAGGGAATGGCGGCTCTATGATGATGGTAGGGAATGGTGGCTCTATGATGATGGTAGGGAATGGCGGCTCTATGATGATGGTAGGGAATGGTGGCTCTATGATGATGGTAGTAAAGAATGGTGGCTCTATGATGATGGTAGTAAAGAATGGTGGCTCTATGATGATGGTAGTAAAGAATGGTGGCTCTATGATGATGGTAGTAAAGAATGGTGGCTCTATGATGATGGTAGTAAAGAATGGTGGCTCTATGATGATGGTAGTAAAGAATGGTGGCTCTATGATGATGGTAGTAAAGAATGGTGGCTCTATGATGATGGTAGTAAAGAATGGTGGCTCTATGATGATGGTAGGGAATGGTGGCTCTATGATGATGGTAGGGAATGGTGGCTCTATGATGAAATTGGTATAGAACGGCGGCTCTATGATGATGGTAGGGAATGGTGGCTCTATGATGATGGTAGGGAATTGTGGCTCTATGATGATGGTAGGGAATGGTGGCTCTATGATGATGGTAGGGAATGGTGGCTCTATGATGATGGTAGGGAATTGTGGCTCTATGATGATGGTAGGGAATGGTGGCTCTATGATGATGGTAGTAAAGAATGATGGCTCTATGATGATGGTAGTAAAGAATGGTGGCTCTATGATGATGGTAGGGAATGGTGGCTCTATGATGATGGTAGGGAATGGTGGCTCTATGATGATGGTAGGGAATGGTGGCTCTATGATGGTGGTAGGGAATAGTGGCCCTATGATGGTGGTAGGGAATGGTGGCTCTATGATGGTGGTAGGGAATGGTGGCTCTATGATGATGGTAGTAAATGGTGGCTCTATGATGGTGGTAGGGAATGGTGGCTCTATGATGATGGTAGGGAATGGTGGCTCTATGATGGTGGTAGGGAATGGTGGCTCTACGATGGTGGTAGGGAATGGTGGTTCTATGATGATGTGAAATCAGAGGGATGATTGTGGTGAAATCAGAGGGATAATCGTGGTGAAATTAGAGGTATGATTGTGGTGAAATCAGAGGGATGATTGTGATGAAATCAGAAAGATGATTTAAATGAAAGATGAGTCCAAACTGCAAAATAAGGAAGGGTTTTGTGAGAGAACTGTTTTTTTGCGGATAATGCTGCACAGGTAGCAATTCGTGTAATGCGGAGGACACGGTCTCCTCTGTGATAACACTGATGATGCAGCCCTATAACAGTCGGATCCGTAATACGACACCATAGGAGTGGTTGGCATTTACAGCACGCTCGGCGGGCAGAATAGTAAACAACAACAAAAACGGGTGCATACGTTATGACCACGAGTAGCATGACGATGGAGGTGTTGATGGCTAACCAATGGATCGGGCGGACATCATCAATGCCCTCCGAAATATGGGAAGGGCACAGGACTTCGACAACCATGAGTCCACGTCACTCCTTCGGATGAAAGAGATAGGAGTTTAGATGAGTATAGCCAGAAGCGAGAAACTTAGTGGGCGTGTAAGAAGACTTATCAACCAACACAGAACTGGAGTGGTCAGTCGCTGGACACTGCGAGACTTGCTGAGGAGGGGATCTGAGCCCCTATGGCTTGTTCGGAGTACAATGATGATGACCCGCAAATAACTCAATAACTCAATAACTCAAGTAGCACACTTTGGAGAATGGAAGTGTCTTCTATGTTTTCATGTGAAAAAATTTTCTACCATCATCATCATGTGCCATACCGGTTGGCATAGGTGATCATGTCCCTCCACAATCGTCTAACTACAGTGCATCGTATCAGTTCTGTTGTTGACTGTTTTCCATGCCATGACACCAAGCTATCCACTTGACTGTGTCATCCGCATATCGCAAATTATTTATGTTGTGACCGTTGACTTCAATTCCTTTTTTGTCTACTATTGATCTCATAATATATTCGCTGTAAAGAGAAAACAAATCCGGTGACAGAACACAGCCTTGTCTGACTCCTTGTTTTATATATTGAAATTGTCCTGTTTGGTTGTTAATTCGTATAGCTGCTGTTTGTTGCCAGTACATGTTTTTTGTATGATGCGCAGATCCTTGACATCAATGTTTAATTTCTCCAGCATATTGATTATTTCCATCATGCTTTGCTTTGTCAAATGCTTTCGTGTAGTCTATAAAGCACATATATAGATCTTTCTTTACCTCTATAGATCTTTCTATCAATGTCCTTAAGATGTATATTGCATTATTGGTGCCCTTTCCTTCCACAAATTCACATTGTTCCTCACTTATTTCTGGTTTTATTTTGTTCCTTACACGTCTCATGATTATTCTTAGTAATATTTTAGTCATATGGCTCATGAGACTAATAGTGCGATGGTCTTCACAATCAGTGGCTCCTGACTTCTTCGGTATGGCTACAAAGATAGATTTTAGTAGATCTTCGGGTATGTGTCCAGTGTTATATATGTCATTGAGTAATTTTGTTATGTCTTGTACTCCCAGCTCTCCTAATGCATTTATCTCTTCGATTGTTATATTGTCAGGACCTGGAGCTTTGCCTCTTTTCATGTGTTGAATTGTGTCCTCCACTTCGCTCTGCATTATTGGTGGTCCTGTGTCTTCATTTGAATTGTTTAATTCTGGTCTTTCATCATCATAGAGTTGACTGATATATACTGTCCATCTTTCCATTGTCTTCTCCTGTCCCATTATTATATTTACTTCCTTTGATTTCACACATCCTGAAACTTTGACTTCTTTTCTTCCTGTTAATTCATTTAACTGATTGTGCATAAATTGTGAGTCTTTCTTTTGTTGTTTTTCCATTTCTACACATTTATGTTTTAACCATCCTTCCTTTGCTTCACTGCACTTGTTTTGGATCTCTTTGTGCAATATTTTGTATGTCCGTTCTTCTTTCTTATGCTTTCTTCTTTCGTCCATTAGTTGTAATATTTCTTCTGTCATCCATTTCTTTTTGTCGATTCTTTTAGTCACTGGTATTACTTCTTTTGATGTTTGCTGAATCGATTGTTTGAGCATTTCCCATTGCTCCTGGATGTCCTGTATTTTCTCAATAGCATTATATCTGTTTTGTAATATCGTGATGTACTTATCACTCATCTGTTTATCTACTCTTAGCTTACCTAGTTCTAATTTTATATTTCTTGGTGATTTCTGTGCCTTCCGCAGTTTTATTCTTATCTTTCCAACTACTGGTACATGGTCACTATTGCATCTATTGTTCTACCATCAGCCTTAACAAAACAAAAGTTATGGAATAAAATGTTATCACAGCTCCTTCTACAATCAAACACGATGGCTCCATCTGCTTTAACAAAATGGATGCATGCTTCCTAAAACTCCTTTTGCATAACAAATTATAATTGCAGGATCGAGAAGAAATACAGATTTTAAAAAATAACTCTTCACCATTTACAGTTTAACAAACGTAACGTGTTCAAAAATAGGTCTTTTACAACTTCAGAAATCAGCAACCAAGTTTACTAAACGACTATTGTGTTGTCCTATTTCACAATTACATTTCATTCAGTTCCGTAGTGAGAATGCTCGATACTACAATAGAATCTTTATTTGTGTGGTAAATATGTTCTGAATTTGTTATTTTGAAATAATCATGATGACGTTTTCACAAATGCTATAAAGTGCAAAACAAGTGCAGAGAAGCGAAGGAAGGATGGTTAAAACAGAAATGTGAAGAAATGGAAAAACAACAAAAGAAAGACTCAAAATTTATGCACAATCATTTAAATGAATTAACAGGAAGAAAAGAAGTCAAAGTTTCAGGATGTGTGAAATCAAAGGAAGGAAATATAATAATGGGGCAGGAGAAGACAATGGGAAGATCGCAGGGAACCTCTTCCACTGTTGTGTTTAAAGTAAACACTAAATTCAAATACCAATTATTTTGTTATTTTTCCAGATTTTTTTTAATTTCCAGATTTATAATTAGTATAATATTGAAAGAAGCGTAGCAATTGCAATTATTGTGTCATTGTATCTTGAAATCTACCCTGTGCTGTCACAAAAAGATGTTTCCAATTATTTCACAATTATTGTATCTTGAGATCTACCCTGTGCTGTCACAAAAAGAAGATGTTTCCAATTATTTCACAATTATTGTAACTTGAGATCTACCCTGTGCTGTCACAAAAAGAAGATGTTTCCAATTATTTCACAATTATTGTATCTTGAGATCTACCCTGTGCTGTCACAAAAAGAACATGTTTCCAATTATTTCACAATTATTGTAACTTGAGATCTACCCTGTGCTGTCACAAAAAGAACATGTTTCCAATTATTTCACAATTATTTCCCAGGATTGTCCTTCACTATGGATCTGATGTCTGGTTATTGCTATGGAAATGCTATTGACCCTAATGCCATTGACGCACTCAGCATTGGGGGCTTTGTCCAGATGAGAACATACCAACAGTTCTTTGACACAGACACTAACCAGTCCCAGTACATGGGCATTGTACGTGTGTAATATATTTGATATGCTTGTGCACACACATCTATGTCAATACAATATAGCGTTTTATATCGCTGCTTTGAGTAGTTTTTCTCAGATTAAGTTTTGGTAAATTAATATATCTACCTACTTACTAACCTACCTAACTACATATTTATCTATCTATCTATCTATCTATCTATCTATCTATCTATCTATCTATCTATCTATCTATCTATCTATCTATCTATCTATCTATCTATCTATCTATCTATCTATCTATCTATCTATCTATCTATCTATCTATCTATCTATCTATCTATCTATCTATCTATCTATCTATCTATCTATCTATCTATATCTATCTATCTATCTATCTATCTATCTATCTATCTATCTATCTATCTATCTATCTATCTATCTATCTATCTATCTATCTATCTATCTATCTATCTATCTATCTATCTATCTATCTATCTATCTATCTATTTATCTATCTATCTATCTATCTATCTATCTATCTATCTATCTATCTATCTATCTATCTATCTATCTATCTGTCTGTCTGTCTGTCTGTCTGTCTGTCTGTCTATCTATCTATCTATCTATCTATCTATCTATCTATCTATATATCTATCTATCTATCTATCTATCTATCTATCTATCTATCTATCCATCTATCTATCTATCTATCTATCTATCTATCTATCTATCTATCTATCTATCTATCTATCTATCTATCTATCTATCTATCTATCTATCTATCTATCGACCTTTCAAGCCGTAGCCGGCCCATACGGCATAGACCCAGATACTCGTTCTCTTATCTACATTTTTATTCTAGCAGTTTTCAATCCTTGTAAAGATCTTTTATCAAATCTCGTCATTTGTCTCAGTTCTGTGAAAGCAACTCAATCTCATTGAGGGATCCGATTCCTGCTGTTCTTGCCCCTCTGATCAATGTTCTTCTCAGTGTCTCTCTGGGTTGGCCTACTGTTGTTTCGCACATGAGGGCTTGCTTTGCTATTCGGTTATTATCTCCTCTCATTACATGACCAACATATGACCATCGTTTTTTTCTTGATTCATCATCATCAAGTACCAAGCCTGCTGGCGTAGGTTATCATGTCTCTCCACAACTTTTGATCACGGCAGTTATTTATAATTTCTGTTGCCTAGCCATTCTCTTAAACTGTCTGGTATCTTTTCTCTTTGCTTCCCTCTATCTCTTCTTCCCTCAATTTTCCCAGTTGTTACAATATATTCCAGTTGTTCCCTTCTCATTACATAGCCAAAAAATGATGATTGTTTCTTCCTAATATTGGAAATTAGCTTTCATTTTGCTTTGGCCTCTTTCAGAACGTTTTCATTACTCTTCTTAGCTGTCCGTGGTATTCTCAACATTCTTCTGTTAAACCACATTTCTACAGACTCCAGTGATTTCCTTGTCTGTTGTCCTATTGTCTATGATTCACATCCATATCTTCATTTTCTTGATTACTGAAGATATTAGTGGTTGATTGGCGATTTCTCTAATTTCCTCGTTTGTTTTGAATTCGTTCCACGCTATACCAAGTATTTTCCTTAGATATTTATTTTCGAATGCGTTCAACTTTGTTTCTATATCTCTTGTTGTTTTCCAGCTTTCACACGCATACGTAAGGGTTGATAGTACATTTGATTTGAATAGTCTAAGTTTTGTGTTTGTGCTGATGAGTTTTGATTTCCATAACTTTTCAAGGCTTCTGAAAGACATTGTGGCTTTAGCTATTCTGATTCTAATTTCTTTACTTGTATCCCCTTCCCAATCAATGTGACTTCCAAGATAGATAAAGTGATCGACCTCTTCCACTGGTTTGTTTTCCATGTATATTCTTTCATTTGTTAAACTAGTTCTTCATGATTTTTCATGTCATTTCATGATTGATCTCAGGTCCTATTTTACTGGCTCTTGATGATAGTGCATTTGTGATTAATAAATTAATCTACGCTTTCTTAATTCGCCATTTTCACATCTAAGGTCGGCTACCATAGAGCATCATTTCATTCTGTCTTACTTTGATGGTATACACTGTCATAGGTTGTCCTGTTTGTCTCTTACTTTGATGGTATACACTGTCATAGGTTGTCCTGTATGTCTCTTACTTTGATGGTATACACTGTCATAAGTTGTCCTGTTTGTCTCTTACTTTGATGGTACACGTATAGCAGTGAATATGAGGGTGTGGGGAGAGAAGGAGAGTAGAGGACAATTTGGAGAGAGTGGGGAAAACATAGTACGGGGGACGGTCACGATAAATCTGAGTAGAACTGTACTCAGAGGAAGAGCAGGAATCTCGTGACTGAAAATAATGTTAAACATGGGAGGTGAGTGGATGACGTAGTTAGATCTATTGGAGGTGAGACTAAGGAAGTGAGTTTTGATTGGTTAGAATGCGAGGAATATAAACACCTGCAAAGAGTTAGGAACAAGGTCTCCAAGAGAACGTTCACATGTAGGTGAGGAGTAACGTCGGCTACGCCGTTAGGCGTTAGCCTATAGTGACAGTGAGCTCAAGCTCAGCTTAGCTGTTGATAGATAGTTAAAAACTATTTAGAAGAGAATCTCTCTTGTATTAGGAAGAAATGAAGCCATAATAGAGATAATTAGTTAGGAGGCTAGAAGCCAAGTGTAATTGTGGTTAGGATCACTATTAGTTAGGCAGAGAGAGAGAGTTACGACATGATGCGATATCGTCAAGTAGAAGTTATGATTTTCCTGATCCATATGTGTGAATAACCAAGCGGAAATGTATACCCGCTGACTGTGTATATAGTGTGAATATTCTGGAGTTGTTGAAGTTGATTAATAAAGTTGATGTGACATTTTAACGAAACACTTCAGTGTGCAGTGATACCTTTATTCCAGCAAGTTATATCTACATGCCATGGTGATTAATTAAAGTGGGAGTTGTCGAGGCACAAAAGATCGAAGAATCCAGAATCCAGTGCAGAACGGTCCAGTTCACAAGACGAAGTACGATCCCGTGTACATTGGGTACATTACAGCGAAGCAGTCACAGACTTTGTGACATCCGAAGTTGCCTACAGGGAAGGCGTGCGAGCGAGGCAGATCCCCGTTCACAACGACAGTCTTCTAAGAGCGCCAGTGAACGCGCATCCAGTTACACAGAACTAAAGAAGACAGGCTACCTCTAGCACGGCTCAGGATAACAAACGTTATACTTAGATTCAACATTTTAACTTGACACGGTTATAACAGAGACCTGTTATACACACTCTCATAGGTTGTTCTATCGGTTTCTTACTTTGGTGGTACACACTATCATAGGTTATCCTGTCTGTCTCTTTTTTGATGGTACACACTGTCATAGTTTCTCCGATCTCTCTTACTTTGATGGTACACACTGTCATAGTTTCTCCAATCTCTCTTACTTTGATGGTACACACTGTCATAATTTATCCGATCTCTCTTACTTTGGTGGTACACACTGTCATAGTTTCTCCAATCTTTTTTACTTTGGTGGTACACACTGTCATAGTTTCTCCAATCTTTTTTACTTTGGTGGTACACACTGTCATAGTTTCTCCGATCTCTCTTACTTTGATGGTACACACTGTCATAGTTTCTCCGATCTCTCTTACTTTGGTGGTACACACTGTCATAGTTTCTCCGATCTCTCTTACTTTGGTGGTACACACTGTCATAGTTTCTCCGATCTCTCTTACTTTGGTGGTACACACTATCCTAGACTATCCTAACTGTCACTTACTTTGATGGTACACACTATCATAGTCTATCCTAACTGTCTCTTACTTTGGTGGTACACACTATCATAGTCTATCCTAACTGTCTCTTACTTTGGTGGTACACACTGTCATAGTTTCTCCGATCTCTCTTACTTTGGTGGTACACACTATCATAGTCTATCCTAACTGTCTCTTACTTTGGTGGTACACACTATCATAGTCTATCCTAACTGTCTCTTACTTTGGTGGTACACACTGTCATAGTTTCTCCGATCTCTCTTACTTTGGTGGTACACACTATCCTAGACTATCCTAACTGTCACTTACTTTGATGGTACACACTATCATAGACTATCCTAACTGTCTCTTACTTTGATGGTACACACTAACTTAGACTATCCTAACTGTCTCTTACTTTGATGGTACACACTAACTTAGACTATCCTAACTGTCTCTTACTTTGATGGTACACACTATCATAGACTATCCTAACTGTCTCTTACTTTGATGGTACACACTGTCATAGACTATCCTAACTGTCTCTTACTTTGATGGTACACACTATCATAGACTATCCTAACTGTCTCTTACTTTGATGGTACACACTATCATAGACTATCCTAACTGTCTCTTACTTTGATGGTACACACTATCATAGTCTATCCTAACTGTCTCTTACTTTGATGGTACACACTGTCATGGACTATCCTAACTGTCTCTTACTTTGATGGTACACACTATCATAGAATATCCTAACTGTCTCTTACTTTGATGGTACACACTATCATAGACTATCCTATCTATCTCTTACTTTGATGGTACACACTATCATAGACTATCCTATCTGTCTCTTTAATGTCATAAACACTGTCATAGTTTCTTCGATCTCTCTTACTTTGGTGGTACACACTATCATACACTATCCTAACTGTCACTTACTTTGATGGTACACACTATCATAGACTATCCTAACTGTCTCCAACTTTGATGGTACACACTATCATACACTATCCTAACTGTCTCTTACTTTGATGGTACACACTATCATAGAATATCCTAACTGTCTCTTACTTTGATGGTACACACTATCATAGACTATCCTAACTGTCTCTTACTTTGATGGTACACACTATCATAGACTATCCTATCTATCTCTTACTTTGATGGTACACACTATCATAGACTATCCTATCTGTCTCTTGATGGTGTATGTCCACTGAAGTCTTTTCCATCACCTCATTTACATTATATTTTATCTTTAAAGATAACATTTAGTAAGTTATTGTTCTTTTCCTTGTGTCCAAAAAATTGCCATTTGCCTTGTTTTAGTTGTGTTAATAGTTCTTTATTAATTTTCAGTTGTTTCTGAATTGCATTATTTGTTTTCTGCATCCATTTAATTAGTAGCATCACAATTTTAACCAAACCCTGTCAATCAAGAGACACTAAACAATTATCCTGAATGGCTAACACAGTCTTTGTATGTTGTTCTCACTGAAGCTACCATCATTGTGTTGCAGCACTCACAGAGAGGCATAGACTGTGATACCTGGAGTGTTCGCTTTCAAGACAACAACCCACACCATATACAGAATGCACTCTACACCTGGTACTTTGCAAATGTAGGTATTTATTTCTATAGATGTAGTCAATGTTTTAATGTAAATGTAGGTATTCATTTCTATAGATGTAATTGCTTTAATGTAAATGTAGGTATTCATTTCTATAGATGTAATTGTTTTAATGTAAATGTAGGTATTCATTTCTATAGATGTAGTCAATGTATTAATGTAAATGTAGGTATTCATTTCTATAGATGTAATTGCTTTAATGTAAATGTAGGTATTCATTTCTATAGATGTAGTTGTTTTAATGTAAATGTAGGTATTCATTTCTATAGATGTAGTCAGTAGTATACAAGGGTCCAACTGTTAGCATTTGGCCGTAAATTAACAAAGCTATATAGCGGGCGCCTTTAGCGCCTAATGTACACGAGAATCAAGGGGAGTTAACCATGACTGCTCGTGTCGTGATGTTGACCTCTAGTCCCGGTGACCCCGGAAGTGACCTGTTTATGTCTGGTGTATGCTGACTTTGGCGTTCTCCATGTACTTGCTTGATAGTGATAGGTTAGTAGATTATACAACATCAATGAAAAACGATCAATATAAAACAGAAGACGAAGATATATTTTATTCTTTTATTATCTCAATAGGTGTATAACATACAGTGGATATTATATAACATTACAAACATATTTAGTACACTGCGTAAAAATATAGTACAGGGATAACCTTAATTTATAGCTATGTAGTTGGGTGTCTGCTTAGTTCTATGTCATAAATGAAGCATAAAGGTGAAACAGTTAGAGATTACTGGGTAGTCTAAGCTGGTAGTGTAAATATGTTCCTCTGTGTTAGTGGTTCGCTATCTCTCTCTTTCTCTCTCTCTCTCTCTCTCTACTATTCCAGCCTAGATTTCCCTCCATTGAAACACTTACTCATTCTCTCCATTTATCCCTATCATCGCGCCTTCCTTCTCTCTCTCTCTCTCTCTCTCTCTCTCGCTTTCTCCCCTATCCTCTCTTAGACTTCTAACCTATCACTCCACCCTCCGCCTCTCTCTTTAGCTCCCCCGCCCTCCCTCATATTTTTAGCGTCCCTCCTATTGTAACACTTGATTATTCTCACCATTAATACATAGCATCTCGCCTTCTTTCTCATAGGCTTCTCTCGCTCTCTCTCTCTCTCTCTCTCTCAGTTAGAGATTACTGGTTAGTCTAAGCGGGTAGTGTAAATATGTTCCTCGGTGTTAGTGGTTCGCTATCTCTCTCTCTCTCTCTCTCGCACTCTTTCTCTCTCTCTCTCTTTCTCTCTCTCTCTCTCTCTCTCTCTCTCTAGTATTCCAGCCTAGATTTCCCTCCATTGAAACACTTACTCATTCTCTCCATTTATCCCTAGCATCGCGCCTTCCTTCTCTCTCTCTCTCTCTCTCTCTCTCTCTCTCTCTCTCGCTTTCTCCCCTATCCTCTATTAGACTTCTAACCTATCAGTCCACCCTCCGCCTCTCCCTTTAGCTCCCCCGCCCTCCCTCATATTTTTAGCGTCCCTCCTATTGTAACACTTGAATATTCTCACCATTAATACATATCATCTCGCCTTCTTTCTCATACGCTTCTCTCTCTCGCTCTCTCTCTCTCTCTCTCTCTCTCTCGCTCTTCTAACCCCTACTAGACTTCTCTCCTACCATTCCACCTTTCTTCCTCTCTCTCTCTCTCTCTCTCTCTCTCTCTTTACCTCGCCTAGCGTTCCGCCTTAATTCGTATTTTTACCTTACCACCAGTGTAACACATTAATAACATTGAATATCAATTACAAAAAGACTTGAAATATCTACTTTTTAAAGAACCAATAAGATAAACATATGAAAAACGAAGGAATAATACACTCGACAAGGCTTAACAGACGTACTTTATACACATCACCATTAATACAACTGAAATTCCTTTAATGATAACCTATCACATCGTTATGAGCTAAGAGAAAAACAGAAAAAAAAATTCAACTTACACCGTAAAATATTCCACTACAACACAGACCGCTAGACTGAACAGTACTACGAAAATACACGTCCGTGAATCAAGCGCGCTTATAACACGAAGTCTCACATCCGACTAGTTTAAATATAATGTGGTAAATAAAATTTGGACGATACTATTCCACCCTCGACTAATATCTAGGTTAACCAATCAGAGAAGAAGATTTCTATCGGACACCCATCAACGAAATGACTGACCTCTGGATTAACTAATCGGAGAAGAGGATTACTGTTATCGTGATAACTGACCTCATTTTCAACTTGAAGTGCTGTCGAGTCTGATGGATGGGTTACTTTAAATCGATTCGGCCCCTGATACAATCCACCTAGCGGGTCAATGGTGGGGGAAATAATACAAGTGGCGGGTTACTTGAACACGTTTTGAGTCCGTGGTTCGTGGGGTTGTGGTTCGTGGTTCGTTAGTTGATGGTTCGTTAAGTCCATGGTTCGTAGGGGTTGTGGTTCGCGGTTCGTGAGTTGAGGGTTCGTTAAGTCCGTGGTTCGTGGGGTTGTGGTTCGTGGTTCGTTAGTTGATAGTTCGTTAAGTCCATGGTTCGTAGGGGTTGTGGTTCGCGGTTCGTGAGTTGAGGGTTCGTTAAGTCCGTGGTTCGTGGGGTTGTGGTTCGTGGTTCGTTAGTTGATGGTTCGTTAAGTCCATGGTTCGTGGGGTTGTGGTTTATTAAGTTTGTAGTTTGTTAAGTGCGTGGTTCGAGAGGTCGTGGGCAAGGGCAGAAACCTAAGAGGCAAGGGCAGAAACCTAGGAGGCAAGGTCAGAAACCTAGGAGGCAAGGGCAGAAACCTAGGAGGCAAGGGCAGAAACCTAAGAGGCAAAGACAGAAACCTAGGAGGCAAGGTCAGAAACCTAGGAGGCAAGGGCAGAAACCTAGGAAGCAAAGGCTGAAAAACACTCGTACTGACTAAGGCTTCCAAGGTGTATTTGATTGTCGCCCTTTTTTTGTCTGTATAACCTAATATATCACTTTCATTTAATCTATCGATAAACGTTTCAAAGTAATTTCTGTTGTTAACTAACAAGGGTTTGTCTAATCCTGTCGCGTTATTTGAGCTTGTGTGTGAAAGTAACGCAGCCAAATAGAACTGACCTCTGAGGCAATACCGGATGTGTTACTAAAAAGATTTTGACGTATGATGGCAATTTTATGAGTTTACCCCCTGATCATTTTTTAGGGATACGCCCATGAAATCGGTAAAAATCGTAAATTTTCACTCTAGGTATACCCCAAACTCTATTTTAGACATCCCCATTGCAAAAATTTACATTAAAAACCACTTTTAGGATTTTACCCCCTTATCATTTTTTGAGGGTTACGCCCATGAAATCGATAAAAAGCGTTAATTTAGCACGCAGGCTTACCTAAAACTTTATTTTAGACATCCCCATACCAAAAATTTACTTAAAAATCACTTTTGAAATTGTAACCCCCCCCCCTTACCATTTTTGAGGGTTACGCCCCTGAAATCGATAAAAAATTGAAATATAACCTCAAGGCATACCTAAAACTTTATTTTAGACATCCCCACATCAAAAATTAACTTAAAAATCACTTTTGAAATTGTAACCCCCCTTACCATTTTTGAGGGTTGCGCCCCTGAAATCGATGAAAAATTGAAATATAACCTCAAGGCATACCCCAAACAATATTTGACACCCCTACATATCAAATTCCAAAAAAAAAACAACAAAAACTAGTAGTGGTATAGTGGTTTTTGAACCGTTCATACTACGCAGATGTACGGTGCAGCACGTGCAATCGATAAAAAAATTGAAATATAATCTCAAGGCATACCCCAAACATAATATTTGACACCCCTACATATCAAACTCCATCAAAAAAACAACAAAAAAACAACAACAAAACTAGTAGTGGTAGGGGTTTTTGAGCCGTGCGTACTACGCAGATGTACGGTGCAGCACGTGCAATCGATAAAAAAAAATGAAATATAACCTCAAGGCATACCCCAAACATAATTTTTGACACCCCTACATATCAAATTCCAACAAAAAAACAACAACAAAAATAGTAGTAAGAAAGGGGGTTTAGTGCAAGGATTTTAACATTTCGTGCAGGTATCGTGCATCACAATCTCGTATCGTGCAGCACAATACATCTGCGTAGTATACACGGTTCAAAAACCCTTGTTCCTTACTACTATTTTTTTGTTGTTTTTTTGTGTTGGAATTTGATATGTAGGGGTG
This sequence comes from Megaustenia siamemsis, assembly GCA_032433765.1. Lineage (NCBI taxonomy): Eukaryota > Metazoa > Mollusca > Gastropoda > Stylommatophora > Ariophantidae > Megaustenia > Megaustenia siamemsis. The sequence continues at coordinate 16,125,276 of JAVIAB010000099.1, read as the reverse complement.
TCAAATATTATGTTTGGGGTATGCCTTGAGGTTATATTTCAATTTTTTATCGATTTCAGGGGCGCAACCCTCAAAAATGGTAAGGGGGGTTACAATTTCAAAAGTGATTTTTAAGTTAATTTTTGATGTGGGGATGTCTAAAATAAAGTTTTAGGTAAGCCTGCGTGCTAAATTAACGCTTTTTATCGATTCCATGGGCGTAACCCTCAAAAAATGATAAGGGGGTAAAATCCTAAAAGTGGTTTGTAATGTAAATTTTTGCAATGGGGATGTCTAAAATAGAGTTTGGGGTATGCCTAGAGTGAAAATTTACGATTTTTACCGATTTCATGGGCGTATCCCTAAAAAATGATCAGGGGGTAAACTCATAAAATTGCCATCATACGTCAAAATCTTTTTAGTAACACATCCGGTATTGCCTCAGAGGTCAGTTCTATTTGGCTGCGTTACTTTCACACACAAGCTCAAATAACGCGACAGGATTAGACAAACCCTTGTTAGTTAACAACAGAAATGACTTTGAAACGTTTATCGATAGATTAAATGAAAGTGATATATTAGGTTATACCGACAAAAATAGGGCGACAATCAAATACACCTTGGAAGCCTTAGTCAGTACGAGTGTTTTTCAGCCTTTGCTTCCTAGGTTTCTGCCCTTGCCTCCTAGGTTTCTGACCTTGCCTCCTAGGTTTCTGTCTTTGCCTCTTAGGTTTCTGCCCTTGCCTCCTAGGTTTCTGCCCTTGCCTCCTAGGTTTCTGACCTTGCCTCCTAGGTTTCTGCCCTTGCCTCTTAGGTTTCTGCCCTTGCCCACGACCTCTCGAACCACGCACTTAACAAACTACAAACTTAATAAACCACAACCCCACGAACCATGGACTTAACGAACCATCAACTAACGAACCACGAACCACAACCCCACGAACCACGGACTTAACGAACCCTCAACTCACGAACCGCGAACCACAACCCCTACGAACCATGGACTTAACGAACTATCAACTAACGAACCACGAACCACAACCCCACGAACCACGGACTTAACGAACCCTCAACTCACGAACCGCGAACCACAACCCCTACGAACCATGGACTTAACGAACCATCAACTAACGAACCACGAACCACAACCCCACGAACCACGGACTTAACGAACCATCAACTAACGAACCACAAACTCACGAACAACGAACTTAACAAACCACGAACTTAACGAACCATCAACTCACGAACCGCGAACCACAACCCCTACGAACCATGGACTTAACGAACCATCAACTAACGAACCACGAACCACAACCCCACGAACCACGGACTTAACGAACCATCAACTAACGAACCACGAACCACAACCCCACGAACCACGGACTTAACGAACCACGGACTTACCGAACCACGAACCACGACCCCCCTAGTTTTCTGTCCTTGCCTCTTAGGTTTCTGCCAT